>OY735226.1:22911459-22928725 GCA_963457665.1 Thysanoteuthis rhombus
AGTGACCAGGGTCTTGGGGCAGGCCCGATGCAGTATTCTATTTTACCTCCATCCCTATCGCCTCAATAGGCGCTAACCTGAATTTTACTTGGGGTCTGCAGAGGGCGGTATGATGACCACAGATCCCTGAGCAGCCACATAGTACGCTTATGCCTCGGATCTGTGATGAGAAGTAGGGAAAAGAGGAAGGCGAAGAAAAAGGAAGACAGAATAAAAAAAGAAATTGAGTCGAGAGAGAGCGGAAGGGGGTGATAGGATAATAAAGAAAGGAAGGAAGGAAAGAAGATAAAGAAAGACAGATAATAAAAAAGTATATAAAAAACAAAAATGGGCCTCGTGTCACAGGATATTTGCTAGTGTGGTGAGTATACTCATCGGGTACCCCACAATACCATAGAAAGTGAAGCTTAATTCGTATACAAAATAAGTGCCAACCCGAGTACAATGATCACTAAACGAGTCTCGCTAACTAGCTCGCTAGTGTAGAGACAGGGTGCTCCACTACAGCTGCCTTGTTCCAGAATAAACCAAACTAATCACGGACGGAAAGAACCGATTAAATTTAAGAATGCGAAGTATAATTATCAAATAACAAGACTGGGCTTTTGTAAATCGAATAAGAGAGTACATGTTATACACTGACCAATGGGTGGCGTCAATAACCCCTCAAATTTATATCCGCACACGTCTTCAGTTATGCTGATGTTTTTTCTAAGGTGTCGTAAAATTGTTGAAGCAACGTATCAATCCCTATTGACTTTCGAATACACGTGCGCATGATACACATTTTTCCTTGAAAAATTTCAGTTAGCATACGAAAAGATTCGGTAGTCGTAGAGTCCGATTTTACCAGAAATTTCAAATGGACGAGTTGCACGACTTACGAACCAACACGCCAGGAAAATGTCTGCTGTAAGCGATGCATAACAGTGACCTGAACAGTCGACAAGTTGAAATTGTGTTAATAGCCTTTCCGTTGTTGCGTAGGTCGATTAAGTATTAATGGGGTAGAGGCTCGACCGAGTGTTTTTCTTTGTTACCGATTTTTAGCATGCAAGTGACGAGATAATTTTTTTTCGAGACGTCTGGTGATGGGATTCAGCGCCAATGTGAGTGTATTTATGCCTTTCCTGAACGATAGTGTGCAGGTTGAAGTGAGCATAAATAACATCAGATAGGATTCGAATTCGTTTTATCGATAACATTCTTCGTGACTACAAACCCTTACCCAATATACACACACAAACATATATATATATATATATATATATATAGAGAGAGAGAGAGAGAGAGATAATTTTTTCGTAGTTGAGTGAAAATTTTGAATAAATCTGCCCGTCATCTTGTAGGTAGGTAATTCACGAACATGATCCAATAGCAAAGAGTTGGGCCGTGGTCATGAGTTGAGTAACAGAGTTTTAATCATTGAAATTGACACCAGAATTTAGACTCATTGACAATTGACATGATATAAATTGGCACCAGAAATTAGATTCGTTGACGACTGGCGTGATATAAAGGTTTCAAAGTGTCAAGTCAACAATGTATGGGAAAGAGGCCAAAGTCTTCCGATTTTCAGCATGGTAGGATTGTGAAATTTCGTTATTATGGGGCTATCACGACGTGCAATTATGGAGCAAATTAATCGAAGTCAGATAGTTGTGAAATTTTTTCTCTTGATCCTGAAATCTTAGGAGAAAGAACAAAGAGGATGTCCGACCGTGACAAGAGAGCTGTTATCAGCGCACTATAGAAAATTCCGAATTAGTACGTGGCTCGTCTGAGGACAAACACAGTTGTTCAAATTCGCTAATAGACAATCAGACGAACAATTAAGAATTCAGGATGCAGGCACAGGAAAGATTGCCATGGCAATTTCTAAAAATGATACAGGAATTTGTAAGATTTTATCAAAAGGGAATGATGGAGGGTCCTCACCATGGACGAAAAAAATTCGACCTTGATAGCCAAGATGGCCTCCAGTATTGCTAGCATGGCCCTCGTTTACCAAAGGAAACTAATACGAATCATGTTAATGGAGATGCTAGGCTCATGGTTTGAGTTCTGTTGATTATGGTGGCGCTCCAGTTGACAGGCGGCTAAATGAATCAGGATACGTGGATCTGCTAAGAAATGCGAATTTAGTAGCTGAAGATGTTCAGATCGGCAACCTACTGTTTATATTTCGGGAGGATAATGCTCCTTTCACGCTGGAAGATCCATGCAACGATTTCCTTAAGAGTAAGATATAAACATTTAGTTTAGCCAACAGCCCGAATCTCAACGTTCTTGAAAATGCATGGAGATGGTCCACAAGAAAAATTTTTGCAAGTAGGAAGCAACTTAATCCGTTGCAGGAATTCAAAACTGCCATCTCAGCAGCTTTGTGTTAGATGCTGGATGAATTCTTCATTCGTTTGGTTCAAAGCATACCAGATCGAATCTTTCAAGTAATTAACAGTAATAGGGGTGCAATAAAGTATTAACAACAAATTTTTCTTTAAAATAATCCAATAAAATTCCCAATAGAACAATAAAATAAACAATGAGTTCAAAGTTTTGTGAAATTTGCTAATTAGATTTCTGATTTAAATAGGTAATTTTAATATTTTTCCAAACAATTTTGTCACGGTAACAATGCGCAAAACTTAAGATCAGGCTAAATGCTGGTATGATTCATTTAAACGTTTAGAATAATGAATCAATCGCCTTTGAATTAGAAAATTTCACCTGAGTTTGAAGTTATATGAGCATATAACGTAGCAGTTGACGTCATGGGGAGTTAAAACCACAAATAAAGTTTTTATGTCATATATATATATATATATATATATGGACACATGGATGAGAACAACGATAAAATATACAGCAGGGGTACGTATATGTACTAATGTAATTAGTAGATGTTAGTTCAAAAAAGTGCACAATATCATCTGAAGAGAGGTTATGAATAAAATTTTTCTCAATTGGTTCATTACAGATTGTACATTCTGTTTCACTTAAAATGAGGTTCATTTGAAAATCTTCTCTTCAAGTGAAACAGAATGTACTATCTGTAATAAACCATTGAAAAAGTCTTCACTCATTATATATATATATATATATATATATATATATATATATATATATATATATATATATATATACATTGTGTCATCCACAGACAGCTGTTTCGATGTATTACATCTCTTCAGTGTGGCTATAGACTTTCCATTATCCCATCCAGTACCACGAGGTAGAATTGTCCTACCTCAGGACTACGGAACTGGATGGTCAGTAAGGCTGAATTTAAGCGATATATTTATTTACACAGAAATTCCTCATCGACCGGAATGCTCAATTCCCATAGAAGAGCATTGCATATTATATATATATATATATATATATATATATATATATATATATATATATAGTGAATGAAGGGTATCATAATGAAATGGGCTTCTTTTACAACCGGATGTTTCGCTCCTAAAACTGAGTGCGTACTACACATGATAGAACTTATCATATTGACAATCTTGCACGTGTTCTTCGCAGACCTTTTTAGGTTTTTGGTGCGAGCTTTGTACATCTCACGAGCTGTGCGAGTAGATAAATATTTCCTGGTGGAGTTTGATGACTGACTCTATAGGCGTCCAGTGGGTGTGGTTCAAACTGAACATTTGTGTCCACCTCCTGGGTTAAGCTTTCCCTCCGAGGGCTTGGGGATTTTGAAAGTTGGAATCTCATCGCCAATAAAGGATAATGGTGAAGTACATCTGTAACCCCAACTGTTTTTTTTCTTATTAAAAGGTGCTCGCTTCATCGTGTCGCCCCAGGGTAAGGTCACACGTCTTTGACAACGATGAAGTGTACTATCTAATACCTGGATCACATAGTTGGCTGCACTTACTTACTCTACAAACGGCGGTGAGTGCAGCACTTTTTTTTACGGGTGGAAGGCTCATCGTACAGGATTGTTACTAAGATATATTCTGAATATACCCCAATCTGGAAATATTTTTCCCCTCTTCTCCTAGACAGGTGGCAGCAGATATCACTAGAAGACTCATTGGTGGAGAATCGCATGTGCCGTGTTCAGAGCCTCACACGGGTTAGAACGGTTTGATGGTCAGGAAATTACCTGACTTCTTTTATTGAAGAACCTTGGGACCATTTTGATATTGTATCTTCAAAATGTCCATTCGGATTTGCCTAAAAAACGCAGAATTCTCGGGCATTTGACATGGTTGATTGGCGAAGTTTGGGAGGGATTCAAAAGTGAACAACTTTAATCATTTGAGACTTAGCTGGATATCGTGAAGGCTTCTGGTGAGAAACCAATTAAAAATAATGAAAGTGCGTTGATTTGATGTCGCTTGTGAAAATATATATTTTTTATGTTATCAATGATATCATCAACAGGAGTCCTCGCATGTCCACTGCAGGACTAAAGCGTTTCCCAGCCGATTATGCCGACCGTGACTATGCTGACCACTGTCATGTCTTACCGGCAAATATTCCTGGCATTATCAGCAGCTTGGGTAGTATTATATCGTGTTTTGAAGTCATACTAAAAAATTAGTCTAACTTGGATAGAGGCACAATTGCTATTAAGAGCTCAAAACCCTCGAATCATAACAAATCTTATCTCCATTTGCATTGAATTTGTGAAAAAAAGACATGCAATTACATTAGTAATTTTTTCTCTTTAAGCTTTGTTCTCTATGATGCAAAAAAGACGTTTGACGTGTGTGTAACAACTTAATAGATAGATAAATACGTGAGTGCGTGCGCGCATTTGTTGGTATTACATCTAAATATAAACACATGATCGAAATATGTCAATGAAGTTTATTTATGAGGTAGATATTTGTGCATATAAGGTTGCCACTTCATGCTAATGAGAAAAACTGTGCTCAGCGCATTGTTTATTTAGAATCAGTTTCCTGTTTCAATTAACAAAAGACCTGACGACAGTGACTTGAACGGCTACTATTATTACTACGTCTACTGAAAGTACAAAGACTAACCAGCTCCAGAAACGCTACACTGGTAATTCTATAATCGTCAGCTGTGAAGTCTATTTTTAGTTACCTAGATAGGAATCGTGAAGTGTCCTATTTATTTATTATTCATTAAACCGATTTTCTTTCTTTTCCTTTTTTTCTATCTCTTTCTCTCTCTCTCTCTCTCCCCGAATTGAACTAAGGCAAATGAAAAAAAATCTAAAGAGAAAGACGCTGGAAAACAGAGAAAAGAATTTGAAATTTGGGAAATCAGTGCATTCGGTGGCACGTGTGCAGGTCTATAGCTTTTCGTGCAGCTAACATCAATACTACGATGCAGACATTCGTACTAAGGAACGCATCAACAAAATATTTAAAAATTGACGGTTACACTGTTTATCAGCTAATGATTTGCTTGTTCAAGCTGCTGCTCATAGTGTCATTAACATTAGACATCTCTCACTCTCTCAACCTCTCTCTCTGTTCATATCTATGCATCTACCTCATTCTGCTCACATCTATCTATCTATCTATCTATCTATCTATCTATCTATCTATCTATCTATCTATCTACTGAATATTAGATGTATATGCATGTATGCGCGAATATACATAATAACAGCTTCATATTTATATCATGGGCGCTTGCTTCATAAAGTAGTTACTCTGTTTCTTTAAGAGCTAGTGGTCGGTTTTTGAACCCGGGCAATACGTCAAATTCCCAACGCAGGCAAGTAAGCAATCAAGGTCTTCCAATTTGAAATACTGGCGGAACATGAACTTCTTGCTTCCTATTTCCCCATCTCAATTCTGATGCTGTGCAGTATTGAGCTAAGCCGAGTAAATCTCTCCCTCTTTTTCTCTCTCTCTCATCAACCATGCAACGTGCACATGAAAGAATTATGCTGGGCCTCACATGGAGAGATCACAAGACAGCACAGTACATTCGAGAAAAGACAAGACTCAGGGACCTCATAGAATCCATTAAAAATCTCAAATGGCAGTGGGCTGGCCATGTTGCAAGAATGGCAGACAACCAATGGACATCACGACTAACGACATGGATCCCCCGAGATCACATGCGAAACCAAGGCCGAGCTAGACAAGTTCAGGAAATACTGGCTCTGCGACGCCCATGATAGAGAAGTGTGGCGAATCCTGGGGAAGGTCTATGTTCAACGACGGACGTTAAAAAAATGATGATATATATATATATATATATATATATATATATATATATATATATATATATATATATATATATATATATATATATAATTTAGGATTTATTGCTACTCAAGCTGCTGATAATGTCAACAAAGCATTTGGAATGAAAGCTACTACAGTGCAAACTGTTCAGCGTTGTTTCAATAGGTTCTAGTTTGGAAATAAGGATACCAGAATTCAACCTTGAGGGAGGCTCAAACCCGTTCTTAATGATGAAGAATTATTGACAGCTGTGTCTGATGACCCACTATCAACGGTTCGAGCACTTCCTCGAAACTTAAGAACTCTAACAGAGACCATATCACGTCATCTCAATGGAAAAGGTTAAAATATATGCGATTTGAAGTCTTCACATTCACATGATATTTTTTCATGATCTTCTCAGGCATTTTGAATTTCATGAAAAACAACTCAGAATCACACAGAGAGCTATGGGAAGGATAATGCTAGGAATATCTCTTAGAGAAAAAAATCAAAATGAATCTTAGGGTGAATCATGATACAAATAATCAACGGCAAAATGGGAGAGGGGTTGGATACTTGACAAAAGAAGGAACAAATGGAACAAAAAGGTAATTGATTCATACAATAAACGCAGTAGGAAAAGACCATACACAAAATGGTGGAATGAGAAAGAAAAGCTCGCCGGTAAAACATGACAATCGCTGGCTTATACCCTGATATATGTCTATTTAAACCCATTCATTTGTCTCTTCGTTACCTCACTCTTATTATTATCTATCTATCTCAGTCTCTTTATTATCTATCTATCTATCTATCTTAGTCTGTTCATATCCATCTATCTCAGTCTATCTATCTATCTATCTGTCTTAGTCTCCATCATCTTTCAATCTATCTCACTCTCTTCTTCATCTCTATCTCTTTTAGTCTATTCATATCCATCTATCTCAGTGTATCTATCTCAGTCTCTTCATTATCTCTCTCTCTCTCTCTCTGTTTATATCTATCTATCTCAAAGTCTTCATTATCTATCTATGTATCTATCTATCTTAGTCTGCTCATATCTATCAAAAACCGTCGACCAAAACCGTCAACATAAGTTTCTTCAGTTTCCACGTGATTCTGTCTCGTTGGCTATCACACTAATGGAGGGCTGAAACTTTGAACACTTATACTTGAAATCTATCTTTTCCGTTTTATGAAATTTTACAATCCAAAATAAGATAGGGAGGGTTCAATTCTCATTCTTAGTTTACGCTAACTTGGCTCCATTGTTTGCGTTCACCCTTGCATTATGAAAGATAAGTCGTTTTACTGATCCAACAAAAGGTGAGAAAAGTAATATACATTGATCTAACCTTTCCCAATTTTTTAATTGATCATCCCCAACACGGCATGCTGCCAAAAGACGTTGGCCACGTGACTGCTCGTATGAATTGACTAACGAGACAATCTATCCCAGTCTATCTCAATCAATTCATCTCTCTCTCTCTCTCTCTCTCTCTCTCTATATATATATATATATATATATATATATATATATCAATTCATATTTATATATCAGTTCAGACTGGTATTGAGACATATCGATGAATGAATACGTTGTAGCATAGGTTTTAACTGGAGGAAGCTGCATTCCAAGGAGGATCTTATAAGGATCAAATTCAGTTTTGATTTGCTTGTGCGATTATATGATGAAAGGGTTAACAAACTAGCCTCGAGAATTATTCTAATCCTCATTGGGAGCCTCATAAGCCTTGCCTTCTGTCAGACTAAACTAATACCAATATACTCGAGGTTTGTCCGGAAAATGACCAGTCATTGAATGCTATCAAAAATATAGGCTACTTAAGATAATAGCTCCTCAGCTTCTTCCGAAGAACTCATCTTGAGATCTACCTCACTTACCCCAGCGTTCTATCCACTTTTCAGTGTATTTACAGTCCTATTTCGAGATTTCTATCGGCTGTTCCGACACGTTTTTCCTTAATCTCGTCCACGGTCTGAATTTTCTCTTTCGACGTTGGTTTTAAGTTTGGGTAAAGCCAGAAGTTGCAGGATGCCAAATCTTGTTTTGGGGGACAAGGGAGGTTCTTTCAGATCTTGATGATGCGATGTTCCCTATTACATAATCCCTGTACGAGTCGTGGAGAATGGGAAATAGACAGTCACTCAGTACATTAACTCGCTTATTGACATCTTTGAGTGACCCCATGGGAGAGTGTTTGTTCACGCATGCACAGTGAGGAATCCTCTGATTGATGGCCAAGTTACATCAAGGTCACGCTATCGATTCTCTTGATATTTAATGGTTGGTTGATTACCGGATATAAATATAGGGATAAGATAAAAATTTCTTAGGAAAATGCATGAATCTAATACCTCCTATGCTCTATCACATACCCAGATATCTTGATAAAAGGTTTTCTTGCTGGCATATCTCAGTGGTTGACGGTAAAGTGAGTAGTAAATCCCATATCTCCTTTACATATCTCATCATCAGGAGCAGCAGCTGAAAGCTGTTACTCAAATAGTCAGCCTTGACACACACAAACATGTGTATATATGTGTGTGCAGGTATAAACGAAAAAAACATAGCCTAATGACGACGAAAGCATTTTTCACAACAAATTTTCAACATAATCTCTTCCCTTGTCAGTGTTCTTAATCCAATGTTGGATATTAATTACGTAGATCAAGCATGATGCTGTGAAAATTTCACTTAAAATTAGGCTAATAATCATGTGTCAGGCTGCAATCACATTCATTCATATAGATAGTATTATGAATGCAGTACATCATTTGAAACTATTTGAAATAACGGGAGGTCTTTTCAAGTCGAGTTTCAAATAATATAATGCATTCATGATTATTCTGTCGCATTGTATATCCATTTCTTTATATATATATATATATATATATATATATATATATATATATATATATATATATATATATATCATAAAACCCTTTGAAAATCTCACATCAATTGCATTAACAGATATTTGGAAATAATTGACTGAAATGACGTGAAAATATCTACAAAAAATATATTGCATCTTCAGCGTTTAAAGCTTTACAGAATAAATATATATATACGCACACACACACACATACACACACACACACACATATATATATATATATATGTATATATCGTTCTGCTTACATTTATTACTTATCTATCTGACACGTTATGTTCATATCTATTTCTTCCTCTTTCTCACTCACTTCTTCCTTTCTTCCTTCCTTTTCAGTACCCATCCATTTTTCTTGTGTTCTCTTCCCCTCTTCCTTCTCTTTTTTTCTTTCTCTCTGGCTCCTCGTCTTCTATCTTATGCCTCCTTTTATTCTCCCATCTTCTTTTCCTTCCTCTCCGCCTCTTTCACCCTTTCTATCTGTCTTTCTCTCTTCTATCTCTCTATCCTCTCCCTGTCTTCTTCTTTCTCTCCTCCTTACTCTCTGTTCCTTTTCTTGTGGGTTGATGCGCATGGAGAAAGAGATTCTCGTGACACCTTCACCGTAACTGCCACTATCACCTTTAGCACTACGATGACGACGACGACGTTATTGATAAACCCGGGTAGAGGGCAGTGTTGCCAATTTAAAAAATATATTTGCTCTAGTTTGACTGCCAAGAAGTGCTAAAAAGCGCGAAAACTGGCCAAAACATACCAAAAAGAGGCTATAAATGGTTAAAAACGCGCTAAAGATGGCCAAAATGTTTGAGCACACCCGGGCTAACTTCAGACTTTTTCACACTGTCAAAACAAGAAATGCACAGAATTTAGCTAAAAAAACAAAACAAAAAACGGTAAGTTGGCAACATTTGGAGAGGGGTCGTGGCTCATCTGGTTAAGCATTCGTCCCTACTTCTTTTATTTTTCCGATGAAAACGTTTTTGATAAACACGATGTGTTCAAGTTTTAATCCTTCAACATCAAAGACAAGTTTTCCATCTTTTTGTTTCATAGTGATGTATCAGTCCAAATATTTGTAAAATTCACGAAAGAAAATCTTTTTTTTATGGTCATTAATATCAAACTAGCATATGCCCGTCAAAAATGACGGTGTTATTTACGCTTGGATCGACACTGAGGAGCGTAAAGCTATTTTATCAGGTAATTTATTTCTAATAATTCAAGTATCCTGATTTTAAGTTTTTTTTTCAAGCTGTTTCAAGGTGTGATCGGACATTGAGTCTTGAGCGTTTCTGTGATGTATTCTTCATTGTTATGTCATTTACTAACAACCCTTCAATTGTTTTATTAGCTCTTTTGATCTATTTCACATGGACCTATCTATGATAACTTTTAGGTTTTAGGACTCAGACGAAGCATACAACCAAATATATATACCACTAAATGCTAATATGCAAATATTGCTTTTATATATATACTTGTACGTCTCTGTGCGCATAAGAAGTGAGACCCCGTTAATGTTAGCATTCAAATGTCGATGGAGGTTATATTCTGGAAACTTTCATCCAATGGTAAGCATTAAGTGCACGAGAAAATGAGATACACTAGCCTATATCTTCTGTAAGAATTAGCATTGTACCTTGAATGTTTTTCGTTTTAGTTTTGAAATCACTCATATGAACTTCCGCTCGACCAATCGCAGATACGCCTCCTCAAGAGCTTAAAAGCCATTGATTGCAGGTGACGGGAAATTCAGTCATTGAAATTTTATTGCTCAACGGCGAATGACGAACATTCCTGTCATTGTTCGGTTGCTAAAAGTTTGCTTCAAGTTCTCCCGATTGAGAAGAGGATTCGTTTACCTTGCTGGATTAAGCCTTAGTTAAAGAAATGTAATGGATGACATCTGTTTCTTTCTCTTCGGAAACTGAAAAGCAACAAACAGCTTCTAAACCTAGAAGATATGACCAGGCATCATCTATTCATCTCACAGTGCTTCACTTCCAAAATCCTATTATGGCCCACAATAGCCCAAATCTCTCTCTCTCCATATCTCTCTCTCTCTCTGTGGGAAAGCTCAAAGGCTCCCATATAAATCAATGTTAACTGCTTCTTCGCCCTCATCATCATCAGTCTTTTAACGTCCGCTGTTGGACATAGACCTTCCCCAGAATTCGCCACGATTCTCTATCATGGGCGTTGCGGAGCCAGTATTTCCTGAATTTGTCTCGTTCATCTCTCCATCTTGTGTTCTGTCGTCCTCGGTTTCTTTTGTGATCTCTGGGGATCCATGTTGTGAGTCATGATGTCCATCGGTTGTCTTTCATTCTTGCCATTTTAGTTTTTCAATAGTTTCTATGATGTCTCGGATTCCCGTTTTCCCCGCCTTACACCTTTTTAATTGGAGGCTCAACTTTAGGATAGCAGGGGAGCCTATACCATCCTTCTGGGCTTGGATTGAATGCATTACAGGGGGCAATTCAAATATATGGGGAGTTATTTTGGAATTTGAGTGTGAAGATTGCGAAAGCATTTCATTGCTAAAACCTGAGTCATTTCAAGGCTTAACTGATTAATTCTTAATGTACAATCTCATCTTATCATAATTTGGCATAAGTCCGCCTGTTTGTCCGTTCGTGTGTGATAACCTATCGCAAAAACTACTCAACATAACCCCATGGAATTTTCTGTGCATATTATGATGTACCCATGGCAGGTTTCTAGCAAGTTATTTCTTGAATATTATCCAGTAAAGAGGGGTCGATTTAGATGCTAATTCATCCTAAAATGATCTCTTACTTTTTAATGAGGTATTTATTAAATTTAGTTGTTCTTTTTTAAAATCAATTCTCGAAATATAGTGACACCACTTCAGGTGCTTGTAGCCACTAAAGCTACTTCACATGTCACAAAAACTTCGAAAAACTCTGTAATATGTGAAGCCCAGGCAAATGTAGCTGTTGCCGTAGTCAGCATGAGGGCACTTACTTATACTTGAAATAAAAATGAGACGTAATGAAGTGTTCGTTATTCAAGAAGACGCTAAGACATTATTAACATATCTCCTATCGCGCTGTTTATTGGTTGTACAGAAAATCCTCGAAATCTGTTGTTTTGATTAGTGTTGGTTTTGATGTGGTACGATTATGGTATTGTTGTACAAAGTAATGTAACTAGATATGAGCTGATTACAAAATCATATTAAAAAAAAAAACAATGGCCTTGAACAATACAACAAATTTGGGAACAAATTAACCACATTCCATATTGCTACCCTGTATATTCAAATTGCCCCTGGTGAGGCGCCCACTCTACGTTCAGAATCACTGATCTATAGCAATCGTTCTCTACCATCCCACCTCAACGATAAATGAATAATGAAACGTCACGATTTACTTGACATGTCTTCCGGCATCATTCAAGATTATCCTTACGTGACGAGCAGATTTACTCCACCATCCGAAAGTAGGGCTACCCTGACAGCTGAAAAATGTACGTCCATATTGCTGTATAAAAAGATGATTCGATTATATACCATGTGACAAAAAAAAAAACCCACATCACATATGTTTCCACATATGTATAATTAAGTTCTTGGCCTTCAGCCAAATCTTGCGCTTTCTTGCTTCGATTAATTTCCTCTTACTATAATGAGTTTAAGCTTTTAGTTATTATGGAATCAAAGGTAAGATTAATAATTATTAGCATTGCATAATTAGCAATCTATAGTGTTGTATAATTAGGAATCAATAATACTTGACTAAATGCTATTAGCCAGAAACTGTTGTCACCATTGATCAAGCCATCCAAATAGGCAGAATTTACAGACTCGGATAGGCTCCAGGTAAGGGAATTGAGAAAAGGTCTTCAGCAGTGTCAATATATATAAAATGATTGGCCTTTAATTGATCACTATCTACTAGAACTTGCTGTTTTGATCCTGTCTATTTAGAAGAAAAAAAAACAACAACTTTGGTCACTTGACTTCCAGTCTTCGAGGAGCATAGACGGTCAGCACATTTGCATACCTGATGTTTTGCATTGCAGGGAAGGCATCTAAAGTGTCATGCCTGAGTTGAAAAAAAAAGGGGGGGGGGAACGCAAATATATGTACTCGACACCAATGTCAACCAGTCCCCTCTTTTCTCATGGGCTGCCAGCGACCAATGAATAAACGTGACCAGTTCATTAATCTACTTGATTTGAGGATAGCATCGAAGCCAGTCCAAAGTAGGGGCAAAATGGGTTGTCAACTGGGGCGTCAAGTACTAGAGGGCGCCTGTCATGTGCATGGCACAAACGGACTCTCCAAATACAAATGATAAAAATAATATTATATCAATATTGATATAATCATAAATTTTACAGAACAGAAAGTCAACATAAAAATTCCCAGATGTGAAGTCAGATTTTTTCAGGAATATCTGTCAGTTAAGAACTTTCTTTTACGGGGAAACTAACAGAAACATATAGCAAAATGCATTCTCATGGACGACGTCGACGACGTTAGGCTCAGTCACGCTCAGCTAGTTAGGTGAGATAGAGTACTCACAGCATCTATCTATCCCAGTGTGTTCGTTTCTATCTATCTATTTATCTATCTGCCTGTCTGTTCATATCTATCTATCCGCCGTCTGTTTATATCTATCTTTTTTCAATTTGTTTATCTACCTATCTGTCAACCTCTATCTGTTCATATCTATCTTGGTCGGTTCATTACTATTAGTCAGCTTGTATCTGCCAATGTCCTTTTAGTATCTATCAATCAATCTACCGCAGTCTACACATATCGACCGACATTTCTCCTTATCTATCCATCAATTAGTACTCTCTCTCTCTCTCTCACTATATATATATATATATATATATATATATATATATATATATATTATATATATATATCATCTCTTTAACATAACAAAAATCACTTCCTCATATTACAGCTACATTCTTTCTCTCTTTCACACACACACACACACACACACACACATACACACACACACACACACACACACACACACACACACACACACACACACACACACACACACACACGTAGCCAGAGATTTGAGGCGGATTTGGTGACCCAGGGTGGGATGGCTACTTGAGGGTGGGGGCAACATTTAGCGAGGTTTATCAGAAGAAATACGATGTGATCTATTGTTTTGTAAATCTTTTGCCCCGCTCCATTAAGGGTGTGTACGTGGGGAGGGGGTGTTTTTGAATAGCCCCCTCTCCATCCTCAGCTACGCCTCCGTACACTCACCTGTACCCCCCCCCCCGCCTTTCAGTCTCTTTCTTTCGTAGAGCCTCTTCTCGGTTTTATTGGCACACGAACAAGCACGTGCAACGAATACTAACTCCACAGTCATAAGTAAACAGTTGGTGGTTTTCTACTTAGTAACCGATTCTCAGCAAAAAATAGATTCACTCACGAGATGGTTGGCAGTCACCATGTTTTTAGAGGTGGACACACCCAGCTATTCTATCCACCTATCTATTTATCTATCAATCCCGGTCTCTTCATCATCTATAATAGTATCTTCATTATCTATTCATATATCTATCTACCCCAGTCTCTCCACTATCTCGGTATCTCCATTATCTATCCATCTGTCTATCTTGGTCTGCTCATATCTATCTATGAGAGGCCGTCGACCAGAACTGTCTACATCAACCAAAAGTGTCAATATAGATTTCTTCAGTTTTTAAGTTGTTCTGGCTCGCTGGATATCTATGTTTATGTGTGTCACACGAACAGGCTTTACCAATGGTGGGCTGAAACTTTCTATTTAATTCTTCGTTTCTTTGTTTTTCTCCCTTCTTCCGTAGCCCTCCTTCTTTCTATGCGTGTTAATGTATCTATATATGTATATAAAGATAGATACGCATGTCTAGAAATTCGCTTGAAATGTATCTATTAATCATTGGACCAAAAGACGGAAACACAAGGTGGGAAGGATATTAGCATTACATAATCTCTTTAAATCCATTTTTCCTGAAGTGGCACTTGTGCTGGATTAAGCTAAGTTGAACAGATTGCTTTATTTATAAACATATTTTGGTTACTCACTTCATTAATCTCATTCTTCCTCTCTCAGTCTATCTCCGTCACATACATACACACACACACACGCGATTATATATATATATATCTATATCTATATATATATATATATATATATATATATGGAGAGAGAGAGAGAGAGAGAGAGAGAGAGAGAGAGAGAGAGAGAGATGATAGATAGATGTATTCATCATTGTTCGCAAGTAAGAACGTATCTTTCCAATACCCGATCACATGATTGGTCTCGACCAATCAAAGTAGACCAGTTACTTCTCCATCGATATTATATATGAAATAATAATTAGAGAGCTTGATAAAAGTGATTGTGTTTCGGAATCCTTGAAGTAATGAAAAGCTGCGGTGAAATAAATTTTCTTCCATTTCTCAACCTTTCTGAGAAAGGTAAACCCTTAGGCAAAATCACACATACAATTTTTTAAAATGTCGCAATTAAAGGAGACATCTCTCCTGTACTTTCTTTTTCCCCTTCTTTGGTTGACGTCTATTCGTAGGGCCAAAATCTTGCTGTGTCATTTTGAAAATAAGCAAAATGGATAATACCACCAACCTTAGTAGTCGGGATGTGCAAAAATCTTACGGGATGCTAACTTTTCCAATGACAAAAGTATGTGCGACCTGATTGCTTGTGCAAATGTAAACCTGAAATTGTTCCATGATAATTTTGGTACAGCCTATCTCTCTCATGGCTAATAAAACTGTATTGGTATGCTTTGATATAATACAAGTATGATTGCATTCTTTGAAGTAATAACGTAATTAGTCAAGATTTAATTCTGTACTTTGAACTACTTTGTTCGGTTTGATGATCCATTAAATAACACATTTATGAGTATTTCTCATTTTTATGTGTTGCAATGTAGAAATAAATTAATGACAATAACACCAATCAGTTCACATATCATTATTCTTGAAGTAGCTTGAGATGATTAAATCAAAACTCGTTCAATTACAAAGCTGGTTGGCAAACTACCCGTATGCTTACTGTAAAAATGTTCGCACATGGCAAGCACAATTCATACAACTAATTAACAGGAAAAGTTAGCTTTGAGATTATTTTCAATATTTCTTCTTCTTCTTCTTCTTCTTCTTCTTCTTCTTCTTCTTCTTCTTATTATTATTATTATTATTATTATTATTATTATTATTATTATCATCATCATCAGCAATCTCACACCAGTTGCCAGGTGGTTACCGCTAGAGTTTGAGTGACAGCAAGTCTCCTCAAGTCTCCAGCCCTTCTCTCCTAGTTCTCATAGGCCACAGTAATGCTGCGGTTTACAGTTGTTGTTATTATTATTATTATTATTATTATTATTATTATTATTATTATTATTATTATTATTATTTTCTTTTGATGTCTAGTAGTATTCATGGCATGGAAACTTTTGGCTAGCAACAATGATATGACTTAATAGGCACTGCTATTTAAAATTGTGTATTTAATATATATATATATATATATATATATATATATATGAATTTTTACAGGGTCTTGTACCCAGTGAATTTAAACATTTCATGCCTCTTGCACTCATCAGCAACCGATCATCTATTGTTTCCTTTGGATTCTGAGGATAGCCAGCCCATTTACTTTTGAATAACGTGTACACGATAATCCAATCAGGTTTGACGGTTTCCTAAGGTCTAACAGTTCTAACCATTACTATGTACGCGCGAGCGAACTTTCAGACTTATCTCTCCTTTTCTTGGACTATCAAAGGAGCCTGTATGGTCATTTTAACTTCTATTTGTTCAGTATATTCCCCGTTCATTCTTGCAAGTTTTCATAAATTTTCAGAATCCAGAATGGTTAATAAGTCTGTTTCGTAGAGCAATTTGCTGTTGTTGAATGTATAATCTTCAATATATCCTTCCTTCTGAAACCTTTTACCAAAGTAAGGTAAGCTGAGTAATATCTGGAACACCTTGCTTTGTAGTCGTATTTAGCATTCTAATTCAACAGACCATTGATAACATAGTGTGCCCGATCCATAATCGATGCTCTTCGCCTGTTACCTCGTGCCTTACTAAGCTAAGTAATTACCTATATAGTTATACCTCGGTTAGCGCTTTCGATATCC
>OY735226.1:22928925-23001425 GCA_963457665.1 Thysanoteuthis rhombus
GGATATGATATTAATATATATGATATGATATAATATAATGTAATAATTATTATCCATTATCTCATGACTGCTTTTCTTTCACCCTATGCTTGTATCTTCTCATTCTCTCCTTATCCATTCCAATCTTCGTTGCATGTCCATGATATCATTCAAGTACAAATTCAAAACACAAACAACACTGCCGAATTTTTGAGAATTCAGGAAGAAAATTAAAATCGCTTCTGTTCTCTGTGAAACCTGCATCGTGGTATCAGGCATACATTGCAATGTGTTGCTGTGAGAGAAAGTGTAACATCCCCTAGCCAGAGGCACTTTTGGGTGGGGTACATCATAATCATCATCAGTCTTTTAGCGTCTGTCGTTGGACATAGACCTTCCCCAGGATTTGCCACACTTCTCTATCATGGGCGTCACGGAACCAGTACTTCCTGAACTTGTCTAGCTCGTCTCTCCATCTAACATTTTGCCGGCCTCGGTTGCGCATGTGGTCTCGGGGAATCCCTGTTGTGAGTCGCGATGTCCATCGATTGTCTGCCATTCTTGCAACATGGCCAGCCCACCGCATTTGAGATTTTTTATGGATTCTATGATGTCTCTAACTCTTGTCTTTTCCCGGATGTACTGTGCTGTTTTGTGGTCTCTCCATGTGAGGCCCAGCATTATTCTTTCATGGTGTAGACTGCTGGTTCTCAGTTTACGGGTCTGTCTCTTGGTTAAAATCCATGTTTCAGCTCCATAAGTGACTATTAGGAGGATGCATTGGTTATACGGCGAGTATCTGTGTGGTACAACAAGGGGACAATTGATCCAAATGGCCAAAACCAGTCCTGCTGGCCCCAAACAACCCTTCATCTTTTTGCTGGCCGCCCCTGTAACAATGAACAAAAATGTTCTTTCACTTTTCAGTGTAGTCAGTGGGTCGTATGGATGTCCTTGGTTTTTTTATACGGGATCCTCTTGTCTACAGCCTCTCGTTTACAAGAAAAACAAATTCATCAATGAAGTCGGTTGTTTTCAGATCTGTTCGGCCACTTACGGTGAACTTTTATGGTATAAGGTGGGGCCTGCTTGATAGGTGAATTGTAAGTGATGACACACGAACGTGACTCTTTGGCTGGAGACCCCTTCCCCCTTAATTAGCGCAAGGTAGGAGGGGAGATTCATATCATTTGCTCGATCGACATGACAATTTTATTCAATTTCTACTTACTGGATTTTTACCTTTTTTTTCCCTTTCGCCTTTCTCCCTTCCATCTCTTCTATCTTCCATGGTGGTGCGTGTGGCGTAGCGGTTGATAGCACCGACAATGGAATCGGCGGCTATTCACGTTCATTGTGCCATTTGAAAAAGTATGTATCCATCTCTTCTCTCCTTAGCTTAGGAAGGCAACCAGTTTAGGAGAAGGACGATTCTAATTTGAAACTCGGGAGTGGAGCCTCCCAAAGGCGCTTGGTGCTTATTTTGACGTTTTCCCAGGAACTTATGTGGCCCAGCTGATGCCAGGCGTATCACAATACGCTTTCCTTTGAACTTTAAAATAAAGAAATTACAAAATGTGTATGAACTAATATATATTCATCATTGTTTGTGTTGTATGTGTGTGTGTGTGTGCGTGTGTGTGAAGCTGGAAAATATCGATGATGGCGCAGTAAAATGGCTATGGGGATAGTGGTGGCTACACACACGTGTACGTGTTGATAGGGACAAAAAAAACCCCCACTCGTTTGGACAGTTCCAGACCAGTTTCTCTTGGAACTCAACGAGATTTCGCTCTCTCTCTCTCTCTCACACACACACAAACACGCGCGAGCAGACACATGACCCTTTGACATTAGCATAAATTCCTGAACACTGACAATCCTATTTCCGTTATCTTCTAGATATTTGTATTGCAAATATATCTATTACGAACATTGTAACCCATTCTGTTCGTTTCTTTGTTTCTCTGTTTTGTGTTATAGACGGAATATTGAATTTTATCATAGTTATTAAAATTTGGATTCTAGAGTTGTAGATTGAATATTATCGTGGGAATCAGCAACAGCTTTACTATGGACTTGTTTCGGGGATTTAAAAACAATAAAGGTATTTTACCATGGCATCATCTTGCTAGGTTGGTCGGACACAACTTCCAAACCTGTATTTAACTGTTACATTCATTTCAGGATACTCAGATTTCTTTTTTGACTTTCACTTATCTGTAGTTATTTAGACTAGTATATTTGATTAGACTTTATTGTTATCTAATTAATGAATTGTCAAGGATTAAATAGCGTGAGTCCATTTAATTTAGGTAGACCATCCTATGGTATTCTATTTTACTATAAATGTATAATTGATTGGTGTTGTTAACTTTGCGAATTCAATGTCATGGATTCCATGGTAGAATTTTATTTAATTCATGTGGACTATCCATTGTCAAATATATGCGTTCAGGAAATTATAAACAAACATTCTTATCAATTGGACATGACGTTCCCACGTTTTTATTAACATTTCCTTATCTTTTGTTATAAATATAGTTTCTCATTGAAACTAGATATAACCGTAATTTTTTAACAAGTAAGAAGTTGTGATTATATGTTACAAATCTATGGAATAATGAAAGTACTTGATATTATAACTTCAGACAACACGAAGAAGGCCAGAGAGCATACCAACCGAAATGAAGTAATCAAAACAATAACATTGAGGATAATAGTTCATGAATTTATGGAACAATGATAATATCTTAAATGAGAACTTGTAGTGACACTAAGAAGGCCAGAGACCATACCGGTTAAAATGTTATAATATTCAAAACGACAAAGATGTGAATACTAGGATACTAGGCAACAAGTCCGAAAAATCCATTGAATAATGATAATGTTTCATAGAGGAACTTGTTGTGATACTAAGGAGGTCAGGTGTCATACCGGCAATCAAAATAACAAAGATGATGATACTAGTCCAAACGCTTCATGGAGCTAAAAAGCACGTGGGGGTAATTGTGCATGGTTCCACTCCAGAATAAGGTGAAATATTTTATTTTTTTTTACAAAATCAAAGAAAAAAAATTTTTAGACGGAGTCTTTTGGAGTACTGATGCCAGATTTCAACTCTGTAGACAAAATGGCATGGCCAGGAGCGCTGGAATAAACAAACAAGTAATCACACGCACGTATGCAATATGAAAAGGATAGAACCTTTCGCCATCTCTTATGGCTTAGATAGATAGATAGATAGATAGATAGATAGATAGATAGATAGATAGATAGATAGAGTCGTTGCTGATTATTATTCACGAATGTCTTCAACGATTTCTGTCTGAAGAATGGATACTTTCTTCTTCGTTTTAATCAAAGTAAAAGGATGGACATTTCTAAAATCCCGACCTCAGATTGTCTTCATTGATCTTTAATCACGTGGGGTTCTCAGAAAATGATCAGGAAACGACGAACGCCAAAAACGTCCTCAACGGTCATGGGTCGGAGATGCTCGGACAACCACGAATGCGGCGTCTCATTTGCACGAAGAGGCAAACAACCACACAGATATCCGGATATACAGCATTACCCCACTTAGTGCTACCCCATTTAGCGCTAATTCGCTAAAGTACTCCTTTTCACGTTATGGTCGTAATAAATTTTGTAATGTTAAATTAGGAACATCATGGATAATCTCAAAATAAAAAAAATGTATATTGTGCAATTTGTTTAATGAGTATGAGAGCACACACTCAGACACACACACACGCACACACATATGCACATACAAATATATAACATACTAGTCGACGCCTGATAGTGATATTTCAACAGCTCTGGAAAGTTGCTATCAGATGAGATACACAACACTAATCCATTTCATCTTGAGGCTCGACAACGACATCATCATCATCATCATCATCATCATTTTAACATATGTCGTTGGACGTAGACCCTCCCCAGGATTCGCCATAATTCTCTATCGTGGGCGTCGCGTAGCCCGTACTTTCTGAATTTGTTTAGTTCGTCTCTCCATCTAGTACTCTGCCGACCTCGGCTGTGCATGTGGTCTCCGGGGATCCATATTATGAGTCATGATATCCATCGGTTGTCTGTCACTCTTGTAACATGGCCACCCCATTGCCATTTGAGTTTTTTAATGGATTCTATGATGTCTCGGACTCCAGTCTTTCCCCTGATATATTGTGTTGTCTTGTGGTCTCTCATTGTAAGGTTGAGCATAATTCTTTCGTGTGCACGTTGTATGGTTCTCGATTTGCGGGTCTGTCTCTTGGTTAGGTCCCATGTTTCAGCCCCATAAGTGACTATCGGGTTGTTGCTTTGGTTGTATACCCTTCTTTTTAGGATTAGTGGGATCTTATCGTTTTTGAAAGTTCAGCTTGATCTGTCAAAGGCTTGCCATCCCAAAGTGATTCTTCATTTGATTTCTACTTCTTTTGACGATCTCATAGAGATTCGTTGTCCTAGATAGATGTGATGGTCTACATTGTCCAGTTCGCTTCTTCGATTTTGATCTTCGTGTTCTTATTTCAAGCGCGATCGTTGCACAGGATCTTTGTCTTGCTGAAATTCATGAGTAGGTCGACTTCCTTCATTCAGTTCATCTAGCATTTGTTGGAGGTCGTGTAGGTTCTCTACGAAAAGGGCGTTGTCGTCTGCAAATCTGATGTTGCTCAGATGTTCGCTGTCTTTTTTTAATTCCTTTATTTTCCCAGTCTAGGTTTCGGAAGATCATCTCGAGGAGGGCTGTGTAGAGTTTGGGTGAGCTGGTATCACCTAATCATGTATCTTTAAATGACAGCTTGCTCATTCTGTATTTATGTTACTTCATAATGACCCCATGTCGTGCTGTTTCCTCCAACAGTGCATTTTTAGGGGTGTATCTAGAGCGCTAACCGGGGTATTACTTTAGACGCCTACACTCACAGATGCATACACCCATATTTACACACGGCGTATGCTTATAACAGTGTTTACACGCAGAGTGATATATTTACAGGAGTATGAACTTACAAACAGCTTGGTAGAAAGATAAGGAAACAATTTAGGAATCAAATCCAAACATTCTAGCATTTATCTCCTGGATAAATAAGCTTGTGCTTTTTCCAGGCCGCATTATCTGCAAAACTACTGAATGAATAGAGCTGAAATTTAGCTCGCCCTTCTAGCGACTCAAATCAACTTCAAATTAACCCATGAGATAATAGATCGTCGGGGTAGCACACTGGGGACCCAGGATGATATCTCCAGAAAAAAAAAAGGAAAAAGGAAGAAAAGGGAAACGGTGGGGAAGCTGAGAGAAAGATGGCAAAAAAGAAAAAGTAAAGAAAAGAAGAAAGAAGAAAAGAAAGAAACAAAGGCAAGGCTTAAAATAAGAAAGGGGTAAAAAGAAATGAAGACTTGGCTGAAAATGAAAAGCGAAAAGAAACAAATGAAGCACAGACAGGGTTGAAAATAAGAAAGAAAGAAAGAAAGAAAGAAAGAAAGAAAGAAAGAGTGAAACGAAGACAACTCATTCATTTATTCATTCAACTATTAAATAAAAATGACGAGGCTGGAAATAAGAAAGAAAAAAGAAAGAGAGAGATATATATAGAAATAAAAGAAAACGAAGACAGGCTGAAAACAGAAAGAAAAAAAAAGAAAGAAAGAAAGAAAAAGAGAGAAAGGAAAAGAAGGAAAGGAAATGAAGACCAGGACAGAAATAAGAAAGTGTGGAAGAGAGGAAAAAGAACGAAGACAAGGTTGAAAATAAGAAAGAAAGAGGGTCAGAAAGAAAAAGAAACGAAGACAAGGCTGAAAATTGATTGAATGAAAGATAGAAAAAAGAAAGAGAGAATGAAAGAAGAAAAATAAACGGGATCAAGGCTGAAAATGAAAAGAAAAATAAGAAAGAATGAAAGAAAAAAATAGGCCATGGCTGAAATTGAAAGGAAAGGGAGAAAGTCTGGTAAAAATAGTTTAATCAATCAAGAAAATCATTTAGAAAAATAACTTTCAAAGGAACAGGTTTGGTTAGTCACACAATAAAAACTGTCATACGGTCAACGTCTTTTCACAGCAGACCGTGTTGGAGGTGATCAATTAAAAAACTGAGAAAATCAATGAATAAGTTATCTCTCTTGCCTTCTGTTGGATCAAATCAAGTCCAAATTTTCGGAAAACAAACATAAATGCTGCCGGGCACAAACTAAGGGAGAATAAACTTAAATTGAATTGACGTGCCCCCCAGCCCACCGTACTGGGGTATTTTTCAAAAATCAGAAATAAACCTTTCTATCCCCATAATAAGGAGTAAATAGTTAAATTTTCATCCCTCTAGCTCCATTGGCATGACCTATACGCATGAGGCATACATAGCCAGCCAGCCATGCAGACAGAAGCACTCAGAAATCGGAGAAACTTATGTTGACTTACGTTGACAGTTTTCGTTGACAGTTTCTAATATATACGAAAAGAAAATAATTATCAATTAGTTTCTTGTTTGGTAGCCTGTCTTCATTATTCTAGCGGCCATGATGTCTTCGTTGCCGGGTGAAACCAAATGAAATATGGCGTCTTAGTCCATCCCTCACCATATATAAGAGAATATCAACCGAGGCATGCACAAATCAAACGATGTCGATCAATAAAGCCACCATTAAGCGTTTTAACCTTTTCCCCTTCTCTCGTTCAAGATTATTATTGTTATTATTCGCTATAGAAAGGCGCCAGATGAAAGAAGCGTGGAAATAATAGCGTGAAAATAAGCAAGACTTCGTGAGGATTGTGTAAGATCGAAAGCTGGACGGAAACGGTTTTATACGGAGGCTTTTTTTTTAATGTCCTTGAGTATTTCGTCTCCAAGGCTTCTAGTCTCCTAGACCGTTGCCAGCAAAGGCCGAAGAGCCCAGTCTGTCCCGCTATTCACCCATAGATTATTGATAGTAACGTTTTTTTTTCTTGAAACGTTACTCTCATTGTGAGTGAGACTTTTTTGCAAAAAGGAAAAGAAATTTAAAGACTTTAATGATTGAAAAATAAAGTGGGATGTAATGTCGGAGAGAAATACGGAGAAAAAAATGAAAAATAAATTTTGTAATTTTCGGTGCCTTCTCTATCGTAAATTCTTGTCTAATAACAATAAGGTTTGTGGAAAAGATCATGAAATACTAATCAACGCCAACAACAGCGGAAACTACTAAAGAGATCACAAAAACGCAGAAGTTGAATGTTTAGAAAGAAACTTGAGCGCCATTTTATACTGGGTGACACAAAAGTCCCCTTCCATTTTGAAATTCAAATAAATGTCGTAAAAAAATCTCATTCGCTATATTTATTTTGGACGTTGGATCATGCTGATCAAGCTGCTGATACCGTCAACAAACATTTGGAGTGAACAAATACGGATTGGTCAGCGTTAGTTCAATAGGTTTGGGACTGGAAATGTAAGTACCAATAATGCACACCATGGAAGAACCAAAATTGTTTTTAATGATAAAGAATTTTCGATAGTAGTGTCCAACGAGCTGCAAACAAACACTTACTTGAGACTTTAGGACTTCAACTGCGACCATATTACGTCATCTCAAGACCAGGTTAAAAAGTTGGAAAATTGGGTCCGACATAAACTAAATGAAATTCTCCATGACAGTGACACATCCACACCTCTCAGCTAGCATTGTCTACGCTTAAGAAATTCGCATAAGACATCAGTCTTTAGTCTCCATCTAACAGTAAACATAGAGATAAAGTAAAAAACCAAAAAATTGTCATGAATTTGTAATCTATAGGTTTTACGGTGTTAATCATAAAACAAGAGCCATAAGTTCAACGATGTGTCCACCATCCGTGAGTACTATTTTCAATAATTATCGGAAATGGCTATTTTTGGCGTTTTGGGACCATTTTTTGGCTTTATCAAATACAATAATTCCGAACACGTACATTCTATCATGAAATCATAGCACTTGGTTTCTCGATGATATCATACCTTTAATGACATCACACCTCTTCCTTCCGTCCTATTTCTGTGTTTAACATAGCTGGGACTGACCGACCAACCAACCGACTAGAAAGTGTCTTATTGAGATGAGTAGACACATACCTATAATTGTATAACATAGCATTACAAATTTTGAATTGTGAATAGCATCAAACCATTTTACAACAAATGTCGGAAGGAGTACATTAATGAATAGAGACAAAAAACAAATTCTTAGTTATATAATTATTCCTCAAAAAAAGATTTTACAGTATTTCTGCAACCCTCAATGATATTTACGCAACACACCGTAAGTGTCTTGACTCCCACAATAGGGAACCCCATTGTAACTGCTCTCTTACCCCTTACCCGAGGCCACTTACATAACTCGGCAATTTCGGAAATATTCCTGCCAAACGTTCTTCATTCCTTTCCTTGCATAACTTTCGACGCCATTTCGCTTTCCATCATACTTCTCGGCAAATAATCAGCTTCCCCTGCCGTCAAACTCACCCCTGGGCTCTTCCCGCCTCTCGCAATAACGAATTCCCTACGAGATCTCACGCTTGAATGATTACTCCTCTCTGAAACCTTACCCCCCCTCTTGATCCCCTTCCGTTATCGATTTGACAGCGTCGAACAATGATCGGAATGTCGGCCTGCGTAGAAGCGTTGACAGCATGTCGCCGTGACAAACCTTTTCGCGGTCAACTAAGTGCAAAATCACTGATCCCCGACATGAGAACTAGATACTTGACATGCCACACCCAAGTTGGCTTCTGGGTTCTGTCTTGTTTACTTTTTGTTCTTGCTTATTGTTTTTCCTCATCTTCTTGTTTGCTTTTATTACATCACTCTGGTCACCAATTAACGACAGTGAGTAAACAGATCGGATACCCCCCCCCAAAAAAAACCCCTCCCTCATGAGGTTGAGACTCAAACTCATGCCCTCTTTTGAAGCACCAGGGGATTATTCGCTTTATATCGATCAACGCTGTTTACTTACTGCTGTATATCGACGACCTGAATTAAGTTGAGAGTAAGAAATAGAATTAAGATACAGGAAAATAAATGTCAAAAAATCTTTCAATTTTTTTCTCCCAATAAAAAAAGGTCTGGTTAGTCACTCAATAGAAACTGTCTTGTAACCAATGCCATTTGGCAGCACGCCATATTGAGGGCGATCAATTGAAATAATTGAAAAGAGAGATCAATGGATAAGTTACTCCCCCCTCTCTCTCTCACTATACACACACACACACACACACATATATATATATATATATATATATATATATATATATATATATATATATATATATACTGAATCAAGATACCCCTAAAATCGCCTCTTGTAGCCCCATATACACAGGCTTACTTTCTTCACTTCTTTTTTTACAATTATATACCATAGCACTTCACATGATCCTTGTTGTCTTTATCACAGCGTTTTGGTAATCAATGGGTTCTCGTCTGAGATGAAGTGTTCTTACTAATATACATTGATTCTCCCTGACTACTTTTCTCGTATTTGCTGCCTTTATCACAATGCTTCGGTCGCTGTGCCTTCTGATCATCATCACTGAGACGATACGTTGGTTCTCTCCCTGGGGTTGGCAGTCGTCTCTCCTCTGCAAACTGGATCTTGTATTAATGAATGAACGGTGAACCTGATAAATGCAACAAAAAGCTTGAAATATGTGAAATATCTATTTAGATATATCTAGTTATATTCACAGAGTTTTTTCTAGGACGATTGAGCTCATTCTTGTTATATCAGTCGATCCATTCTACGACCTTCTTCTGGTGTAATATCCGTATGTAATGGTTGTAAGCAGAGATTTATTCTCTCCAATAGCAACAACGCTTATAACGTAGGATTCGAGTGTTTTCCTTTCTTTGTTAGGCATGGATTTCCATACCTTATTCCATACTTTGTTCCTGTTGAGTAACAAAAGTTGCATCGTTGAATTCTGCATTTGTCTGATATACACTCAGTCGCTATGCTGATGTACGCTGCTTCTTTGATTTTTCTCATTTTCCAACAGGATTTTCTATCTATAATATAGACTTCATCGCAGAGAGGATCGTGTTCTCCTTTCTCTTCCAAGATGTGGTCATCCATCCCAAATTTTTCTATTTCGTTTTTGGTTATGGCTTTTTTACGTTCCTCTGACTTTGAGAGGCCTATTAGTTTCCCCTTTATAATTCTATCCACTTTTCCAGGGAATATTATACAGTTATTAGTAGTGAGATTAGTGTCTCCCGCCGGACTAGCTGTGGGGGATGGAGGAACTGCTAAAAGTCACCCGGATGTCATTTGTATCCTTTCTGCTATCCTCTTTCACTCACAGAATTTGGATAGTGACAACAAAGATACGACCCGTAGAGGTGTCTTTAGGTTTCTCCCTGCCATTTTTCTTCCGGCTGATAATGTGGTAGGGGGAGGGGTAGCTACTTAGCGTGTAGCTTATATTGTCTAATTCACCTCCTCTGTTTTAAGGCCACTGCTGAGAACTACTGACCGATTTTTTTAACAAATAACCAGTTCTCAACACAGAAAGAGTGGTTTGAATTGTAATTCAGCGGCAGCAGACGGCCAAGTTCGTTTCTGTCGGTTTCTTGTAAACTGAGGTACTATATCCATCTTCTGTGTGGGTTCCCAGTATCTAGTTATCGTCATCATCAGTCTTTTATCGTCCGCCGTTGGACAAAGACCTTCCCCAGGATCCACCACATTTCTCCATCATGGGCGTCGTGGAGCCAGTATTTTCTGAATTTGTCTAGTTCGTCTCTCCATCTTGTATTCTGTCGGTCTCAGTTTCGCATGTGATCATTAGGGATCCACGTTGTGAGTCGTGATGTCCATCGGTTGGCAGCCATTCTTGCAATATGGTCTGGCCATTCCCATTTAAGTTTTGTAATAGTTTCTATGATGTCCCAGACGCCCGTTTTCTCCCTGATATACTGTGCTGTCTTCTGATCTCCCCATGTGAGGTTTAGCATGATTCTCTCAACCACACGTTGCATTGTTCTCAGTTTGTGATTCTGTCTCTTGGTTAGGTTCCATGTTTCAGCTCCATAACTGACTATCGGGAGAATGCAGTGGATGTATAATGAATAATGCAAGCTGGAAAATCATTTGTGCCTAATCAAAGATCCCAATTAGTAACTCAATTTAGTCGCAATTCATTTTAATGATGGCATCTTTTGAATCTGTTAAAAAGGTACCAATCTCTGGAACATAAAAAATAAACATAGTATCCCAATATTCGCATGCAGGTCAATCAAATTCCCTTGGCCTGCAGGAGGTAGGTTACCAACCCCTACACATTGATACTTCCGAGCCATATACATAAATATAGATGTATGATTTTTGTACGAAAACTTTCTGTTTAATTGTTTATTCTATTTACGCTGAGTAGGCCAAATGTAACATTCATGGGAAGTCATTTCATATAGAGTTTCAAAGTAATATAATGCGTTTGTAATTATTTCTGTCGAATTATACATCCATTTCCTGATAATATAATTGCGTTGGTTAACAAATAGAGCAGTTATGGACAGTGAATGGACAGTGTAAGAATTCGGACACATGGCAATTATTTGGGTCTTCAAAGTTACAAAGGATTGGTCCATGTAGAATAGAATAATATAGCTAATAAAAGGGTTTAAAATGCATTTGTCTGTCGCCATTATTAGAGACAGGGTCACAGAGACCCTGGGTTTTCAAAAAAAGGGTTGTGATAATATGATTATGTTACTATTACAATAAAGAATACGTCACAAAAAGAAGAGAAGACTGAATCAGTGAGTCATTTGTTCTCCTTTCTTTTCTTTCGCCTAGATGTAGCCAAGTTTATGATATCTTCGCAGTCAAGTTGCTTGGGAGTTGGAGACGTTTCTAGTCAAAAAACTCGCAAAAATAGCCAAAAATGATAAAAATGAATGTTAATAATCAAAATGGCCTAAAATTTAAATGTGGACGAGCCAAAAAGTTCAAGGCCAAATGCTTTTGAAAAAGACCAGATTTGTCAAATTTTGCCATATTTTTTTCCTATTTTTTAAAATAAACTATCATTTCACTTTATTTTACAATGGAACAAGTTACTTTCTAATAAGATGAGTTTTTTTCTAAAGAATCTTTTTTTTATCTTGCCATACTTTTTTTTCCTATTCTTGAAAAAATGAAAGAGTATTCAGATTTATATTGTGATAGAATTAGTTTCTTTTAATGACTTCTTATACCTCACAATATCAGTGGTGATTTTTCTGACATTTTCTCTCATGACTTTATGTCAAAAATTATTAAAAATTAATTACTCAATAAAATAGCTTTAGGCTCCTTAGGGTCGATCCATACATAAATAACCCCGTAATTTTTGACGGGCATATGCTACTATATTTTTCTTCCTCTTCAGTAACTTCTCCTCCTTCTTCTTCAACGCTAAACCAGAAATTTCTTTCATTGCTGAAAGAGAAAATTTCATTTTTCGCTTATCTTCCCTCTTTTCTTCATCCCTTAACATCTACGAATTTTCAATCTTATCTTTTTTCCTTATCTTTTCTTTCACTATCCTTTTCTTTCTGTTTTTTTCTTTCTGTCTTTTTTTCTTCCTTCTTTTGTTTATTTGTTTCTCTATCCCCCCCCCCCTCGCATGACATTCAAATCAGAACTTACCTGGAAAACGAAATTTTCCAAAAAAAAAAAAAAAGAAAAAGAAAATCGAATAAAATAAAGAAGAAACCATTAAGGAAGAGAGAGAGAGAGAGAGAGAGAGAGAGAGAGAGAGAGAGAGAGAGAGAGAGAGAGGATGGGAGTGGAGTCAAAAGAGAGATGGTTGGACAGAAAGGGAAAGAGTGTCAGGGTAGGAAGGAAAGGAGGAAAGAGAAGGGGAAGGAAGAGAAGAAGACCGAGTGGATATAATGAGAAAAAGAAAGAGAGACAGACAGGAGTGGGAGGGGAGACAAAAGAGGAAAGGGGAGGAAGAGAAAAGTAGAGACCAGAGTGGGAGGAGAGAAGAGCGAGAGGGAGCAAGCGAATGAGAGAGAGAGAGAGAGAGAGATGGAAGAGAGAGAGAGAGATGGAAGAGAGAGAGAGAGAGATGGAAGAGAGAGAGAACGAAACGAAACAAAACGATACTCGTATAATTCAGTATGACTAAAATCTTTTATACAAAAAATAAGTGCCTGTTTAATTTCTTTCCTATTTCCAACGATATGTAAGCCTATCTCAAGGCTAAGGAAGATTGGGTCCATTTTTTCTTTTTGCTCCTGAATACGACAAGAAGATTCCGTGGAATGGGAGCAACTTGCCTTGCAATTCCTTCACTAGAATTATTTCAAGAGAAATACACAGAGCAATGAAGAAAAAAATATTTTAGTCTTTGAATAGCTTTAAAACCCCAATATATTACCTTGACTGAGTTCAAAAGAGGATTGCCAGGTGTTTTCTGCAGCACAAAACCGAATTGGTATGGTTTGGGGACCAAATCAAATTTGTACCAAAATAATCAAATAACTTAGAATGTACCATCAGACTAACCTTGTGGGAACATTCTATCTAATGTCTATATATAGTTACGTTATTGAGCATCATTTTTGTGTATATGATAGTTTTCTTTCATTAAATTTTCCTTCAGTACCAAGTCTTTATTTTTGGAACCAAATAGCTTTGTTCAGTACCGAATTTGCTCGAATTTGGTCTTGAAAAATACAAATGGCAACCCAGGTTCGAAGCTTTTTTTCATGCTTGTAGTATGTTTTGGCCGTTTTTTTTTCACCATAAATAACAGGGTGAAAACATCTTATATAGATGTTTTGGCAACATAAATAGTACTCTAAAAGCTGGGGAAATACCGAATTAAAGGAGTTACTTCTCTAATCCAGTGCTTTGTGGTCCGGAAACTCGTGTGGTCTGGCTCGTTTCGAATATGTTGCTATTGATTTATGGATCTGCTATTAGAATTCAACGATTCGGTTTCAAACCATGATTTGAACCGTATTTTAGCGGTTTACAAATCAACTGGTTGGACCGAATGAATGAAAACCTAACCACAGTTTGAAACCGAATCAAATAAATTTGGATAAAAGTGACGACGTTTTTTTCTATTTATATTTCATTTTTTTGTACTGCTGCTCTTACTGTTGGTTAGACAGTTGTTTGAGAGAAGACCTTCCTACGTTCGTAAAATCTTCGCCAAAATCAACGGCGTAGATCAAGAGAAAGCAAAGAGGAAAAGATATGGGACGGAAGCGACTGATAGCACAGAGAGGAAAGGAAGAAAGAAACCGAAAACTAACTCAACAAGGAATCCAAAGATGAGAAAAGAAATAATGATTGAATGAATGAAGGAAATGTCTGTAGAATGAAAAAAAAAAAAAAAAAAAAAAACGGAAAAAATTGAACGAAATGTCGAGAAAGAAGGAAAAACAGGAGAAAAAAAAGAAACGATGAATAAATAACTTCACTGACAGAGAAAAAATTTCCTCTTTCTTCCCGCCATAAGTGGACATTGCAGACGATAACCGGTTGTTGCTTTTGCGAAATCCAATTAGGCAAGTTGAGTTGAACCAAAGAAATACAAAATCAAGTGTCATTTGATTAGAATGTTACGTTGTTGCATATGAAATATCCTTTTTTGATAGTTAGATGATGGATGATTAAACAAGAGTAAATATTTAATCAAAATACAACCCATGTTAAGCTATAACCATTTTCCACGATTATCTAATGATAATATGCCATCTCTATAAAAAAATTGTTAGGTTTAGTGATCACAAATTCAGTTAAAGCACGAATTATGGCTTCCCTATTATTGATTATTTTTACTGCGAATATGAAATTCAAAATTGATGATAATTATAACGAATTATATCTCTATTCACGTTGAATCAGTAAAATAAATGCGATTGCAATAGTAGGTGTTTCACCTTTTGCATTATTCTCTATGATGTGAGAAAAACATTTCATTTTGCCCAAACCAATTAAAATCATAGAACATGAAAGGGGGGAAAAGAGAGAAGCGATGAATAAGCAAAGTTATTCTTTTCTCTCGCCGCGATAAGTGGACATTGAAGATGATAGCCGGTCGTTGCTATTCCGAAATCCAATTAGGCCGGTTGAGCTGAGCCAAAGAAAAATAAAATCAAGCGATATTTGATTCAAATGAGAGCCAAAGTCAAAAAGAAGATGAAAGAACGTTGAAGAGAGTCCGTACTAATTGACCGTTCGGAGCGAAAGTCGGGCCCCGTCTACAGAAAATGTTCCAGCCATTTTGAATTTCTCGAGAACAGGTTGTGTGGCCTTGATGTAACTGGGTGACTGATTACTGTGTGTGCATTAACAGAAACTCTCCTGTGGGATTACTCAGTCAGCAATGAGACGCCAATGACTGAGTTTGAGTTTTGTGTGACTACTGCATTCACGCCTCGTGTATTTCTCTCAGGACATTGCATCACTCAGGACTGTCCCTGCTACAGTCAAGATTCGATTCCCTGTCACCTCTGGCTTTTCCCAAATAGATTTCAGACCGTGGACGAGATTGAGGAGAGCGCAATAATGCAGCTGATCCCGAAAGAGGACTTTGCATACTGTTTGTGCAAGGGGTGATAGGATGTTTGGAGGTGATGGGCGCTAAGACACCATTGCCCAAATTGGGCGATTTTTCCGTTAATAGTTATGCCTCAGTTACCGCTCTAGAAGCATTCCTAAAAATGCAGCGCTAAACAAGATTCTCTGGTATCCGTTTTAGGCTTGGTATACGATTCATCATCCGTCAAGAAAAAAAAAAACTCCAATAACCACCTCAGAATGGTTCAAGAAAAATAAAGTTAGGGTGATGTAATAACCTCGATCGCCTGACTTGAATCCAATCAAACATTTGTGGCAGAAATAGAAAATTGCTGTTTTCAATAAACGGAAGCCATCGAATCTGAGCTATTTTTGAACGATTATGCATAGAAAAATGGTCGAAAATAACAATCGAGAGATGCAGAAACCTCAGCAAAGGCTACAGAAAAAGTCTTAGCATTGATCAGTGCCAAAGGAGCCTCAGTAAAATATTAGTTGACGGGGGTCACATACCTATCCAAAGGTCATTATAATAAAGTATTGATAATTATGGAAATAAACAAATTAATGGTATTCATCTTTTATTTATTATCAATTCGTATACTAAACCAACACTAACTGCGTAGATAAATGTTATCAAATCGAATTCAGAATGATCAATCGGAAAAAAATAAGGAGAGCATTCAAGAGGTCGATTACTTTTGCGTACTTCCATATTTATGACGTTGTTTGGCCTCAACAAAATGAATAAATCAGTGCCGTGTATCGTATCTCATATGGTAGCTACATTCCAGAACTGGTGAAATATCACTAAGTGTCGATTACTATATGATAAATTATTGTGTATGTATTCTCATGAACATGGCGAATTATCCAGTGTACACTATAACGATTATTTCGGAGATTATCCATGATAATGTATTTCATGATTATTCATTTCGGTTAACACTACTAAATTTATTACGAAAAAAAAATTGGAAAGAACTCTGTGGCATACCAGTGCTTAACAAGGTAGTGCCAAGTAGATTATTACTATATAAAACACTATTGGAAATATGCACAAAACGGGGTAGCTCTAAGCAGAACATTACAGTGATCTTGTTCGCAAACACAATTGTTATGCTACCGAGGGCGGTGATCATCTTAGAGGTAATCGAACTGACTGATCAAATCAAACGCCAGCAATCTGTATTCATTAAGAGATACTTCTAAAAGTGAAAAAGACGATCTGCGTGAATCGATCTTATCGTTAGGCACCCATTTAGCTGATTGAGTCTATTGTTCAATGGTCGAACGACGCCAGCGAATTTCGTTGGTCTTCAAATAATACCATTTATTTGAGATCGAAAACAAGACGGAGAAATAGGTAGACGCGATTGATTTGAGAATAAAAAGATCGTTGAACGTCAAGAAGGTGGGGAAAAGCTTTTCAGAAATTGGAACAACATGCAATGTTTTGATTGCAGACGCGATTGATTTGGAAAATAAACTAAAAAGCAACCAGAGAGCGAAACCTCAGCCAATGCCATATATTAATTTAAGTGAAGTGGTACCCATACGCTGGCAGCAATATAAGCTGCTCCCATCACAACTTTCTCTGTCCCAGCTAGTTCTTCGAGGCTTCCAATATATGGAATTGGGTACTTCTCGCTTCTAAGTCTATTTCATGTACTGCAAGCACATATATATATATATATATATATATATATATATATATATATATATATAGCGAGAAGTATCCGAAGTGGCGTCACTCATTTATCTCTACGCTATTTTTACCTAGCTGGGGGATGGAGGCGTGAGAGTAAACAGAGTCATGCCTTTCCCAACGGCATTAGTACCAGTCTCAGTTTGGAGTCGACAGTCGACACGCCCAGTCCATTTACCAAACTGCTAACCGATTGGCCACCGGCACTTCCTTCCACTCACTAATTAAATGAAAATGAAATCTTTAAAAAAAATAAGAGACAGAACATAAATGTACAAATGTTGAGTTGCTTCCCTTGAAATCTAAATTTAGCCTTTTATTAACTGTTTGTTTACAACCTCTTTTCCTGCATAATGATAAAAATATCATCATCAGCAGCAGCAGTAGCAGCTGCCTTTTAGCGTTCATCGCTCGACATAGACCTCCCCGATTCACTATCATGGCCGTCGTGAAACCAAGACTTTCTGAAATTGATCTCAATCGAAAACAAATTCTTTGATCCGCCCCCAAATTTAATTCCATAGCCCATGGCCCACTCTTCTGCAAAATATCATTAATTGAGAACCTTTGGAGATATCGGGCGTTTAGAAAGACGGGCAGACAGACAGATACAATTGAATGCATATACCACTCCCAACTTCGATGGCAGAGGTAATCGATATCAGAAAGGTGGGAAAAGCCTTTCAGGTCTTGGAATAACTGCTCTTATTCTTATTATTATTCGGACTATCCTCATCTTGGTTGTTTTTCATACAACGTTTCGGCCGTTGTACTCTACGGCCTTCATCAGGTATCATCTGGTAGGTGTAGGGAAGTAACGAACCGAACCCTTTATCTAACCGACGAGGGTATATTGACTGCACTCCCCTCTTAGCATTAGTAGTATTATTATTGCCTCACGCTGGGATTGAACCTAGAACCATCAGATTACTTTCAGTAATTTTGTCTGATTCTGTAACCACTACGCTATGTGTCCATATGAAAAACAACCAAGATGAGGATATTCCGAATAATAATAGAAATAATAATAATACCTCATCTCAAAAATTCAAAGATATCCTCTTATTCTATCTAAAAGATTGAAAGCTGACTTCTCTAAGACTGATGCACTCACTGAGAGCTAGCCACTGAAGACCCAGCTATAAAATGCTACCACAAAGGATATCGGAGGCAATTGAAAATACTTCAATTAACTAGTGTTAGGGTTAGGGATTATGCCATGTAATTTGACACGGGTGTAAATATACATGTGCCTTTCAATGCTATTTTTATCAAATCATCGAAGCTCCACAAATGACTAACCAGCCAAGTGGACTACAGATTCTTCTCTCTTTGCTTGTGCGCGCGCGCGTATGTGTGTGTGTGTGTGTGTGTGTGTGTGTGTACGTAGAGGGTGGTCCTGGTCACATTTTGGTGGCTGAGTACACTCCTAGACAGCATCTAAAAATGGATTTTTCTCCCCCAAAATTGCTTTTTTGGTCTCCATAGTTATTTTGGACCAGCACTGCCCAGGTCTTGCGCTGGCATTTTCTGAATGATAATTTTAGATAGAAAATATCTTTTCTTAAAGATATTTTAGATGGTTCTTATGGTTCTTTAAAAATATCTTGATTGTGTTCCTTGTTCTTTTTTTTTTTGCATTGGCCTCATTGCATTGGCCTTTTCATTAAAAGAGGTATTATCAATTGACACGTAGCCCTTTTGTCGTAGCCTTTAGTCTTAGCTGTCCGTGGCTAGCTCTTTTGTTGCTGGCTCTTTCAGAGTTTAAGCTTCTCTTGTAGCTTGGGCTAGCTATTTTGTAACTTGCTCTTTCGGGGTCTTGGCTCCCTTGCTGTAGTTTTTTTTTGTAACTTGAGATGGCTCTCTCAAGGTCTTAGCTCTATTGTCGTAGCTTTTTTTGCAGTTAGCTTTTTGTTGCTTGCTTTTTTAGGGAGTAACGCTCTAACATGTGTGTGGACACTCAACGGTTACCAGTTGCAACACGAATCACGTCTTCGTTGAAGTATTTTGTAGTGACAGCTTCTCTGCTAGAATTACCATAAAAAATACTTATCTTGGACACTAATGTGTATTATTATAGGAGATAGCCGTAACGATGTAGATAATGGAATCGGCGAGCTGAGTTCAAACTCCAGTCACAGCTTTTCAAGTTTACTTCGCACTGATACCTTTGGGAAATGTGTAAATCTATATCTTCTCCCCTTCACCAAGCCACAGGTAAAAAAGCAAGGCAGATTGGGCTCTCTAACCTTTGACACCCTTCAAACAGTTCCTGCAGCCAAGCTGATACCAGACATATCTTGCCTTGTTTGTCTTTGGACTACATCGGCGAGGCTGAGAGGGACTCCTGTTCACTGGTACATCCAAGGATTTCCATACACCGTGCCTAGACTTCTACTCTGGAGAGACCACTTCAGTATCGTCCCATTGTGTAGGTAGAAGGAAGCCTTCTATCACAAGATTGAATCGCGCCCTACAATAACTCCTCATGTCGACAAGTCTTAGCGTCCCAGTGCCTTGTCGGCGGTTGGTAATTTCCCTCCTTAGAACCCTTGCTGGTAGGTGCTCATCACAACTGAAAGTCAACAACCCGCAAGTCGTTCAGTTTCGGAAATGCACTGAGTTAGTTTTCTGGCGATAACGATTTGGACTCTATCAAAGTCAGTCAAATCTATTTATATTTATTCATCTTTTATCTGCTTATTAAATTATCGTGCGGTTCCCAGCTATTATTTATAATTATGTATGCATATTCAACGGAAAGTAAAGATTCCGTTTACCATTATAGTTACATTGTAAATAGAACCACCCTCCAAAACTCTCAATTTTTTTTCTCTCAGAACTTTTTACTTTAAAACATTCCCCTAGATCCACTGAGTATGCGTGTCAAACTTGCTCGAGCTGTGCCAACATTTAAAGGGTGGAGTAACTAGTGACAGACAGAGACAGTTGTTTCATACAATAGATATATCGTTTGTGCGCCGACGGCGGGTCGGGACGGAAGGGCGTGAAACGAGACTTGAATTCAAGATAGGAAAGTGTGCAAATCCTGAGCAATGTCGGTCAGTCTCGCAGCGAAAGAACCAAGGTGTGGCCGCGATGGAATAAATACCGACGATTATTAATTTCCGCTGTAGAAAAACCAGTTCGAGAGCAAATACAAAATCGGTGAAATGAAAATTGCTGTTGAATTTTAGGAGTGAGCCTCGTGCCATCAAGTATTATGAGAATAGATTCACATAAATATGATCCCAATTAGGTGCAGAGTGCCAAAACGGTTGAAAGTGGTTTCGGCTAAGGCTGTATGCATTCACTCTTTACTGATAACCTTTGAAATGGGTCAATCGCAAGGCAGTCGGAGCCCTCAAACCCTGTAAGGTAGTCTAACTAAGGGAGGATAACTCTGATAGATTGAGCTAGTAAGTGCAACCTGTAAAAAATCTACTTGAGACTGAAATCGACATAGAGTATTTGCCGCCCTATTTTCAAAAAGAAGTCTATAAGAATGAACAGAACTTTACCTTCTCATTAACACCACCGTATATAATTATTGGGCCAATGGCTGAGGAATAATGGTAAGCTAGCTGGTTTAACCAGCAATTTCTACTGTGTATTGATTTCGATCCTCACTGGGCGCCACACATTTTTGACTTTGTTCCCGACTATACTGAGCCTAGGAAATACTTATATGTATAGTTATTTATTGATTTATTCACTTGGTTTGTTCTGGTACCAGGAACACAGTAAGGATAAAACCCACTACTCGAAAATTATGATTTGCGGAACCAGCTTGCTGGGGATCGTCTCCAATTAGAGCATTCTTTATAATATCTGTTTTGTTTTTTCCTAGAAGGTTGGGAATAAAGGTATCTGCAGCTTTCCGAAAGTTCGCTTCATGAAGCTTTTTCGCTTTTACAAAAAAAAAAAAGAAGGCCAATATCGAAAATAGCATTCTGCATTTGTTTCACAACGAGCAGTTATATCGGAAATGTGTGCCCTTCTCCTTTTTCACCTACACCTGTACCTCCACCACGACAACTTCCAACCGCTCATCTTAACATACAATCGTCACTATTTTGAGGGTCTGAGAAAACTCATTTTTTTTTTCTAAATAAATCAATGATAATTGCTACTTCGCTTTACGCCATTTTGGCTTTTGGAAGGTTTTTTTGTATTGGACCTATCTACTTTACACTTGTTTTATGGCTGAGATAGTTGCGTGTTTTTTTTTTTTTGTTTGTTTTTTTTTTACAAATCCCAGTGGTCGGAATTCGAGCTCAAATAAACGCCAAGAATCCGAATGCTGGTTTTCAAGGTGAGCGAAGTTTATCTTTTTAGGATATTTGCACAAAGTCTCCCGACTCTTTGTATAACATTTCTTTGTACTGGATATACTCATAATGGTAAAGATATTTCAGTACAATTTATTTTCCATTTTATTTTTGCTTTTTATTGCATCTCAAGTCGTTTTACAGACTACGATCGTTATGCAAACAATATGGATCTGAAATGAAGAATTAGATCCCAACAAGATTTGAACACACTCCCCTTATCCTTGATAGCATGTCTGACTAACCGAATAGGCTTCAAAAGCTAACCAGTGGACATAGCTGCGTTCTCCATTATCCGCACCATATTGTTTGTTTACACCCATTAGTAGTGCCACTGAACGTCTACATAGTTTTAACTGCAACTCTCTTGCTTACTCTCCGTAGGTCTGTCTCTTTTAGTTTCATCGGTGATTCAGCTCTACTTCTGATTTCTGAGCCTACCCTGACCCTCCTTTAATCAGACTCCACCTAATTCACCTACCATTCCCAGTACCAAACAAGTGCGTAGACCCCAGGCCAAGAGGGGATAGAAACCTGAGAAGTAGTTATGAGATTGTTGCACATGAAACGTTATTTTTACATCACAAAGAATGATGCAATAAGTGGAAGATTTACTAATAATTTTATTGCATTATTTTTTTCCAGATTCAATGTAAATATAGATACACTTCGTTATTGTTTGTATATTTATTGAGCCCTTAACAACTATTATGTCCACCGAGGAAGAGCGATTTTCAAACGCGAATTCAAATTAGGGCATGATGCTGATCAAGCCGCAGATAGCGTCAACAAAGCATTTAGAGTAGGTGTTCTCAACCTTTTTGTCATCATTGCCCAATTTCAAATGGAAAAGTTTTCCACCGCCACCAAAAAAGTAAATATTCAATTGGATACCAAAATATTTCCAACTCTTACAAAACAATTTAAAAGAAGAACAGCTTCCTCGTTAAAAGATTCTTTAATGACAGTAATGTAAAGTTTGTGCCGTCAAATGTTTGGCACACACATACTGTTTTTTTTAGATATCAACAATGCGATAACTGTGTCTAGCGCCAGCTAATCTTTCAAAAGAGTCACACGCATATATGTACCACGTACGTACCTACCAACAGAGAGTGTAGCACTGACGTATACACACCTACACAAACATTTACACATTTATCTACACACCTATATAATATGTGATATCATCGGGCTGCTGGGTAAATTAATGATAGAAAATAATGCTCTTGACTCATTTTTTATATTCAATTACAGACGAAGACACAAATCCTACTTCGCCCACAAAAATTTCAAAACGCCCACCATTTTCCACCCAGTTGTTCATCGTCCATGTAAGAGTTGGAATCGTCCGTCGGTGAACGATATCGTCCAGGTTGAGAAACCTTGATTCAGAGTGATCAGTATTATAGAGTAAATGGTTAGCCATTATTCCATAGGTTCAAGTCAGGGGGATATGGCTATCAATAATAAGTTTTTCAGTGATTCAATCGAAATTATGATTTCTGAGTCCAGCCCAGCACACGCTGACCCCCACTTCATTTAACTCCGCCTAATACACCTACCGTTTCCAACAAGTGCGTAGAGCTCAGACCAAGAGAGGATAGACATCTGGGGAAGCAGTTAATTGATTGCACACATATAACTGATGTCAGTTTCCTGTTTTCGAGAGAAAGATGAAACAGATATCGCGAAAAGCGGCGACATAAAAATAGAAAAAAGTTTCATTATAGCTGCAAGTGGCTACAGAAGAGTCACAGCCTGCTGATAATCAGGGTTGCTAAATTGGCCATTTTTCGGCTGGATCTACCAGCTTATCCACCGGATAAAAATCTACGATAGCCGATTATATCTTGAAACTTCAATTAGAGTAAAAGTACAATTTTAATCAATGATACATTCCAGAATCTTGGCTTATGGTTATTTTAATAACATTTTAAAGGTAGCTGGAAATTGAACAAATCTAACCGACTTTAGGCATTTTTAGAGACGGTTCTAGCTATAAGTAACAAATCATACTTGGCAACACTGCCGATAATAGAAAAGACTTTGGGAATTAACGAGACGTAGAAAGGGTTTTCGGTAGTTATAAAAAGCAAGGATGGGTCGCGTAGCTTTTTTCGGTGTTGGGTTTTATTCAAACAAGGTTTCCCTCTCTCTCATATTCATCATCAGTCTTTTAACGTCCATCATTGGACATAGACCTTCCCCAGGATTCGCTACATTTCTCTATCATGGGCGTCGCGGAGCCAGTATTTTCTAAATTTGTCCAGTTCATCTCTCCATCTTTTATTTCGTCGGCCTCAGTTTCACATGTGATCTCTGGGGATCCATGTTGTGAGTTGTGATGTCCATCGGTTGTCTGTCATTCTTGCAACATGGGCTGCCCATTGCCATTTAAATTTTCTCATAGATTCTATGATGTCTTTGAAATAATCGTTTTTGCGATTGATTTTTTTTTTGCATCGTTTCCTCCATGCTTACATTTATACATCATTTTTGAGTTCTGCGTCTTCTTTTTTTCGAATGTTTGAATTTCTTAAACTATCATTCATCTTTTCATGAGATACAGAAGCAAAGAACGCGATTTTCGTATTATGATGCGCTGTTCATTACGCTGTCGAAGCCAACCAGAAAATAGCAGCGCTTACACACACACACACACACACACACACACACACACACACACACACACACATATATATATATATATATATATATATATATATGCCAACAGGTATACAACAATGCAGACCCAGCCAAAAATGCCTTCCACTAAAAATGCAGTTTTGCACCGTAACCCTGATTTTTAATGTGATGGAATAAATTCAATGTCGGATCATTAGCAACATCTAATGGTGATTACTTCGACAAATAAAGTTATGTTTGAGCGAAATTTACATTGGCATAACAAGGGTTCTCAGCACTCGGGGGCAAAGATAGCAGGGGGCGTTTTGCGTTATGTCCGGGTTGGAGGTCATAGTTATTAAATAATAGGCATTATAGTCCAGAGGAAATTTTGCGCCCCTCCACACCTGTGTCTTGGGGCGACTTTTCCTCCTTTGCCACGCCCTATTTCGCTCTACCTTTGTTGAGTTATGTCGTTTTGAATTTTGTGGTTAAAAACGGCCATTTATTTTGCTCCCACTTGATATTTACACATTCTACACATTTCTTGAAAGTCTATCTGTCAGTCTCTCTCGACACCATTTCCTGTACGTCTTGCTTTCTTTCTACATCTTTTCTTTTTCTTTCTGAAACAAACTCTGGCTCCTTCTGTTTATATATCTAATCACAACATCCTTTGTCTCTTTTTATCTCACTGGCTAACCACCTACGTAGCATAACATAAATAAAAAAATAATATGATTTGAGAATGTCTATCATATATGTACGAGTGCATATGTCTTTTTTTATTATTATTATTATCATTATTATTATTGTTATTATAATTATTATTATTATTATTATTATTATTTGGAATCTCACACCAGTTGCCTGGTGGTAACCGCTGGAGTTTGAATGACAGCAAGTCTCCTCAAGTCTCCAGCCCTCCTCTCCTAGTACTCATAGGTCGCAGTAATTCTGCGATTTACAGTTTCACACCGGTTGCCCAGTGGTTATCGCTGAAGGCTGAGTGACAATAACTCTCCTCAGGTCTTCAGCTAACGTCTCCTCTCTTTCGCATCTCATGACAGAGCTACAATTCGTTGCAGTACTTATATCTCTAGCACCTTCCTCAGTATTCGTGCAGTTCCCAGTAGTGCTGTGGTCTGTACGGTCTCTATCCTCCCCCTAATCCTGATCTCCTCCAGTCTCTCCCTCAGCGTTTTGGGGACAGTTCCTAGTGCGCCCACTATGACCGGTACTACCCTGGTTTTCATGTTCCACATTTTTCTTAACTCCCTTGCTAGGTCCTGGTATTTTTCCCTTTTCCCCCCTCCTTCTTTTTTACTCTATGGTCTGCAGGTACAGCAACGTCTACTATTTGGCAGGCCTTCCTTTTTTTGTCTACTATTACTAAGTCCGGTCTTCTTGCCTGGATGAGGTGGTCAGTTTGGATGTCAAAGTCCCACAGTAGTTTGTGGTTGTCATTCTCCAAGACTGTCTCTGGCTTGTGCTGATACCACTTTCCCACATGGTTGAATCCCATTTGTTTGCTTAGTTCCCAGTGTATCATCGTTGCTACTCTATCGTGTCTATGCTTATACTCCTTCTGGGCGAGTTGACTACATTCACTAGTTATGTGGTTTACTGTCTCATCTCTTTCACCGCACATGCGGCATTTGCTGTTTGTCTGTGTTCTGTTGATTTTTGCTTTTATGTAGTTCGTCCTTATGCTTTTGTTTCGAGCTGCCATGATGAGCGATTCTGTTTCTCTCTTAAGGTTCTCCTTTCGTAACCACGTCCATGATTTCTCGTCTGCTATATCTTGTATCTGTCTTTTAAACTTGCCGTACAATTTTTTCCCTTCCCATCTTTCTTTTCTTGCTTGCTGTACTGTTCTATTGTTTTCTACTTTATTGTTTGTTGCACTATCTCTCGCGCTCTTTATGATTTCTTCGCTATTTGTTTGCACATATCTTTCTAGGACAGTTTTAGCTCTCTGGACACAGTCTTCTATGCTGATGAGCCCCCTACCACCTTCTTTTCTCTTAACGTATAGTCTATCTGTATCATCCCTAGGGTGTAATGCTTTATGCATCGTCATAAGTTTCCTTGTTCGCCTATCCATTGATTGGAGCTCTTCCTTTGTCCATCCTAGGAATGGTCCTGTATACCTAACTACTGTATTATTATTATTATTATTATTATTATCATTATCATTATTATTATTATTTGTCCAGCTTTTTACTCTATTTCCTATTTACTCTGTGGTCTGCAGGTACGGCCACATATATTATTCGGCATGTTCTCTTCTTATTGTCCACAATTACAAAGTCCGGTCTTCTTGCGTGGATAGATTGGTCAGTTTCGATGTCAAAATCCTGAAGTAACTTGCAATTTCCATTCCCCAGTACTGATTCTGGTTTGTGCTGGTACCACTTTTCTGCATGATTGAACCCCCTTCGTTTGCTCAGTTCCCAGTGTATTGCTGTTGCTACTCTATCGTGTTCATACTCCTTCTGGGCTAGTTGACTACATCCACGAGTTATGTGATTTACGGTCTCATCTCTTTCTCCACATGGGCTGCATTTGCTGTTTTTCTGTGTTCTGTCAATTTTTGTTTTGATATAGTTTGTTCTGATGCGTTTGTTTTGGGCTGCCATGAAGAACGATTCTGTTTCTCTCTTCAGGTTTCCTTGTCTTTGTCCATGACCAACATCCTGTACCTGTTCTTGAAATTCTCAGTATAGCTTCTACTGTTACCATTTTTCTTCCCTTGTTTGCTGTGCTGCTCCATTGTTGTCTATTTTTTTGTAGTTCGGTGCGCTGCTTCGGGTGCTCTTTATAATGTCTTCTCTGTTTTCTTGCACTTACTTTTCTAGACCTGTTCTAGCTCTCTGGACACAGTTTCCGATGCTGATGAATCCTCTGCCACCTTCTTTTCTCTTCATGTACAGTCTATCCGCATCATCTCTGGGGTGTAAGGCCTTGTACATTGCCACAAGCTTCCTTGTTCGCCGGTCCATTGACCGGAGTTCTTCCTTTGTCCATCCAAGGAGTGGTTCTGTATATCTTACAACTGATACAACCCATCACTTTATTCCTTTTATCAGATTCCTGCTGTTTAGTTTGGTCTCTGATATTTTCTTTATCATCCAAATGTATTCTCTTCATATTTCTGGGGGAATACCATTGTGTTGATAACGAACAGATTTAATTTTTTTTTTACTCCTTATTTATTTTATTTCTCATGTATTTTTCCTATTCTTTGAATTCAGCATTTCACTTCGTCATCAGAACATGAAATTCTATTTTATTTCGTCTGTTGTGTTCCTTAGTACGACAGAGTACAGACAAGTACTGCTAATCATTATACTTGTGGATTATTATTTTCTATTATTATACATTAGGAGAAGAAGTAAAACAATATGCTTATGTAAACAAACCCTCGTCTACACACAAAAAGGCAGAAAGCTGGGAAATACATTGATGAGCGTGAAAGACTGTGTGGGTAGGGAATCAGATCATTAGACTCTTGCCAAGTAACTTTTAACAATATCAGTTCCTTTCCTAAGAGTATTTCCATGCCCGGCCGTTGGAGGTTTTTTTTTTTAGACTCTACTGCAGTGATTCTTAACGTGGGATGCAAACCCCAAGAGGTGGCAATTCAAATATATTGGGATAGTAATTCAGAATTTGGGTATGAGAAGTAAAAACTGTTCCGTGCCCCAAAACTTAGGCAAACCCCAAGAGCGGGCAATTCAAATATATTGGGGTAGTAATTCAGTATTTGGGTATGAGAAGTGAAAACTGTTCCGTGCCCCAAAACTTAGGCGTCTTAAGGTTTAACTAATAATTCCTAATTGCAAAACACCAATAATTCATAATTACACAACACACTTAATTACTAATTTTATTATAGATTCCATTGTAAATAATGCTTTAATTTGATTTGTAACTAAACTTCTGAACTTAACATTACATTATTATACGTTTTTAAAACCAAATCTGTTTTCTTATAGGAAGGAGAATATAATCAAAACGCAAAAGCCCAAAATTTGGCTGAAGGCCGGGAATTTAATTATACATTTACAAAAGCATATGAAATGTGGCTCGTTTTACCGCATGATGTATAATTAAATTACTGTAGGACATCGAATATTTTGAGCTGTGTGGGTGGAGCGTGGAGCAAAAAGGTTAAAAACCACTGCCTAACAGTCATCCCAAACTGAGAGGCAGTTGCCAGCCCGTCTTTTTGCGTCTCACGCGTTTAGAGAGCGTTGAAAAAAAAAAGCCCCCCCCCCCCCCGTTGTAAGGGACTATGAAAACCACCAACAGGGCAAAATGCTGTTACCTTCAACATGTGGAAGACGTTTGATGAGGAAAACACTTGTAACCAGTTGGGGAGTGGTGTCTATTTTTGGCGACTGACAATCATTCAAGAATAAGATCACTGGAAAGCGATACTTGTGTCATGAGAGAGAGAGAGAGAGAGAGAGAGAGAGAGAGAGAGAGAGAGAGAGAGAGAGAGAGAGAGAGAGAGAGAGAGAGAGAGAGAATAACTCGACTACAGAAATAGCGGCACCAACAGTTATAATAGTAATATTTTACATATACAGGCGTTTCGAAAGTTTGCTTTACGCCACTTTTTCGCTTTTACGAAAAAAGGCGAAAAATGAAAATAACGTTCAGTATTAGTTTTGCAGCAAATCCTTATAGAGGAAGCGTGCATCTCTTCCTTCGCTCTTCTCTCCTACAACTCAGTCTCTTGTACCTCCCACCGCTTCAACTTCCAACGACTCAGCCCAACATACCATCATCTCCATTTTGAGGGTCTTGAAACACGAAAACTTATTATGAGGACGGTCTATATTTAGTCGGATGGCGGGGTAAATCTGTACATAGAAGAAGGAGAAGAAGAAGAAGAAGAAGAAGAAGAAGAAGAAGAAGAAGAAGAAGAAGAAGAAGAAGAAGAAGAAGAAGAAGAAGAAGAAGATCATTATTATTATTATTATCATTTGCAATCTCACACCAGTTGCCTGGTGGTTACTGCTGGAGGTTGAGTGACAGCAAATCTCCTCAGGTGTCCATCCCTCCTCTCCTCATTCTCATAGACCACAGCAATACTGCGGTTTACAGTTTCACACCAGTTGAAGGCTGAATGACAACTCCTCAGGTCTTCAGCCCACGTCTCATCTCTCCCTCGCCTATCATGCCGGTGCTGTGGCTCACACCTCCGCTACCATTTGGATCATCATCATCATCATCATCATCAACACCACCACCACCACCATCATCATCATCATCACCATCATCATCATCATCATCATTATTATTATTATTATTATTATTATTATTATTATTATTATTAACAACAACAACAACAACAACAACAACAACAATAGACAATTCAAACATAGATTATTGCGATTGAGGAGACTCGGACATAGATACAATGGAGAAATTGAATCTCTTATCACTGAAGTCCAGAATAGATGAAACATAGCCCTATTGTACCAACGCGAAGCTTTACAAAACACCGAAAGACAACAGATGTCGCTTTGGTGGAGAAAAAGATGAGACTGTTAATCATCATCATCATCGTCATAATCGTCATCATCATCATGTGCATCCTTCATGGTCGAAGATGGCCATGAGTTCTCATCAGTCCAGCAGCTGCAGTGCACTGCTGGTTCTGAAGTTATAACTTGTTCTTGCCTTAGATTAAAGCGAGGGTGAGTTGCGGGTGTCGTCAGCCTCTCTCTCTCTCTCTCTCTCTCTCTCTTTCTCGTCTCCTGGGTTCCGGAGGAGCGAGGCATAGTCAGGTGTACTAGATGATCGCACCGCGTGTCAAACAATGCCCTTCATGATCAGATCTGGGATTAATATAGATCAAAGCGCAGTATTTTCTTAGCATTACTTGAACCTCTCATTAAAAAATGGCCTTGCGTCACGTCTTGCTCTTGTGGGGAAGCGAGTAAATACGATCTGTTTGCAGTACATACTTTGGTAGCTTTACGCTGGTGTATTACAGCGGTCAATAATGGCCAACTGAGGCTCGGTATTGCTAAGCGCAAGTGGCCTAAGATTTGTCTCGTGGCTTAAAAAAAATAAATCCGCCCAGTCTCAGAGGATCAGCAAACCCTGGGGCAACACCTCATTGCACTAAAAGGCAAGGGTCAGGCTTGCCCTGGCGCCTTCGCAACACCAGTTGCGGGAACCGGAGCAATTTTTGAAGCATTCCATCCGGGACTCCGACATTAAACCGACCTTGTGTCACATCTTACTCTAATGGGAGAGCAAGTAAATACGAATCAGGGTACACTGGCTGATCAGGGTGCATCGAGTGTTAAACCATGCTTCATGATTAGATCTGGGATTAGAGTTGTCCCTTACCCAAGACTGACAAGAGAGCCCATTCTGCATTGCTTTGTACCTATGCCTTGTAGGAAGAGGGAGAGATGGATGCATGCCTTGTATATTGCAAATTGAACGCAAACTGCCTCAACGGGCTCTCTGATTCTCCGTGCTGCAAACCGTTAGACCGCCCACGCCTCCCCTATGGCTCCAAACTATTAATCACGTCATCGCTAAATGCTACAAACTGGTAAAAAGGGAATATAAAAACAATCACAGCAGAGTAATGATGATGGTGCACCGAGAACTGTGCAAATGACTTATGTTCAACCATTTAAATTGCATCAAACCGTAAGCAATAGCAAGAGCAATATACACTGGAACTTAGGGATTCAGACCAGCTACTGTACACCAGCCAGACAACTCAGCCTCATAGTTATACAAGATCTGTCTGAAAAGTATCCAGCCATTTGATATTAACGAAAAAGTGTATCTAGGGCAATGGTATCCTGGACCAATTCAAAGCACCCCTCAACTTTGGATCTTACCCACAAAAGCCAGCATCACTTACAATTTTCAAAGCAGTGTGCAAATTCCCATCTCGGTATCGCCATCAGCTGCCTAGTCACGTTCTCCTTAATCTCATCTATATCTGTCGTTGTTGAGCGTCAACAAGATAGAATGGATTTGTGCTATGTATGACATCAGAATCCGATACATTAAAAAAAGTGTCTTTTAACATTCATATATAGCTTTGAGAAAATTGACAGAATCAGTACGGTGAATAAATTTCGGGACGAATCAACCGCACTAATCAAGGTATACCTTTATTGTGTTTGTGTTCATTTTCATACACATGGTTCATTGACCAAAGTGTGCAGTATACGGTAACTTCAGAGACAGTCAATGATGCTGTCTCATCATTCATTATCTATTTCGGGGATTTAACATTACTAAATTATTTCCGAAAATACTTGAAAAAGGCGCAGTAGCGAATCAGCTACCACAATTATTGATAATACTGCACTAAAAAGAGTGAATACTCTGGAGAAAATGACCACTGTGTTGTGTCTTCCCTCATTGGATGTCTCACACTTTAATTTCAAAGTTATCTTGTCGTGGAGCAAGGTAGTCACTTAGACTATTAGTGTTGTAGTGAGTGAGGTTCTCACTTTTATTGTCTTGTGCCAGACCAATCCAAGTTGTGGAAAATATCAATAAAAGGAAAATCTTGACCCCCGAATATTTCCGAGTTGAATCCGACGAGGAAATAGCGTAATCGTGTCGTTAGCCGTGTTTTTAGTGATGACCGACTCAGATAATGACTTCCAAGTAAGTGGTTTCCCACGGTCCCTGTCTGACCTCGTACCCCCGACGACGACGACGACGACGACGACGACATGGGACTCTCAGAAAAGATGAGGACTGCTGCACTAATACACCCTAACAAATTTCGTCTTAACTCTTTCTTCTTCTTCTTCTTCTTCTTCTTCTTCTTCTTCTTCTTCTTCTTCTTCTTCTTAGTAGTAGTAGTAGTAGTAGTAGTAGTAGTAGTAGTAGCGTCGATGTTATTGCCATTATTTCTAATATCATTTTCATTTCTTGAATCTTCTTCTTTTCTACCTCGTTCCTCCCCCTTCTCTTTTGCCACTGTCTTCTCTTCTTAACTGCATCTTCTCCTTACAACCCTTTGCCTGCTCCTCCTCATGAGACCTCATCCCCCGTTTCCCTCCCTCTCAGCTTTTCCCCATCTGTTCGTGGGTTTCATCTCCCCACAATCAGCATCGTAACAGCCCTCTTCCCTCGATTCAGAGAACCCCCAACTTCGTTCGTTCTCCCTCTGAAGACTCCAGTACAACTCACTCCTCACCCGTCGGTGCCTACCGTTTTTTTACGCCCCTCCCTTTTGAAACCTGTTGCTTTCCCCTGCCTCCAAGCAATGCTGCCAATTAGGATGATTTTCATAGACATCTAAATGTTTTGATTTCGTCTAGATGCCAGATATTGCTTTTAATAAATCTAATAAAATGAGTAATATTTTTTATTAAATTTATAGTCTGAAAAGTAATGTTTTCTAATAAAATAAGTAATATTTTATTAAAATAAATTTTGAGAATCAAGTCACATAATTTGTTAATATGTGATATATTTCCTAAACCTTAAATCTACATCTGGAGAATCTAAAATCCAGCTGTTTCTGAGTGTTTTAGATATTTTTTTGACTGGATTTTTTAAATGTAAAACTTGAAATGAATTTGGCAACATAGCCTCCAAGACATTCTTATAGTTTCCTTTCATGGTTTTCTTAATCAAACGACCTTGTTTAACTTCCTTATTTACGTCTTCCAGTAAGGTCACCACTTAGACGGTATTGCTAAGGAAGTTACCTTTTTCAAACCATTACTACTAATATGTCTTATGAGCATTCTGTCCTCCGTCCGGCGCAAACTTGATCCAGATGTTAATTCTGTTACTCATTTTTGTCGCTGACTAAAAATATATATGAATTACCTCAAATACACTTGAAATAGCTGGAAATAAAAGCTATAGCAACATTAACTTATTTTTATTACTCGCTGAATTCCGCCCTACGCGTAGGATTTTCAGCTAGATCAGCCTGTAAGATTCTTTTAAAAAGCAACTCGACCGCTGGTAGAGTTAGAAGGTAAGTATCATCATCATCATCATCATCATCATCATCATCATCATCATCATCATCATCATCATCAGTCTCGTGACGTCCGTCGTTGGACATAGACCTTCCCCTGGATTTGCCACACTCTTCTATCATGGGCATCACGGAGACAGTACTTTCTGATTTAGTCTGGTTGGTCAGCTAATACTCTGCTGGCCTCGGTTTTGCATCTGATCACTGGGGATCCATGTCGTGAGTCGTGATGTCCATCAGTTGTCTGACATTCTTGCGACATGACCAGCCCATTGCTATTCGAGTTTTTGTAATGTATTATATGATATACCTGACTCCTGTCTTCTCTCGATTGTATTGCGCTGTCTTGTGGTCTCTCCATATGAGTTTGAGCACAATCATTTCATATGCACGTTCTATGGTTTTCCATTTGCGGATCTATCTCTAGATTAGGTTCCATATTTCAGCCTCATAAGTGACTGTGGGAAGATGCATTGGTTATATACCTTTCTTTTTAAGATTAACGGGATCTTTTTGTTTTTGAAGGCTGAGCTTGCCTGGCCAAAGGCTTGCGATCATAGGGTGATTCTTCACTTGATTTCTTGTTCTTTTGAGGATCTCATGGAGATTCGTTGTCCTAGGTAGATGTAGTGGTCTACTTTCTCCAGTTCTGTTTCCTCGATCTTGATCTTAGTATTCTCATTTTCGACGTAGTTGTTAACTAAATGCTCCATGTCTTCTCATTCACATAAGCTTCTTGGAAAGTTTACTCGTCCACAAATAATTTGTCTCGACCGATTTTTTCCCTCCAAAGTCAATGATTCTAACTGATGTTATAAAGAAAAAAGAAAAAAAGAAATTTGAAAACATTTAATGCACAACTAAAGCTTTTATGAACGTTTTCGGATAATGATTCACTATCATTAGCTTCACACTAAATCAGTTCCAGATTCATTCTCTGCCTTATTTTCATCATTTTAGAGTATCTCTGCTTTTCGGCGAACCAAAAGTCAATAACTGGAGTAGGATCAAAATATGAACAATCTTTTTTAGTTCATATGAATCATGAGTAAATCGTTCAGTTCATACGAATTTATGTTTTAATAAAGATCGGTCTGGCGTCTTCATACGCTTCAACGCCGAAAAAGTCTTTTTCACATTCTGCACTTGAAGAGGGAAGGGAGAGAATCAGAATTAAACAAATACAAAAAAAAAATGCAAATGGCGGCTAGTACAACTGACCGTATCCGACGGAGAAGTTTTCTTGTCCCCTGCTCTCTTCAAGGTATCAACTCCAGATAACCACGGAGTTTTGACAACAATTACAGCTAACAACTATATATAAAAAAAATCAATCACAACCGATATTAGACAATGGAATGCAAGCGTTTTCGTGCGACCGACGAGACGGACATTTTTCCGTTCGAAGATAAGAAAAAAATACGCCTATTCATCACCTGAAGATGGCACAACAGCCCAAACGTTGTGTTCAAAAAATGAACTAAGACAAGGAAAAAAAGTCTGAAAAAAACTGCACATGTGACGAGGAGATTTGACAGCTCTGCGGACCGCTCTCCCAGAGATAGTCAACCAAGCGAGATCCTACTATACACGGAGTCCATTTTTATTGTACACCGTCCACATCAAATTAACCTTTATCCACGAATAGTTTTCAAAGGATCCATTATGAAGTTGTCATCATAAATTTTGAAGTTGAATGAAATGAGATTTCGAAGAGGAGTAGTACAATAGAAACTCAGTTCTTTAATCGCATCATTACCGAAATTTTGAAAATTATTTCTACCTGGACACGATTTGAAGTTGATGATTTTCGCTGCTAAAATTATTCCAGTGTCATTTAATAAGCGATGTAATTCAGTTTCTTGGTTGGTGTGTAGCAATTCAGCTACCTTTTGTAATCATTGTCATTTCTGTGTAATTGAATTTCATGAAATTCATCATTTTTTATTTCTTCAATGAAGCTGTTATCTTGAAGAGACTGGAAGCTTTGTAATTTCAGTGTGGAAGAGATAGTTTCTCGAGCATTAACGATGCTAAGGTTCTTATCTTGAAATGCGTTTGATAGTTTTGAAAGAATAAAGAAAACCAAGTAATTTTAAACGCATCTGTTGTTGTTATTGAAAGATTCTTTCTTTTTTTTGAAAAAAATCCCCGTCTTCTGATTTCTGTCTGCGAGTCGAAACATGTATCTTCGTATTTACTCGCTTCCCCACGAGAGCAAGATATGACACAAGGTCGTTTTTGATGCAGTGTTTCAGTTACGAGAGATCAGCAAAAACTACCCTGGGTCGCACTGCTCCCCTGAGACTGGGCTGAATGATTATTTGAGGCAACAAGATGAATCCTTGGCCTCTTGCACTTAGCATCGCCGAGCCACAGTAAGCCATCGTCGGCTACGGTATTGCACCGACGCAAAACCAAAGCAGTTTTTGAGAACAGATACTGCCCTCTGATCTTGATGTGGGTAACTTGCAATGGATTATTTTATAATGAACTGGGACTTTTATCTTGCAATGGAGAACTATTACTCTTCGCCACCTGTTGCAGTTAATGGGTTAAGCTGAAATATGAAATATTCATTACGAACTGTTTGGTAGGTAATGTGCAAGAATACGTCATAATTTTAATGGTGGGTATAAGGGGTAAGAAGCAACAACACTCTCCTTTGTATCCAAAAAACATATGGTTGCCATTTCAGGCGAGGTGGAGGTAATTTGTTCCCTGTGTTACATTGACCTCGAGAAAAAACGTGTAACTTTTAAGTGCCAACCGGTATTTTCAGTGTTCGCATTCATATAGACGTATTCATGTCTATGGTAATTATAATGGCCAACGATACCCAAAGTGTGAGCCACAGCTCAATGGGGCGCCGCAGGATATCCGAAAAGCTTACTATGATTCACCCAACGTCTGTCTGTCTGTCTGCCACCGTATAACTCGAGGACAGCTAAAGGAATGGCCACTGAACTTTCTAGGATTACTAATGGGGCCCCTGGGGTAGGTTTTTGCTCATTGGTTTTTGAACAGTCAAAAAAATATTTTTCGATTTTTTTCCACATCAACAATGTCATCTATTCACAAGTCCTCTCCTGAATACGAAATGATGATTCCAGGAGACGATTTCCTAAAAGATTGTATAGTACTGAGATTTTAAGATTTCTTTGCTTCAAAGAAAGAATTCAGTGAAATATAAAGATTTCTCAAAATTGTAGGTACTTGAAATTTTCTGAGATATCTAAATTAATTTAATATTTAAATTAATCGTCATCCAAGAGTTGATGATGGCGATGATATTCAAATAAGGTATACTAAAACGAATTCACAGATCAAATCGATCCCCTTTTATTGAGGCCAAAGGAACTAGCTGACCAACGGATTGTTCTCATCAAGTTTTGTCATTTCCGCACATTCTTAGTTCAACGCACTAATCATCAGTTTTTCAACATCCGTTGTTGGACATGTACCTTCCCTAGGATCCACCGCATTTCTGTATTATGGGCGTCACCGAGCCAGTATTTTCCAAATTTGTCTAGTTCATCTCTCTATCTTGTATTCTATCGGCCGCGGTTTCGCATACGATCCCCGGGGATCCATGTAGTGAGTCGTGATGTCCATCAGTTGTCTGCCATTCTTGCAACATGACCTGCGAATTGCTATTTAAGTCTTCCAATAGATTCTATGATGTCTCTGACTCCCGTTTTCTCCGTGATATACTGTGCTGTTTTGTGATCTCTCCATGTGAGGTTAAGTCTGATTCTCTCATGTGTGCGTTGCATGATTCTAAGTTTGCGAGTCCGTCTCTTGTTTGGGTTCCATGTTTCAGCTCAATAAGTGGCTACAGGAAAATGCGTTGGTTGTATACTCTCCTTTTTAGCATTATTGGGATCGTCTTGATTTTGAAGGTTGAGCTTGCTTTATCAAAGGCTTGTTGTCCTAAGATGATTTTTCGCTTCATTTCTTTTTCCTCCGTGGGTTTCATCGTTGTCCTAGATTGATGTAGTGATCTACTGTTTCCTGTTTTGCATTTTAGATTCTGACAGTTCTTATTCTCAACACGATTGTTGCACATGACTTTCATTTTACTGAAGTGCGTGTGTAGGCCAGCTTTTTTGCTTTCTCCGTTTAGATAATCTAGCATTAGTTTGAGATTATGTAGGTTCTCAACGAAAAGGACGATGTCGTCTGCAAATCTGAGGTTGCTTAGATATTCGCCGTGTATTTTGATTCCTCTCTTCTCCCAGTCCAGGTTTTGGAAGATCATCTCGAGGTAGGCTGTGAAGTGTTTTGGTGAGCTGGTATCACCTTGTTTTACTCCTTTTCGGAGCTGGTAGGGTTCAGAGTCTTTATGTAGCCTGATGAAGGAGTTGCTGTGATTGTGTATATTTTACAGTACTTCGAGGAAGTGATATCCAACTGGCACACCGTGAATCACTCCGTCCATTTGGTGTTCAACTTCGCCGTTTCAACACTAGGTGGCGCTGGTTCGATGGACAAGTTTAACATTCTGGATTGTTCTCGAACAGTGTGGACAATTCATAGTACATAGTAGTTGCATATAAGTTACTGAAATTTCTCCACGGTCTAATTGAAAGAGGAAACAAACTTTATATTCAGATTACATGATTCATTTTTTGTACCAATCTATTTTGACCACAGGAAGATAATTGCAGCTGTCAAGTATTCCCTGACTTGAAAATACCGTGACAATATCCTTACACACAAAGGATACCATGGTTCGAAAAAAAAGTTGGGGAATCATTGAATTGCGACGAGCTTCCATTTTTCGTTCTTCATTAACTTCTCCAATACATATATAAATTGATTGGTTCATTCATTCATCATTCTGTTTAGCTGTTAAATTATCGAAGATTTTGCTCTCGAAATCACTCCCCCATAAAATAACGAATCCAACTTTTTATGAACATTTTCTCTCTTTAGGGAAAAGGTTGGGAAATTCTCAGGAGGGAAATTTCTTTTTAAAAAAATGATTACCCACCATGGCGGGCGGGGGACATTTTCAATTCTAAAAACCGTAAGACAGCTATTTCAATGTATTGAAAACCTACCTCATCATCATTTCGAGTCGCAAAATGCTGGAGACTCGATAGGTCTGCAAATAGAAGGGAATGATTTTTTCAGGCATATATCTATGAATGCGGGAGACTTGTGCACATTCACTACATGTGGTGGTGGGGGGCAGCACTCGGCTTCAAAAAGCGGGAGACTTGGTAGGTCCGTACTAGGCTGTAGATTAGTTGATGAACCTACGTACATATTCAACATTCGATATATATGTATACATAATATATGAAGATCGATTGATTGATTTCTGGGCAGCTTTTTTTCCCTATTGGCTGGTATATATATGTATTTAATATTTTTCTGCGGTTGACTTTGTTTCATAGAAAAAACCGTAAATTTCAGAGAAAATCTTCTTCCGTCCAGCTTCCTCGTGGTTGCTAGAAAGAACGATATATTTTCGGTCAAATTTCATAGCGTGATCGAGACGGGAATTTCAAAAGCATAATTGACCTGATTTAAACCATACAATGAATTTGCAGTTGATTTAAACCCACGCACATGATGGAAAAACATACCGTAAAAAGCAAAATGATGATTCTCATAAATATGTTGCTAATCAGAAGAGAATTTGGCGTGGGATTTGTAGACGGATATTGGTGAAACCTCGCGAAAGATTATATCAATTAAGAAACATTATTTTTGGTTCTGATTTTACACCTTTGATATCATCATACCGACCACAGTAGCCCAGTAGTTGAGTGCTCGCCTCCAGTTCAGGAGGATTGGATTCAATTCACCGCCGAGTCATACCAAAGATTTTAAAAATGATACTCAATGCCTCTCCGCTACATTTAACACAAGACCACCAAAGTTGAGCAACGTGGAGCTTGTTCAGTACCTAGATAGGTGACCATTGAGGAACACCAGGTACCATAGTAAGATACGATTGGTTCAAATACATGGGTGGATCAATTAGTCTACAGCCTGACTCAGTTATTAGTCCAACTTGGATATAAATGTCGTACTGAATAACATTTGATCTATGCAATAGGTACATTAACAAAGGAGGTAATCATGTCGAAAAAAATATTTGGAGTGTAAAATAAATGCTTTTCGTATCACTTGACAAATAATTATTTTTTGCAAGTAGCGTAGACAAAAAATGATGAGTTTTCGTTAACTTTAAAACAAGAACAGAATTCTAATGATGTGTTCACTAACCACTGAACAAGAAATGTGTTGTCAGTTAAGCAGTGTCTCAAAATATCACTTTCCATCTCTATGAATTATATATGTAACTTTTTTCGGAGCCAATATTTAGCCTTTTTTCTGTTACTTCTAACACTAACGCTAACGAAACAGACTCACACGGATACATGAGTAGGTACTTCTATATTCAATGTTAACGTACATGTTATGTCATTCAGAGACATCTCTCGAATATTAGAGGCCTTCGGGCAAAACAATGTACTGGAGCTCCTAACCACATCAAAATTAGGTTTTTATTTTTCGAATTGAATTTCGGGGCCCCTTAAATCACGGGGTACCCGAACAACTGCCCATGCAATGAGACGGCCTTGATGACATTATGTAAGCTATTATTAATGTGTACGTCAAGTATTGCTGTAAAATGGCTGACATAAATATCTTTGTTTTATTACCTTGTTTTTTTATGAAGGTAGTCAATAAAACGTATTTCTTTTTAAAAACATGTGATGACATATATAAATTATGCTATCAGTGTGAACAAGATTGGTATTGCCAGATAAATATGGCTTGAAATATTACACATTTCATTAATATGAATTAAATGAGATTTTTTCCCTAAACGGCGACTTTGCTTTGCGTCTTGAATTCCGTTCACAGTCATGCGCCGACTAGCGTCCGGGTTATGTTTTGGAAGAATGGACTCAACTTGACTTGGGCTCAAGTCGACCCTTATAGGGTGACTTGAAATATACATACTGCACAACTTGACCGTATATATCCATAAAAATCCCTGTATTGTATATAGGCATGTCTAAATACATTAGCTTCACTTTTGAATTGATGACATGCCTTTTCTTATCTGATTTATTTATAGGCTTGTTTTGAGATGGTTAAGGGCCACGATGCACTGTCAGTTTTTAGATATTAGTCAGCAAGGTACATCTAAAAACAAAATACGTGATTTTATGCCGGATGCTGGTGTCTCGTACTCCATCGAGACTAGAAAAATGTTATACAGCCGAACAGAGCTTTTCAAGCTTTTTGCATCGGCTACGCATTACTCAAGTTTTGTTAGCCAAGCCAGATATATAATATCACCCCAGTAGTTAAACTGACCTAGGAAAAGTATCTTTGGAAAGATATTCAAAATCATAGTTAATTTAGCGACGCACCTAGAGATTATCGGCGACTCGCATTTTTATTTTTATTTTTTTACTATTCTAAAATTTCTATCACTCAGGGACTTCAAGTGTATCTGCAATCGAATATTTGTCGGTCAGGCAAAAGTCGACGTTTGTATTTCATATCTTAGTGGAACAATGAGGAAAACAAAATTACATTCAAAGCAGATCAAACGGAAGGCATCTTATTTAATAAGGATTGGTTAACCCAAATACTTTATGACCATTCAATAGGAAAAGGCGCGCCATGATTACATAGGTACACGTGTTTTTTCCTGAGAAACTGTCCCATTCACATAGAACTTTGTATATATATATATATATATATATATATATATATATATATATATATATATATATATATAGATAGATAGATAAATAGATGGATAGATGTGTACAAATATATATATATAAATTTTAAGGTTAGTGAGGAAATGTCAAATTCTGCGGTTGAATATGCTGATAGAAAATCAACACGAAAGAATATTCCTATCTAATTAGTATTCTTAACGATATCATAAGTCGGTTTGCATGCTATCTGGGATCTAAACCGACAAAACATATTTAATATTCACATGGGTGAACACTCAATAGAAGTGATACGAACAACGACTCACGCCTGTTGTTATACTTATTGATCCCCCTTCGTTAAATACGTTTTGGGTAACATACGTAAGCAAGCCCTAAAGAATTAATTGATGTGTAGTATAAAACAACATCCATATAAAATAGATTATGATGATACCCTATTTAAAATAACAAACTACGTGACATTTATGTTAAAATTATAGCTGAAAGGGATGCAGTATTTGATCAACCATGTTGAAATAACTTTTTTTTTGAATCCCCCAAAACGGTTACACGGTAAGCAACGAATGATCCCAACAGGAGAAAATTTACACATAGCACCATAATATAAAAAGTATGTGCAAAACATATTAGAAACACTCTGAAAAAATTACATAAATCATATTAACAGATATCGGAAAATAAGTGACTGGAGTGACACAAAAAAAAAAAATCTTGAAAAAGTTTTTTGACGTTTTCAGTATTTAAAGCTGTAAAGTTTTCTATACAATACACACACACACACACACATATATATATATATATATGTAATATATGTATATATATATATATATATTATATCAAAAATGCTACTTTCTTTTAAAATATTTTTGATAAAAAATATATAAGCAAAATAAAAAGTGATTTATCTCCCAATTTTTATAGAATATATATATATATATATATATATATATATATATATATATATATATATATATTATCGGATAGTATAAATGTTGAAATGGGAGATTTATTACCAAAATGAATACGTTCCGAAAGGATAGTTTCGATTTTCGAATGTTTTATGTACGAGATAAGTGGAAAGAAATATACATTCGATATTTGAAAAGATTAAATTTAAAACTTCAAATGTAACCAATAAAATACCGAGAACTCAGGAACGTAAGTTGACACGACATGACGTCACGAAATCAATTTTTCTTTACGATTATCTCTGTTATTCATGTCTGAAGTTCACACATCTTAAATTCCAGATCAGACTAGTTGCAATAATAATGTCAACACTGAGGGTTTGACAAATGTCCAAAATCAGTCTGAATTAGTGTTTAACACGAGACCGATTTAAATTCGTTACTGGATATATTCATGTTAAATGTTCATTATTTAATATTGTCTCTGTTCCGGCAAATAGATAAATACAATACAACTTTCAAATATACATGTGCATTTGTAATTTATATATGTATATATATTAGTTTCAATTACACATTTAAACAAATTCATTTATGATTGCGCAAGTTAAGAAAAAAAAAAAAGCTCTTAAAATATAAATATAGAATTATAATTATAAAAGCATATCATTTACTCCTTGAATATCACTATCACACTTTCTTAATAATGTCCGATGATGGAATGTTTCTAAAAAAAAACTTCGATGACATTAGTATAAGGTTCGTACGCCAACTAAAAAAAATAATAAAAAGAAATAGGCAGAGTTTGTTCATTATTTTTAACAACGTATGTGAGCGTGTGTGCGTGTGTGTTTATATATATGCTTTTCCATAGGAATAGAGCACTCTGGCGGATGAGGAGTTTCTGCGTAAATGAATATATCGCTTAAATTCAGCCTTACTGACCACCCAGTTCCGTAGCCCAGAGGAGTGATATCGGCCTCCGGGTTCGATGTGAGGGTTTCATTCTGCCTTGTGGTACTGGATGGGTTAAAGTCTATAGCCACACTGAAGAGATGTAATACACCGAAACAGCTGTCTGTGAATGACACAATAATATATATATATATATATATATATATATATATATATATATATATATATATACACACACACACGCACACACACACACACACACACACACACATATATATATATATATATATATATATATATATATATATAACAATTTCAACTTCTGATCATTTTAAACAAGTGATTCACAAACAGGAGCCAGGTGGGAATCGAGGTGGGATTTCAGTCAGGAGAGGAACGTATGGGCAGTACAGGGTATTCAAAAAAAAAAAAAAAAGAAAAGAAAGAAGATGCAACCGTCTTTCAGCTAACTTGTATTCAAACTATTTTATATCTTAAGAGAAGCTATTTTTAATGAGTCAAATTACAAGAAAGATTAGAAAAAGATGTTAAATACACATACATTTTTATTTTACAATTGATGTTAAAAGTGATTTCCTTCAACCTGGACGCAGGTTTGTTCCCGTTTAATTACATTGGAAAACGAGAGCTTACACAACGCAAAGGGATGGGTTCTCGAATGAGACTAGCCTACGATGCAATCATTTTAATTCTAGATACTGTGGCCTCTGAGTACAGCGTTGCAACATGCCTAATATCATAGCATAAAATTACGTGCGCATAAGTTCTACCATCTTATCCTATGAGTTACGTGCGACCTTTCTAAAAACATACCAGTATAATGATGAAAAGATTATGACATGACAGTTCAAAATGACGAAGGAAATGAGGAAACCTGGGATTGCAAGGGGAGGAATATGACCTGTGATTCTGAAAACCACTGGTTTAACCTGTTTTTCACTGGGAAAAAAAAATTCAGTCTCTTTAGGTAAACAAGCAGGAATTCAAAAGTCAATTATGACCATTCCCAGATCAACTATCATCTTTAACTAAAATCTAATGGTTAAAAAGGAATGGCTCCTAGCTAACAATTATTTCCTAAAGGATTAATTTGTGTGCATTCATGTGTGTTGAGCTTGTTAATCACTTGCTTCCAGTATGTGTCATTTTCCGTAGACTCCATCAAAATACATTGCCTTTATTGCCACGTCACGTTATAATTCGAGGCCCCTAAGGTTTACATTTTGATATGTCTGCCCTTACTCATTGACTTTACAACCACAAGTTAAATCCTACCTATGGGTCCCAGGATAAGTCTATTGCATTGGTAAAACTGAATCGGTTTGGAATCTTTTTTTTATAAACCATAACAATTTTTCTCCAACGAAGACGTTGCAAAATTGAAGTTTTCTGTTTACTCGAAATGAACTGTAGAAACCTGTTGTTCTTGAACTTTTGTAGTATCAGCCTCATCCTGATACAATAAATCGATTGCCAATTAATGATAGATTAATCTGTGTTTTGTTTCTGTTCCAAGATTTTGAGTTCGGGGTTTTGTTTGATTTACTCGACAATTGAGTTATACTCAATTGATAACGGTTTAATTGGTGCTGTGTCATCGTTCACGATGTGTGAGAGTTTTTTTTTGTTGTTTTTTAAGAATTTCTTGTAGTTTGAGCGTCATTGGAACAATTCAGAGATACTCCGAATATAACGATTTAATTGGTGTTACTTCTCGTGGCCAGATGCTGCCTTTGGGATTGTACTTGATATATCCAGCTAATCAGTGATAATTAATAACGGTTTGATGGGCATTGTGTCCTCATTGACAGGGATTGTTGTAGTTGACTCACGCAGCAATTCAGTGATACTCAGTTGAGAAACCTGAACATATTCTTTCTGTCAGTAACGCTTGTCTTAATTCCTGACGACTGATAAGCCCTGCCTTCCTAATTTTCAATGCACAGAAAATTGAATAATTCCTGGGAAATTTTCAAGTAAAAAACTGAAGGATTTAGTTGGTTAAGACGGAAGGTAATCCTACCTGTGATATCAATGGGTAGTATAAAAAAATAGTGTATATATAATGTATATATATCTAGCAGCTAGTTTGTCTGTATATATATATATATATATATATATATATATATATATATATATATATATATATATATATATATATATAAAATCATGCACCACATTCTAACTCTTAATAGCTTCAAGTTTAACAATAGACACTTCCTCCGAGTGAAAGGCTGCGCCATGGCCAAAGTAGCGGCCCCATCCTATGCTAATATCTTCATGGGTAAATTTGAAGAAACCTACATTTATCCAGAGATATATAACGATTGCATTTTTTATGGCAGATATATAGACGACATTTTTTCATATACACAGGAGATAAAGCCAAATTAGAGAATTTCTTTACACATATAAACTCTGCACACGATTCTATTAAGTTTGACTTTGTGACATCCACTGACTCCATAACCTTCCTAGACACCTGCATTTACATAGACAACAACAGAAACCTCCAAACTACCCTCTACACTAAACCCACAGACACCCACAATTACCTCCACTCTAAATCAGCCCATCCCCAACACCTAAAAAGAAGCCTACTATTTTCACAAACCCTTAGAATTAGAAGAATTTGCACTACAGATAGTGAACTCAACAAACATAACCATAACCTAGTACAATATTACACCCAATGAGGATATCCACTAGATGATACAAAAAGCCAAATAAAAACAAACTAAAATACCCAGGGATAAAACCCTTAAGCTCTCCTACAATAATAAACCTGACTGCATACCACTTATAACCACCTTCAACAACACACTCCCACCCTTAGCACACATTATCCATAGGAGATGGAGCACCCTCACCATTAAAACAGACTTAAGAGAAACATTCACAGACCCATGTGTCATCGCTTACCGCAGGCCCCAAAACATCAAAGACATGATTAGCAGTAACAATATCATAAATAATGAAGTCTTACACAAAAATATCTCTAGAACCACAAAATTCTGTAAACCTTGCGACATAAAAAATAGTCTATGTTGCAACCACCTCAAGTACACCAACACAGTCATAAGCAATACCACAAAAGAGAGTTACCACATATACCATAGCACTAACTGTCGTAGTAAAAACATTTTTTATCTTCTAGAGTGCAATAGATGCAAGTTAAAATACATAGGCAAGTCCGAGTGGCAATTTAATATTAGACAGAACAATTACAGACACAGGATTAAGTCACAAAACAATCGCAGCCCACTTCCCGTATAACTACACTTTCGCACACTCGGCCACAATTTTGCCACGGACGCTAGTTTTACTATCATAAAAAATTAGAAAAAGATACTCCAATTGACTAAAGTTCGAGAAAATCATGAAGATATATGGATAAAAAAACTCAAAACTCTGTATCCTAATGAATTAAGCACTAAACTTAATAACCCTAATCACACTGATCTCTAATTCACAAAACTCCTACAAACAATAACCTCACACCCACATCTACACCCCCCCAGATACATTCAATACTAGGAACTTCAAAGTCACTCATACCCATAGCAAAATCCACCTTAGCCAGTCATAGCACTTGTCCAAATCATAGCCAACATATTTTTGATGACTTGTAAAGTTGAAACCTATGTAATTCCTGAGCTTCATCACCCTTTCATTTACACTATCCCTAACGTACCCCCAAAATCTAACTCCATATAACTTCCCTCCTACCCTGACACATTTTGCCCTCTCCAAGACCAACTGCTGCTCCTTAACCATAGACTTGATAACTAGCTGGGCTTTCTCTCACTCAGTAGGATGCCTCCAGCAGCCTTTATAAAAAATTTTATCCACAAGGCAAAGCTCCTGATGGTGGACTCTGGTTCCACATGAAACCTTTAACCCCTAAAAACACATACTCACACAGCACACACCACTGAAGATGGGAATACATCCTGAAACATGTCTGGACCATTAATAACAAAAATTATCTACGGATAAATAAACCTTACCTCTAAACACTCCCGAGTCTGTCTCACTCTTTACAGTTCATATTATATATATATATATATATATATATATATATATATATATATATATATATATATATATGGAGAGAGAAAGAGAGAGTGGGGGAAAGAATTGAGAAATGTGAGGATTTCCCAGATAAAATTTGATTCGTACTTTTGATGTACATATATTCTTATTAGCATGAATACCTGAAACAAAACCGGTGGCTCAATGCAAACATGCCCGATGAGCAAGGCTGACCCTCAGCTTCCTGAAGCTCAGAGCAAATTGAACTTCAGCGCCTTTCAAAGTATATTATATCATAGATTCATCTCTGTTTTACAATGTGTAAAAGAACTCCATGTCGTTGGTCATAAGAATTTCCTTTGTAAATTGTTTCTCTTTTTTTTTTCACCAGAACAGAGTATTTTATTGTCGAAATCCTTACTATCTCTGACACATGATAAGTGCCCAATAGCACTTGGCGCTGTGGGCAACTGGTCGTGTATCCGGGACCCTGGGCCAGTTGCTGACATGGGAGTCAAAATCAGAGCAGAAGATCCAGCAGTTCATCAGCAGCAGCATCCTTCTTGCGGCCGTCGTTGATCATAGACCTTGCCCAAGATTTGCCAGACCTTTCATTGATGGGCGTTGCGCAGGCAATATTTTCTAAGCTTGCCCAGATCGTCACGCCATTTTATATTTTGCCGGTCACCGTTTCACATATGATCCCTGGGAATCCACGTTGTGAGTCATGATGCACAATGGTTGTCTGAAATTCTTGCAATATGACTAGCTCATTATCATTTGCGTTTTCTAATGGATTTTATATCTTTGACTCGTTTTTTCTCTCTAACATACTTTGCTGTCTTGTGTTTTCTTCACGTGATCTTAAATATGATCCTTTCCTGTGCATTTTGCATGATTCTCAGTGGAGGGGGGTAATCTTTTGGTTAGGTTCCATGTTTCAGCTCTATAAGTGACTATCTGAAGGATGCATCGGTTGTACACCATTCTTTTCAGGTCTTATGGGGTTTTCTTGTTCTTGAGGGTTGGGTTTAGTCATCCGAACGCTTGCCAACATAGGGTGATTTTTCGCCTGATTTCTTCTCCTTTTGGGGATTTCATGGAGATTTGTTGTCGTAGGTAGATGTAGCGGTCTACTTTATTTTACTGAAGAAGTCCACGTGAAGGCCATCTTTCTTACTTCCCTGCAGTTATCTCCCTTTAATGACTAAGATGGAAAAAAATGTAATGGTATTTGTTCCTTTTTCCTGTGTCTGTCAGCTGGCATTATTAGATATTCGCTTGTCAATTGTTGATGATTTCATTTGCTCAGTTAAGGTCGGTCGAGCAGATTGGATGAGAGCCAAGTGGCTGAACCAATGAGGCGTTAGGATTGGAAGCAGTCGCCGAAGGGGTATAAATAAAGACAAACCGCGTGATGATACCGTGGCTGCACGAGAATCTCGTGATGGGAGCTGGAGAGACGGAACAGCATAAATAAGTTTTAAGAAAGTAAATGTTAATCGTGTGCAAATGAAACTCGAGTACACCTAAATCGTTATAGACGGACAACTCTGTGCCTCTCATAATCGTGTTTTACTTAGTAAATGAAGATTTCAATTTGTCTAAGCGGTGTATATCAAGTGAGATTTGTCAAGAGACGAGCGTTAAAAAAAGCAACGGCGATGAGCAAGTTAAAATGTTTGGACCACCCAACTAAAGTGAATATTGTACAAAGGTAGTCTCTCAGAACAACCATGGAAATCCCACCAAAAAACATGAACCACCAACGAAAAATTGGCTACAGTGACCAATATTCAATCAATGAAAATCAATATCAAGAGAACCCAAATCGGCTTGCTTGGAGCCTACGTTATGAGATAAAAGGAAATGATTTCACCGAGAAAAACAGACAGCAGTTGACTCGTCAATGGAACGCTTTGCCCTACCATACAGTCTCATCCGTACGATATACGTGTCAATAGGGATACAATCACACCCATAACTACAGACGACCAATATGAGTACCTTGCCTGACAAATATGTACTCAACCTTACAAAGCCAGTTCTCTTTCGATAGCTCTCGAAAGAACATTCAAAACTCTTACATACACTTTTGAACCTTATAAGACTATTCTTGATTCGAAACAAACCTTTTTTCTACTATCCCTACACTCAAAAAAGATATTTGAGCACTATTGAAACCCCTTTTTTTATCACAACTAAATTCTTCCAGGCGAAATTCATCACATGCATAAAACGAACTTCGATTGTTAAATGTTCATTCAAAGAATCACCCGAGGTTAGCAAACTCTCGGTAAGGTAAGTTCAACCTTCAAGAACAAGAAAATTCCGCGGGCAATAAGGATATACGATATATATATATATATATATATATATATATATATATATACATATATATATATATATATATATATATATATATATATATATATATATATATATATATATATTGTCACCCATGGAGCAGAAACACGGGACTTGACAAAAAGACTGGCCCTGAAACTGAGAACTAGGCAACGTGCCCAAGAGTGATTCATGCTCAACCTCACATGGAGAGATCACAAAACAGCGCAGTATATAAGAACTCCAAAATATAAAATCCATAAGAAAACTGAAATGGGCTTGGGCCGGTCATGTTGTGAGAATGGCAAACAACCGATGGACATCACGGCTCACAATGTGGATCATCGGAGATCACATGCGAAACTGGGACCGACAAAATATAAGATGGCGTAACGAACTAGATAAGTTAAGAAAATACTGGCTCTGTGACGCCCATAGTAGAGAGGTTTGGCGAATCCTTGGGGAATTCTATGTCCAATAACTGACGTTAAAAGGCTGACGATGATACTGATGATATGTTTTTCAATTTATTCAACATTGAGTGTCATTGGTTCCTTTTCTCATGATACTTAAATATACAACTTATATAAGGCCAATATGAAATTAATTGGACTTATACAATAATTTATTACATCGGCTACACGTGGCACTACAAACGAACTTCCGTTCTGAGAAGATTTATGGGGAGAAACCAGGCGTATGACATTGCGAAAACTTAATAAACATTCCCATGGCCCACCATGGAATTGTTACTGCTGCTGTAGTGAATTCTATCCCAGCTGGGTGCTCCCTGGCTTGTGCCAGACTAACAAAGCTTAGTAAATATCCTGAAAGTTTGTCAGGTTTGACTTGTCCACGAACTTGACCTATTAACTGCGGCAGCTTACGAAGAGTGATAGTTATCCATTACAAGATAAAAGCCCTTGTCTATTGAAAGATAATTAATTGCAAGTAATCGATTGCAAAATAGAAGCCCTGATACACAGATAGAACTGAGTTGCCATCAATCCCAATAAACCAATTCTATTTTAGTTAGCCATAAAACTGCAGTATCGAGAATCTCCGTCGTCGGCAGTTAATAGCTTGAGGAATTTCTTGAAGAAAAAAAGGTTCTTAAATGGATAGATCCATGTGGAAGACGTCATTCACAATAATTTCGGCATATTTTATGGTTTGAAATCCAAGGCTGGAAAACCGTTCTAAGTTATTTGGTCAACATTTACTATCTATTGTTGTGAATGTATTGAATATTGATAACGGCTTACACTTATGAAAACTAAAAAGTATTCAGAGAGCGCACACATCTGCCAACGACATGCACTAAGACCTGAATGAAACTGTTCATACATTGATACGATGCAGGGGAGGTTCCAATTTCTCTATCTTTGGACTATTTGTCTTAATATATGAAATATTATTTATCAATCGAACAAAACTCTTGGATCTGCCTTGAGATTTGATCTATTGGTACTTAGCCTATGGCCCACTCTACTAAAAATATCATTGAGATTCGTCGAAAACCTTTTGTAGATGTTGTGAGGATAAACAGGCAAGCGTGTGTTAATGCGTATAAATGTATGAAAAGAATGAAAAAAAATTTCTCTAATGATAAAGATCCCTTGATCCGTCCCAAAGTTAATCAATTCTTCTTTAGCTTTTGACCCACTCTTCCACAAAATGTCATTGAAACTCATAGAAAACTATTAATTAGCAGGGTAAAAAGAGACTTCAAGCGGTGATTTTAAAGGAAGGAGTTCCTTCTCTGTAGTAAGATTGCATTGCGTCAATCCTACTACCCTTACTTACTGGCCTTTTGCCAAACTAAGTTAGGCTCTACATATCCACAACCATTTACGTTAGCAGAAATTACATTTAAACATCATCAGTGCTTACACGACTTGCATGTTCACTGTGCACTCCCCTGTCGTGGCCTTGTGCCTGGTTAAGTCAAATTTTGTTAATATTTGGTTACCTGCTGCAGAGCAATAAATATCAACCTCGTTTTGTAGACCAATTAATTATTATAGTAAGTTTAATCTTCACTGGTTACCCATATATTGTAGTCTTTTGTCAGACAAATATGTACGTACATACGCACGAGGTGTGAGTGGTGTAATGGTTATTAATATGAACAATGGGATCGGCGTGCCGTGTCCAAACTCCGTCCTTTGGGAAAGCTATGAATCCATTTCTTCTTTCCTCATTCCCTCTAACCTTGGGAGGTAACCAGTCTAGGAGAAGGTCAACTCAATATTCAAAACCAATAGAAAAGTGATAACCGGATAAGCACTATTAACTAATACCTTCTGAGAACCAATATGATAATATAATCGTCGGGGGAGGAGACTTTGGTCAAGCAGTGGTCAAGCGGATGGCTGCTGCAGCAGATGACACACTGTGCAGTGGTCAATGTGCTAGATATCTGAACCTTTGGAGGTGAGTTTGTTTCTCGTTAGAAGCTCCATTAGCATAACACTGGCATCAGCCAACAAATACTTGAAGAGAGGCATGAGATTTGATACATTCAAAATGCGCCTGCTCACATACACACACACACACACACACAAATATATACGAAAAACGCACACAGACTTCTTGTTCTCATCTTCCTTTTTCTAATGGCCGCCTCCTCAGTCTTTTCCTTCTTCTTCTCCTTCTTCATCATTCTTTTCCTTCCCCTTCCTCTTCCTCTTCTACTCTCCTCTTCCTTCATCTTATCCCCTTCTATCCCCTTCACTTTCTTTTCCTCCATCTCCCTCTCCTCCTCCTTCATTATTTTACTTTCTCTTACTCTCCTTTTCTTCTCCTCCTCCTTTTCTTTATCTATTATGCTTCTCTATTCCTCCCCCGTCTTTAACGCTCTCCTACCCTTCTTCTCCTTTATCAGTTTTTACTTTCTTCCACTCTCCTCCTCCTCCCACCTTTTCTTTCCGACCTGTCTTTTTTTAATCTTCTCCATCTCCCCTCTTTCATAACCTTCTTTTAATTTCACTCTCTTCTTGTCATCTTCCCTCTTCTTCGTCTCCATTTTAGCTCTCCTCTCCATCCTTTCTCCTCCTCCCTCTTTCCCCCTCTAATTTTCCTCCCCCCTCCTACTCTTTCTTCGTCTTCATTCTCACCCTCCGTTAAGACGCCACTGGTCTGAAATTACATTTCTCGAAGAAATCGATAACTTGAATATGTAACAACAGAAACAGCAGCAGCAGCCTTTACTTTCCGAGCCTCGATGTGACTTTGATCGACTCGACCCCCAACCTCATCCCAACAGCCAGAGTCTCATGCCAAAACAGTCATGGGTGTGCTTGCGTGCGCAATATATTCCTCAGATGTAAATATATACATTAATACCTCAGTTTACGCTCAAGATGCATTTCCAAAAAATGCTGTGCTAAATGAAATAGTACTATACGGGTTCATTTTAGCATAGCATAAATAGCATGCCCAGAACACTACTTTTAAAATATTTGATGTCGTTGCTGAGCCTCAACAAGATGGAATGGATAAGTACTATGTATATCATCTAATAGCTACTGCTGGTGAAATACCACCGTCAATATACATCACAAGATAATATGTTTTTGTGTATATGTGTATTCTAATACACATGGCACATTAACCAAAGTGTACAGTCATTTGGGAGAATGTTATATCATTATTTAGGAAATTTAAATTCACTAGATATATTACGAAAATATTTGAAAAGGAGCGCTCTGGTGAACGGGCGCTGAACGGGGTAGCGCTAAACGGAGTATTACATTGCATACAGTGTTGCCCTCACCCTGAAAAGTTCGGAGGCCGCTTATGTCTTGTGCCTACATTGTCATAATCCTTCCTCAAATTTTCAGTTCCTTCAATTTTGCATCTAGTATTTTTTCGCTTGGTTCTAATCCAATATTTTAGCCGTCATGTTCTACACTTTCTTTGGTTTCCGGGTGAGGTCCTCCTATTTTTCTACTTTATCATCTTTTTTCACTCAGCTGCCCACCATAACCGCTTCTTCCACGATCTAGGATTTTCCTTTCTTTTGTTTGCAACAACCGGACCCAATCTTCTTGCTTCGATGGAGTTGTCGATCTGCATCCCACAATCCCAGAGTATTTTAATTTAGAAACAAATCGTCTAGTTTGGCTCATAACATTTGCCTATATGGTCGAACCCAAGTCGTTTGCACAGTTCCCAGTGCATCACTGTTCCTTCTCTGTTATGCATGCTTCTATATTTACTTTGAACTATCTCTCTGCGTTCGCTTTTCATGTAGAATATTGTCTCGTCACATGAACACATTAGCTATCTTCCGTATTTGTGTTATGTCTACTTTTACCCTAACAAAATGCATTTCCTACGGCCGAAAACTCTATTCCCCCGCTAAAATTGGTCTCGAAAATATACTCCGCGTCCTTCGGGCCAAAGGTTACTTTTTCACATATCTATCCTAACCCCAGAGGAAGGTAATCTATGCTAGACAGTAATCTGAACTCTTACGTATGACGTCTGGATAAAGTGTACGAATTATTCTCAGTGTTATTTCGCCAGCGAAGTAATAGTAATTCGGACTTTGAATATCAATATTTTCGGTATTTTCCGGTTGCATAGCCTTGGTGTAACTTGGCAATAAATCAGAGTAGACTTTACAGTGTATGCATCAGTGCTTTCCAAACGAGGAGGGGGGTCCCCCCAGGGGGAATTTAAGTAGTCCAAGAGGGAATAAAATAAATTGGAATTTCAAATGATGTGTTCTTAATTAATTTCGCTTGCTTTCTTTGAGTACCAAATACACTGCAGCTGCTATATACTTATAAAATTCACTCGATTCTTATTATAAAGCTGTCTAATGATACGAAAAATAAAATGATTATTTGACCTTATTCTTTGTTGCGACTTACTTAAATGGAAGGAGAGAACTAGTAATCTTATCGACAAAAGTGGGGAAGGACCTTCGTAAGGTTAAGAACCACTGGTATATGCGAACAGACACTCTCCTGTGGGTTACTCAGTCGGCAGTGAGCCGCCATCGAGCAAACTTGTGTATTGTGTGACCATCGTATCGAGGCTCGGAGTGGCTAAACTGTAAACAGCATAGAAATGGAATCAAACTGAAGCTGGAGTTCAAACACCGGCTGCAACAGTTCGTGTTCTCAAATGTCTTCGGGAAAAGCATGAATCTATCTCTTCTTCCAGCAGGGCAGTTTTTTTAGCCATGGTTGGCAATCAGTCTAGGATACTGACAACTTTGATTCCAACCCAGCCTGAAGACAGGCCGGCTCCGTCATGCTATCTCGCCCTGACGCACACCTTGTAAAATCACCTGTGGTGCTCTAACGACCCTGCACCGGATTAGGGCGTTAGAAACAATCGTAAGTCTCCTCTCAGCAAAACTCTGTTACATTTTCTCTCTTGTTCCTCTCGGCGTATTTCGATTTACTCCATAATCGATATCGATTGATTCCAACAAATCTCAGATCGATATTTTAAAGAAAGGTTTCTTTCCTACCACGAAAAGCAAAACGATGAATTACCACAAATGCCAATATTTGATATCATACTAAACAAAATTGAAAAAACAAAACAAAACAAAACAAAAGACGATTCATCTTGATATGCAGATAAGGCCCAGTGGTGAAAGCATAGGCATAATAGTTGAGAGGCCGGATTGGTAAAGCTCGCCATTTTTAATACCATTTTTATAATTACTTATACGTTTGTGCAATTGATAATGTCTTTGATGTAGACCCACAAAAAGAAGTCCTAAGTACTTACATCAGGTGACCTAAGCATTTATTTTAGTTTTATTTGTATTTGTAATTTTATTCTTCATTATGGAGTTCGTCAGCTGTTACAATATCCCTGTTTCGGGAGTATTAGAAACAGAACAGGTTTTTGCTGTGACACTCCCCGCATTATTCATCAATATCTCCATGAATATAACTCGTCGGTGATTTTAATTAATTTTGGGGTGAAAAATCTTCTTTCGTTATTATTCTGTTTGTACGGATTTAGGTTAAAATAGAATTATTTCAAGTGTATTTTCCATGTGTATAACAAATAAACTCAATTAAATTTGAATTAAGATTCTCATTTATCTTAATAATTATTTAATAAAATTTTAATTGTGAATTTGTATCTCCATGAAAATAACTATTCTATAGATGTAGTTTGTTTTGAAGTAAAAAAAATTGCTATTACTATTGTATTAACGTGATTGCCGTGTAAGTGAAATCATTTTATTTTTATTTATTTGATACGTGTTACAGATAAATCAGGTTTTATTTAAAGTTAATTTCTCATTTATGTTCATATTTATATAATATAATTTTAATTGTGGTAAAGACATCTAAATTTATTTATATTCAGTTAATTTGTGTCTTTATTATTATGTATTGAAAAATTAGCATTTATACTTCGATTCAAAGTTTCGAATAAAATATTGATAAATGTAAGTATTTTTTCTGACCTTATATGTAATGCCTTATTTTTCTCTTCGTTATTTCACTGTTAATTTTTTTAAAACCTTTCTCATTGAAAAGAATTGTTTTCGTCTCCGTCTTATTTGATGCATGTAATTTTATACTTCATTGTTAATGATTTCTGTTGTAGAGTTTTGTTTGACCTTGTTCCCAAATTAAGGTAACTCATTCACAACTTTGAAAGTGATATATATATATATATATATATATATATATATATATATATATATATATATACACGAGTGTGTGTGCGTGTGTGTGTGTAAAGAGTAAAGGAAAGAAGAGGGGAGAAAAAGGAAATTGCTATAAGTGAAATTTGAATTGTGGGCGTATATTTTATTCGTGTAACTGTCGTATGTTTTTCACCTGCCTCGGATGTTAATAGGATGGAGTGGGTAGAAATAGGTGCGTAGAAATGTGGATATGATGAAATTGTTTGCAGGTGGGAAAAGGGTCACAGAAATTCGCCTCTCGTTTACTGCAAACAAAAGGAAATTTCATTAGCCTGGGTTGGGATAAGCAGAGAACTTTATTTATGTGTATGGTATGAAAGCTCAGATCTATATATATGATCATGGCAATATTGTACATACGCTTACACACACACATACACACATACACACATATATGTGTGTGTGTATGTAAATGTGCGTGTGTGTATGTGAGAGTGTGTGTAAGCGTACATACAATATTGTCATTTATTTTTCATATTGTCGGATTAACCATAATCCATACCAATATTTGATCATTAAATCATCAAACAACAAATCACAGAAAACCAGATCTGGACTGTTATTGGTTAAATGTTCAGCTTTAGCCCGTCCCCCGAAAACTTTTGGAATTTTACCAATTTCAGATACTTTTCAGGCTATATGGGATGAGTATTTGGATATATACAGACTAGTAAATAGTTCAAATGCGGAAACGCCCCCCCCCCTCATTGAAGAATATGGGAACGCTGTTCCCACGTGTTCCCACAGCATTAAATTCTGTTCTTTCAATTTGAATTGTCACGAGAAAACATTCTTTCCTTTCTTCTCTGTTCATTTAACTTCCCGATAATACAAAATGAAGAGAAAGTATTTGCTGCATTAAATTTCGGTTTTCGTTTCATTTCGAATTTCCTATTGTTCTCGAGTTGTGAACTTGCGCGCTATTCGCCTGCGACCCAAGTGTCGTCTGTATAAGCGGTTCAAAATGTCCAGTTTTTCAAACAAAGGAACACATTTTTTTAAACAAATACCAAAAGCATCGAGTCTGCAGAAAGAAAAGATGGAATAATTCCTGAAAATACATTCTTCGAATTCAAAATACGTTTTTTTTTTTTGTATCTTCTCCTTTTATTTCTATCGAATGATCAGGACAAAAAGCATTCTTTTCTGGGACCGTGAAATAGTTTTTAATGACTCTTAAATGGACATCAATAAAATTTTTTATTATTTTATCATTTTGGAACCACCCGAAATTCATGAATAGCTCATAAAATTAGTTCAAAGCAAAACCTTTGTATGATGCAATACGAACTAAATGACTTCAGTCATTCTTTTATAAGCCAAACTGATCAGATTCCACAGTTATTCGATGAGTTTTCCAGACAATTGAAGTCATTCTTCTGGTTATTTTTGTTTTTCCTGCTACATTTCGGTCGATCCATTCTACGGCCTTCTTAAGATGTATTATCCGAGAAAAGAACTCTTCTTTTTCTTGGTGGAGTCAAGTGAAAAACGGTAACAAACAGGTTTATTTCACAGGAAAATTGCATCCTTTCTCTTTTTACTTATTTAATACTTATTTGCGTAATAATTTTGCAGATAATTCACATTCAAAGTTGGATGAATAATTTCTTGACCTAGCTTAGTCCAAGGTCTAATACGTAGAAAAATTACGTTGCACCAATCTTACAAACTGAAAATGTCTGTGCCTCAAAAATCAGCGTTTGAAACTATGGCTTTTTTTACGTACACCGACCCCTGACACTGGTGCGTGGGGGCAGATGATGCAACTGAATCAGACATAATACAGGGTACATATATATGCAATATTTAATTATAGTTGATATTTAATTCTTTGTGAAGTAATCAAATTTTTATCCTTCGTAGAGACATACGATCAATTATGAATTCTGTCCAAGCGATTATGAATTATTCAATTAATTGAGATAATTTCCGTATACTTTATGAAGCGAAGTGGAAGAGGTGAGAAAATAATATACATAGCAGGTGTGTATGAGATGAATCGTTCTACTATTGTAATACTAATAAAAGACAAAGAGCGCTTTAGACAACCTGTGAAAGGTTCTGTACCAATACATTCCACCGTAATTAATAAAAAACGAAGCTCGGTGATGGAAGAAATGGAAAACCTCCTGCCTGATTCGATGGACGACCAGCATCAGTGCTGCTTACCTATCAGTCTTGATTTAAGTGATAATGATGATGATGATGATGATGATGATGATGATGATGATTATTATCATTATTATTATTATTATTATTATTATTATTATTATTATTGCTGTTATTGTTGTTGTTGTAGTAGTAGTAGTAGTAGTAGTAGTAGTAGTAGTAGTAGTAGTAGTAGTAGTAGTAGTATGTTCACTGGTCTGGTGGTCATCGTTGGAGACCGAGTGACATCAAGTCTCCTCAAGTTCCCTCAAGTTCCCAGCCCTCCTCTCAGAATTCCTACAGTCCACAGCAGTGCTGTTGTTTGTACTTTCACGTCAGATATCTGATGGTCATCATCAAAGGCTGAGTGACGGTGAATCTACTCAGGTCTCAAGCCTCCCCCCACTATCATAGTCCTCAAATATCACTGCAACGTTTTGGTTCGTCCTGTCCCAACCTTCCTACAATTTCCCCAACACCAATGTCATGTTAATTTTAACTGAAGGTCGATAGTCTCATATTTCCAATACCTCCTTCAGTATTCTAACAGACGCATGTAGAGCTGTGGTATGCATAGTTTCAATCCTTCCTCCTTTCCCCAACTCCCCCAATCTTGATTTTAATGTATTTGGCACTATTCCAAGTGCACCAACTATTATTGGTACTACCCTGACCTCCATGGATCACACTCCTGGATCAAGTCCGGGTACTTTTCCAGTTTTCCAATTTCATTCTATTCACTATGAGGTCCACAGGTACAGCCACGTCTATAATTTAGCAGGTTCTCTTTTCCTTGTGCACAACTGCCAGAACTGGTCTTGTTGCTGTGATGGAGTGGTCCGTTTGTGTATCGAAATCCTAGGGTAATTCATAGTTTCTACTTTCCAGAACAGTCACTGGTTTATGTTGTACCATTTGTAAATGATGGACATCACAACTCACAACGAGGATCCCCAGACATAGTATGAGAAACTATGGTCAGCAAAAAATAAGATAGTTGGACGAATTAGACTAATTAAGATAGTATTGACCACACGACGCTCATAATAGACGAGTCTGGTGAATCTTGGGGAAAGTCTATGTCCAACGACAAAGTCTGAAAATGATATGTATTCACCCGTGCCTGTCTGTCTGTCTGTCTGTTTGTCCGCACAATACTTCCAGAAGTTTTCAATGAATTCCGATGATATTCTGTGGAAAGATAGGCCATGAACCGAGGAAAATTTCATAACACCCTATTTGGCCTTGGACTTAGATTGGCTAAGAAATTATACATTGAGCTTTGAATGTAAATTATCCGCAAAATTATTATCAAATTGTGGGGCTGACAGATCCAAGAAATTTTGCTATTGCCTTCCCCGTATCCAAGCTATATGTTAATGCAATATGTTCTCAACGAATTTCAATACAATTCTGTGGATGGTCGCGCCATGGGCCAAGGAACAACTGATTAAACTGGGGGGCAGATTTGGGAGATATCTTTTCATATATCATGATATTAGTTCGAAATATGGAAAACCAAAATTATACAGTTACCCCCCTCTACATTATAGCCATATATGAACTGATTTCTTTAGATAGTGTATGGCGTTCGAAGAGGTATCTCTGTCTGCTTTCTATTATTCAAGTTATTTTCTCTTCATACTTTTTGACATTGTTAGTCAATGCGTTGTCGTCTGCTTGCTGTCTTCCTGCAAGACTAGTAATCCACTGGCTCAGCTCCACATATCACGTGTACTCTTGGAAACAAACGCTAAACTTGGCTCACGTATAAATATGAACTTCCTGAACATCCTAAACTATGGAACCACCTTGACAATGTTCACTGGTGACTGGTGCTGCCTCCTGGTGGTAACCTGACGTGTGAGACATGATTACACTTGAATGGCCGTATCTTCTTTTCTGATCAGAATTCCTTTCATTGTTATATTAGATTTGCACCCATTGATAAATATTTTAATATTTTATGATAAATGAATATGAACGTAATATATATATATATATATATATATATATATATATATATATATATATATATATATATATATATTGACATTTTATGATAAATGAATATGAACGTAATATATATATATATATATATATATATTACGTTCATATTCATTTATCATAAAATGTTAAAATATGTTTATATATATATATATATATATACATATATATATATGTGTGCGTGTGTGTGTTTATGTGTTTGTGTGTTTGAATCTTCAGTGCCATCTATGTACGAAAATAGATAGCTCGTGCTGAATTTCAGAAATTAAACCTCAATTTGCAATGCAGTGTTACTATGATATAAACAATAACCTCCACCAACGAAGATAGACAGAGGTCGTGTATTCACCTATGTCCGTACGTCCACACAATAACTCCAACAGTTCTCGATTAATTTCATTCGATCGAGGATTTTTTTCTTTTGTTCTTGTTAGCATTGCGCAACGAGATATTTTTTGAGCTTTCTGAATGTAATAACACAAAAATGGAGTCGTCCCAATGACCTCGTCATAAATAAACATGATAAACTGCATTACTGTTATTTTTCTTAACTTACTGATGATATGTCTCCGTTGAATAATTATTGCAAGCTTTTGTAGATGCGTAGTCTAGGATTTGTTACCTGATTCAGTTTTTAGTAATAATGGCGTCGGCTGAGGAATGCGTTCTATGAGTGCTTTCTAGTTTTCTACTATATTTCCCCGAAATATTCTCAAATTCCAATAAAGAATAGGCTGTTCTGACAGGCCCACCAGCGCATATAAAATTGTCCTCGCAATTACTAAAAGCAATGAGAAATGCATCATCGTTTAGAAATTTAACGACTGCTTACCAAAAATCATGTGACGTGTGAACACGTGACTAAAAAAGTCGGTAAAAATGTGTTCGGTTTTTTTGTTTTCTTGGATTTTGATTTTCGTCGAATATGTTTGCTCATCCAAATATCGATTGATATATTAACAAAGCAAGCGTATCGATTTGTGCTTTAAATGCAAATTTTATTACGATCACAGAGTTAATAGAATGGAATAATGACTTGATGGACAATGGAACGGCACTGAAGGAACCCCCTCACAGCCTCACTAATGTAATCAAAACGAAGAAGAGACACGATATATTTGCCGGTAGGACATCTAATTTGGTATCCAACAGCTTTAAATGGGCTTCATTCTCTGATTTGAAATCAGAGTTGCCCTTCTCTAAGACTTGTTGCCTCCTCAAGGTTAGAGAGTCCAGTCAGTCCCACCATTCTAAATATAGCTGAGGTGATAAATGAATTCATATCTCTCTTAAGGGCATGAGTGCAAAGAGAAAAAAATGCATTTTTTGGAGTCTGAACTCGTCTCGCTGATTCAATCGTCTGCGCTGTTAACCGCTACGCCACTTTCATCTTCTTCCACACAGATGAAAGGAAGTGATCGAAATAATGAAAATAAGATATTTGCTAGAATAATTTGTGGAATAATAACTATACTTATTTTCTGAATTTCACAACGATTTGGGTGGGGGGCGAGTGTTTTGGCTGAGAGGAAGAGATCGAGATTGTAAAGACGGGATATTCGCTAGAATAATTTGGAGAATAGTAGCTATAGTTCTTTGAATTTCCCACAGACGTCGGAAGACGAGTGAACTCTTCGGTCGAAACAACGGAGAGATCGAAACAACAAAGATATGGATACTCGTTAGAATCTTTGCTTGGACTCGCAGGCGAGGAAGGGACTCTATTTCCTGCCACAAGACCGCAGCTACCCGACGCGGCCCAAGCGGGACACAGATTTTTTCACATCGAGTGAAAGGGAAGGACTGGTGATTGGAACAAACACCAAACTTGAGGCACTGCCCCCTCTCCTCTGTCCTGATTCTGTGCTTGGGTTCAGCCATGGAGGTAGCCCTAAAGATCTCATGGCGCCGCGTCTGTCTGTAATTCGTGGAATAATAACAATATTCAACATCTGAATTTCATGCAAGTGTTAACTTCTTCAGACGATGTATATTTTGAAGGCCAAAGAGTACCATATGTTACTGAATATTAAGATATCACGTGTGGGTGGTCGAGAATCATGTGTTAGGAATGCTGCCGTTTGCTGCCGTCTGAAAGAATTGAATGAAGATTGAGAGAATATTTACTGAGGGAGTCGACCAAATTGCCTTTGTTGACAAAAGTAAAAAGTGCTTTACATATGTAAACACATATAAACAACAGATGATGTATAATGGTCTTATTCAGGTAAGTAACACCCACACTCACTCACATGCATGCACACACACATGCACACACACACACACACACATATGTCTATGTCGAGAGGGAGAAAGACGTAGACATTTTTATTTGATAAACTTGACTAAGTCTGTCACAAAGTCACATTTGGTTATGGGATCAAATTAATTCTATTTGTAATATTAATGCGATGTCTTGCCCAAAAAGCTACACGAAACGTGAAGAAAGGGAATTGTGAATGCAAGACTTACACAATACACAAGCTCAATCAATGACCCCCCACTGCCAATTGAGTAATCCCACGGGAGAGTGTATATTCATGTATGAGCTCTGATTGCTTGCCAAATTAAATTAGCCGCGTAACTGGTCCTCAAGATATTCGAAATCGCTGAATACTTTCCAAAAAATACCTCGTATGTGTGTGCTTGTGTATCAGTGTTAGGTAACCCAAATAGTTTTGTCTGTTTTATTCTATGAGAGTGTAGGGTACCCATTCCTCCGATGGCCATCTTTTTTCTGATGCTCTGTAGATGGGGGCAATATATCTATGGAGAGTAATATATCGTTTTGCACTCAACGGGTTCAGTATAACATACCTTAAATAGCATGTCCAGAACACCTTTCTTTGCCTTGCTGTTGCAATCACAGTCAGGATCATTCTCATTAGAAGAAAATATATGACTAGATGTCGATCAGTATCGCCAAATATCTAATTACTGTGTGTGTATATGTGTTCATTTTTATAAATGTGGCACATTAACCACTAGGTACAGTCAACAATTATTTTGGAGACCGATCATAATACTGGTTTTTTATTCTTATTTATTTCGAAAATTCAACATCACTAAATTCATTAAGAAAATTTTTGAAAAAAAAGTGCTTTAGCAAATAGTGTTAAACGGGGTAGAGCAAACCGAGGTAACTGAAGTTTCATCGCTTAATGTAATCATCGAACACAATTGAAACAGATTAGATGTGACACTAATTCATCCCCAGCTCGTCATCAACAATGCTCACCGGCTATTGTTTATGAAACATTCTTGAGCAATATGGTTACTAACTTCAGTTTCACTGGGCGCTGCACAAATCATACGGGCTGCTTCAGCTGCATCTGTTCCAAGACTTAACTTTAGGCTTCTCACAATTAGAATCAGTCACGTTGATTACACTTGTTACTATTGTACTTTTCTTATTGTTACCTTATAGCACATGGAGTGTTTCATAATCCTGAAAATGCGAAGAGATTATTGCTTTTCAATACTGAATACTAAGAAAAATATCCAAAAATGCGAGAACCTTTTTTCTGATACATGTAAACGAAAATATTTGTAGATATGTATGTGTGTGTGTGTGTGTATGTGTGTGTGCACGAAGAAAAATGTATAATCGTGTGTATATAAATATATCACTCATATACATATATATATGCGTGCGTGCGTTGGCATGTGTGTGTATATATATTTACACACGACTTGGAGAGCCAAATACGTCTTACTCATTCCGACCTTTTTCTTACGTACCCTATACGACTCGCAGTTAAAACATATTTATACAGAAATTAGCTTGTTTTCTTGACTATTGGCACATACACCAGGGCGTACTCCTTTCTCTGCCTCTCTCACTGCAATGGGGAGATTCTACTTGGAAGATAGATCCCCAGACACGAGGTAAAATATTTACTTAAAAGGTTAATGAAAGCCAAAGTTTATACCGTGCAATTACTAAAAGATAGCTACAAAATACCCACGATAAAAAAACAAGTGATGATACTTTATTTGAGTTAATCATAGAAAGAGCTACGTGACAAGTGATAATGCTCAATTTGAGCTTAGCATAGAAAGAGCTACGTGACAATAGATAATACTTAATTTGAGCTAAATACAGAAAGACCTATGTGACAAGTGATCATACTTTATTTGAGCATTGAAAAGAAAGGAAGCGCTTCGGCTCCGAACAGCTATACATTCAAATAGATGTTAGTAATGGGGTGAGGAACAATGGTCTTCGTTGCTAGCTCTTTCAGGATGGAACTGAGTAAGATACGGAGGCAAAATTAAGTTCAGTGCTAAACATTAACCAGAAGAGAAAATAAGATAAGGAGAAAAGGCCTGAAAGAAAAGTGGAAGGAAAAGGGTCAAATGACAAAGAGAAGAAAAATGAAAGGTTGGGCGTGAAAAAAAGGGGTCAAATATTACGGAGAAGAGAAAATGAGAAGACCCAAATATTGGATTTAGTGCTAATTTAAGTAACAGATGGGAAAAAAAGGGTTCTTCAAGAAGCAGAGAGATTTATTGGGTTAGATGGGAAATCTGAGCGCGCTTACACAGGATTAGACAGGATTGTAGCTGAACTTTACATTATCGCTCGGTATTCTTATTTATTATATCATATATAATATTCAAGTATATTTCAGTGTGCTTAGGTACGTGTGTGTGTTGGTGTGTACGTGTGCCTTTCATGATAGATTTGGCTTCGCGACGAATATTGGGGGATGTTCTCGTCTCACAGGTCTCAAGATGGCGGGGCCCTATAAGGGAATAGGCCAAAGGACTGGATTTTTAAGCTGATGCGCAACTGGCTCAGATCCAATCCCACCCTTTGAACCGATGACTTACATGCCATGGCCTTCCGGGATGAGACGATAAGAGAGAAGCCTCTTGGTTTTAGGTTTTATGTTCCCTTTTCCTGGCAGATGCCCAAGCTAGCTGTAGAGGTTTGCCGACCCCTTGAGCTAGTAATCCTACAGTATGGCTGACCTGGGGAATTGAGGCTCTGGTCTGGATACTCCGCTATCTAAGCTGACTGTATAATGGGGACTCTCCTGCACAGGGGATTACCAAACCATTGCAGGAGTGTCCTCACTGAATGGCTGTCTGTGCACATTGAAGTCCAAGACGCATCGTTGTAAGCAGATACTCGAGCCGACTGTAGAGATTTCCCGATCTATGAAGTCCTGAACCAGTACAAGTTGAAGTTCAGGTTTGAGACACACCATCGTAACCATATATATTAGTGAAGGTTTCAATTCTGCCTCGCAGTACTGGATGGGATAATGGAAAGTCTATAGCCACACTGAAGAGATGTAATACATCAAAACAGCTGTCTGTGGATGACACAATGATATATGTATATATATATATATATATATATATATATATATGGTCACATGTCCATTTCTTAATGATATAATTATCCACGTTGAAAGAAACAAATAGAGCAGACGTAGGCAATGAACAAATAATGAGAATTTGGAGTTGAAACAGCTATTTAGCTCTATGGTAAGAGCAACATTACGTTGAAGCGGCTACACTATCGATCACTGGTTCATTTTCTGCAGCAGCCCCACTTTTTAAAATTGTTTATTCTATTTACATTTCTGTGCATAATGATACATTCACCGTGTAATAACGGAAGATCGTTTCAACATGATATATTGCAATTTATAATATATAGATATATATCCAAGAAACATGACCAGCCCATTGTCAATTGAGTATTCTAATGCTTTTATTATGTCCCTGTTTAATGTTTTTTTAATATAACATGCTATCTTGTGATCTCTCCATGTGATGTTGAGCATGATTATTTCCACATTTTATGGTTCTCAGTTGGAGGGTCGGTTTTTCGGTTATGTTCCACATTTCTGCTCTTTATGTTACTAACGGGGGCAGGGATACATTGGTTGTAAACCCTTCCTTTTAGAACTAATGAGATTTTATGTTTTTTGACGGTTGGGCTTGCTCAACTTGAAGCTTGCCAGTCTATAGTGATCCTTCGCATGATTTTATCCTTGTTTTGCGTATTTCGTAGGGGTTCGTTGTCCTGGATAGATTCAATGTTCCACTTTCTTTAGCTCTGCGATTTCAATGTTGATCGTTGTCTTGGTCCTCAACATGTTCGTTGCACATGGTATACTTTTTTCACTAAAATTCATGTGAAGATCAGCTTCTCTACTTTCTTCATTCAGTTTGTCTAACATTATTAGGATATCATGTAGTTTTCTCCAAAAAGGACGAAGTCGTCGGCAAATCAGTTTACTTTGGTATTCGCCGTCTATTTAGATTCATTTAAATACCCAATCTAAGTCCTGGAAGATCATCACGGGGCAGGCTGTGAAGAATTTTGGGTGAGTTGATATTGCCTTGTCTTACCTCCTTTTCGAGCTGAAATGGCTCAGAGTCTTCATGCAGCCAGATACATGAACTGCTGTGTCGGTAGATATGTTGCAAAACTCTAACATATATGGGGCCTATGCCTTGTGGTGTGATAGCGCCAATGACTTTTCTTCGAGCACAGTAGTAATTTGCATCCTTCATATACCAAGAGTTTTGCGGCTAGTTTTGAAACTTCTACCTTTTCCAAGATCTTATTCGATGACTACGTTTAAGTGGCTACACTATCGGACACAGGTTCGAACATAATAGAATAAATGGATACGTTGTGTATCTTCTTTTATCCTCTCTTCGCTTATTCAAAATGGTTCTGATGGATTTGGTTGTTTAAATCCTGTCTCTTGTTGATGTCAGCAGTTTGAGATTTCTGCGTTTTTTTTCTACGAGGCTCCTGGTTTCTTCCGAGAGTTTATTGATGGTCTGTTTGCCCTTTGTTTCAAATATATTGGCAACTACAATTAGAGGCACTGTTATTTTGTTGCTGATGTTGGTGTCGTTGCTGTTCGGTTCGAAGTCGAGTTTAAATTTCTTTTTTAAAAATAGAATTGGCCTCAGAGGAAATTGATAGTGAACTTAATGATTAATTGATTGGGCTCGGGGAAAATATTGCTTACTTCCAAAAGAAAACTTACTGAAAATACATTTATTTACCAGGGGGGGGGGCGTTTACAGATGCAGACAGCTTGCCGGTCAGGTAATAAAATTTTCATCCTCCCCCACCACATCTACAGTTGGTGAATGTTTTGTTTTTAGTAATAAATTTTGATTGATGAAAAGAAGTGTCAATAGCTAATCAAAAATTCTGTCAACCCACACGCATGAATGCTCGGGGAGATAAATAACATTTCTGAATCACGCGCTACCGTACCTGACGAAATGCACAATATGTCATGAAGAAAAATTATCAAAATTCTTTTTTAAAAAGCATTCCATAGAATTCATTAGAATTCCATAGGATTTGATTTCTTTTGAGAATTATTTTCATAGAAATATATATAGTGTTAAAATCCAAATTATATGTTATCGGAGTTTCATAATATCGAAGTGGGGATGTTGACTTGAAGAAGATGTTCATAAGATTTACTTATAAAATATCTTTCTCGCGAGCAAATTCGTTCATATTTGGATTCACCCCCCCCCCCAATCATATTGAATGGTGGAATTTTGATTTACCAATGCGAATTCTTGTAGTTCATCGGTTCACGAATGTAAACAACTTTTCAAACGCATTTATACCTGGTTTTATATTGTCCACAGGAATATTCTTTGGTCGATAATTTCCTGCAGTTCTTCTTTCGTTAATAACACCAAGATTATTACTATACAACGAACAGATTTCTAGTTACCGAAGTTTGATAGACACGCGTTGCTTTCTACCTCAAGTCTGCGAGAGTTGCTATATTGGGTCGTTTCTTGAAAAAGGTGTTCATGATTTTGCAACCGTTTGTTGTTGCAGAATCAACAAGTTCTCCACCTCTTTTGTTTCGTATTTTGTATCATTTCTTTAATTTGCCTACCAAGTTGTTGAAGTCCTTCATAATGAGAGAGTACTTTTTAGTATCTTGGGGTTGGCAACAGGTAGGTCACAACCCACATGTGGACCATTTAAATGTTCAGTGTGGGCCTTGGAACTTTAAAAAAATAAATTTCAAATTTCATGTATTTGTTGGCAATTGTACTAATCGTATTATTTAAATGTTCAGTATTATATTTCTTTTCGTGTATGAAAATGAAGTCGTCTTTTGGACATTTGTTTGAAGAGGCTGGCAGATGATTGCTGCTACAGTTTGCATTCTAAAATTAGCAGAGGTCAAAGAGAGACCATAATCTTCACATTGATGTTTATTTTTCTACGAACTATTAATGAACTGCTTCCAAACCGACCTTGTATGAATAAATAAATATAAACGCTTTACGCAGATTTTTTTTATATTGCTTCTTACTTGTAGAGGAAATGTTTGAAATTTACAGGCTTCAAGGGGGAATTCATACGTGTAAGATATGATATACATGTGGGCCATGAGAACAGCTGAAAAAATCAAACGTTGCCCATTACAAAGAGAAAAAAGTTGCTGATCCCTGACTTAATGGATGACATTAATTCTTTACTCTTTAGAAAACGTAAGGCAACCCCCCCCAGCTCCAAACCTGGAAGATATGCCAAAGCAACGTCTCCCATTCTCCTTGGTGAGTCACAGAACCCTATCATGGCCGACTTTCGCCTAGATTGAGTTACGTCCATACTGAATCATCACCATACTAACCAGAACATAACCTAAACGCAAGTGGATGCTTGGCTCTGCTTCATTTCCTGCCTCTTTTTCTCATCTCCTTCTAAATGCTTTTCATCTTCTTGGAAATGAAACAATTTCCTTTCACCTAATTTCTGGCTAAATATAGCTCCCCGGCCCGACAGTGGTGGGTGTCTGACCCAGAACTCGTCTCCCACTTCTTTTGACCCTTTTTTTTTCCCCTACTTGCTGCGAATCTCTGTGGTGGCAGCGACGGCAACAACATTAGCTATACTATCGACGACGACGATGATGATGATGATGATTCTAGTTCCCATCTTGTGTTGTTGTTATTGTTATTGGCGGTGCTGGTGTTCCTTTACTTCTTCTATGACTGCCCCCCCCCCTCAAAATACGATTTGTAACTCTAATCCCAACACCTTTACCTAATTCCCTAAGAAAAACCCGTCCAGCTGTTTATTGAAATCACAAATGTAGGTCATAACCCCCCTTTCTGTAAAACATTAGAATTAGAAAATAAACAAAAGAATCTCCCCGAACAAAAAGAAAGGCATGATAATTTGGCACAAGACTACATTTTTGGAGCTCTCAGCAGATTTCCAACTCCGTATCGATATCTCGAATGGCCAATTCGCAACCCACCAAATCAAAAGCGATCTTTTTGAATAAATTTGGAAGTAAACTTCCTAATGTCATTCAATGACAAAAGCAAAACTAACTTTTTGGTCAACTCAATATATTTCGCTTTGCATAATTGGGACAGCCGCCTGTTTGGGCCAAATTAGTCTGTTCCCATCGTGTCCCATTTAACGGGAATCTATTGTCATATTGAACGATGCAAAAATCTCAGAGAATAATAGCTACATCTTTTCTCCAATATATTGAAAGATTTAGTGTCCTCAAGTCAGGAGAGTTGGTCGTCGAAGTGTGATGATTGGTCGGTCTTTTTTTTTGTACAACAAGAATTGTAAATTACTTGAGAGACCTCCTCCTGAGAGTATGTTTGGAGTCTGTTTCCTTCAGTGGAGGTGAAATTCTTGGACAAAGAAATGATTGTCTGCTTCCTGTCAATAGAAGCCATTTTGGCCAGATTTCTCGAGCGTCATAAACTGAAGGCTTTTTTTTCTTCTAGGTCCAATATACTTGGCTATTGATCCTTCTTCTTTATTCTAGTAGACAATTCTGTTAAAGTTGGTCAATGGAATTGTTTCCAAACCACTTCTTCATAGTAATGACTCCGCTTAGCTTAGTCTGGCACAAGACCACTATATAATGCGCCTAATGAGTATCAAAGTCACTAATGTAGTGTGGGAGGAGTTTGGTGGCGAGTTTTCAATAGTAAGGACTCGACTTAGTTTAGTCTGACACAAGGCCACAATTGTGGTTTATCCAGTGGGTATTATTCGTTACAGTATATAATGGTCTACAAGACTAACTTACAAACCATTACGACACAATGAAGGATACGAATAGTAGTATTTACTAAGTACAGCTCAAGGCTACAATTTGGGGGTACTCAGTGAGAATTGGACTCATTACTGTAGAAATGATTTGCGAGAATATTTTGCAAAACACTACCCTATGCCACGGACATTTCGGTTTGAAGTTAGGAAAATAGTCTCTAAGACCATTACTAGTTTACTTGTATAATATGCCATAGGTATGTCTATATTTTTTTATCTGTAACTAATGTCAAAAAAGACAACTATATTTCAAACATTACGTAGCCTCCCTTATTTGTTTTTTGCAATCTACTAATATGATACGCCACATTTACTCCTATATTTTTGTCGGTAACATTTGTCAGTTAGATAACAATTATATGTTGATAAAAGAATAGTTTCCAAAATATTTTTTCAAATGTATCAAAAAAATCTGAGTTCATGCTAGTTGAACGTAAACAAACAAGAGCACAGTGCTTTCAATATTTTTCAAGTACACTGCAATTGCAAAATTATTTGAAATCTTCTATTGGCCCCCAAACTGAGAACCGTGCAATGTGCACAACAGAGATTCAAGCTCAACATCACATGGAAAGATCACAAGACAGCACAATATATTAGAGAAAAAGAAGAGGAATAAGAAATATAGAAACCTTCAGAAAACTCAAATGGCAATGGTCTGTTCATGTTGCATGTGTGTCAGACGATTGCTGGATATCATGTCTCACAACGTGGATCCCTAGAGATCATATGTGAAACTGTGGCCAGGAAAATATGAGACGCCGTGACGAGCTGGATAAGTTCAGTAAATATTGACTCTGCGTCGCCCATGATAGCGAATGTTCAACGATGGACGCTAAAGGGCTAATGATGATGATGTTTTCTTCATTTTTCACACAAACGGGTGAAGTAGTACGATGAAGAAAATAAGCAAATATCCTGCACCAAGTTCACAATGAACTGCACTCGGGAAAGTCCGGTGACTTTGGACAGTGAAGTCATTGTCGGTTCCGGATTCCCTTGCCAATGATAACAATGTCTTACAATAAATGGGAATGTCTGGACAAGTGTTTTTTTTTGTGACAGGAAAAAATACAAGCTACTTAAATTTGTAAACTTATTGGCTTTTTTCGATCGTCTTATACACAGGGTCAGCCCGTGCATTCGGCGAACCTACGTGATCGCATAGGTGAGCACTCTAAACTGAAATAAAATAGTCGTTAGATTACAACTGATGCGCGGATTTTAAGTTATGTCAAGAGTGCACGAACCTTTGTTCAAATTTCAAGTCTCACTCACGTCGTATGAAACCCTATACCGGACATGCTTGTACACTGATAAAGCTAATGATCTAATTATATATGAAAGGTGTCTCTGCGCTGACCACAAATGTTGGGCAAGAACTTTTTGTTGCACAGGGGGATTATGAGAAGTACGACCAATTCACGTTGTAAAGCGCCAGAAACAATAAATCTCTATCAATGAAAAAGAGCCATGCACGACGTACATTCTGAGTGTCTTTTTCACAATGTTAAGCGCCGTCGTCAGCGGATCAGTAACAATGAAAGACCTGTGCCCTCTGCCGTTTTCATATGTCAACAGCAGCAGACAAGGCGAGAAGCTCAACCCCAATCTACGCAATGATCACACCTATTCTCCCTCAGAATAAAAATTAACCCACGCAGACCCCTCCCTTCCTATCCAAAGCCAGAATGATCTCTAGCCCCTTTCTCTCGATGGTACAGAATTCAGAGATATGTACGTTAGGAACTGATCTAAAAGATGGACGAATGAAGCCATTAGTTTGATATTCAATTAAGATATATCGATTAATTATTGCTATCCACAATGTTGGAATCTACTCTAATAATGAATAGAATGATTTTCTTAGTTCACTATCCGTAACACTGGACTCTTTCTTGGGGACAGGGGTAATAGCAATAATCAACACGTTAATCTTGCTAACCGTGGTTAGTCGGTTCGAACTTTATCGGAAACCAGGTCATACAACGTTAATATACTTGTAAATTGAGCTGTGATCTTTTTGTTTTTCTGTCCGTAACATAGAAGTCTTCAACTCAGCGGTAAAATTTTGCTTACGATACACCATTTGAAACTGTGAACTTTTCAACAGAAAGATATAGTAATTTTTTTTCTTAAAATATTGTTGCATGGAAATTCAAATATATCCATGAAATTTTCCGGATTTTAATCAGTCTTTCAGCAAATGTCTGTCCATTGAGGATATTTTAAGAGTGCATGAACTGATATTTGGTGAGCCAAAAAAAAAAAAAAAAAAATTCTGAAAAGGACGCCGGGGACTATCATTCGTTAAGGGTTGTCTGTCAACATCGTCATCATTGTCTTTTTTCTCAATCGGATAACTTCATTATTCCTCAATATATTTCAATGAC
>OY735226.1:23006425-23089591 GCA_963457665.1 Thysanoteuthis rhombus
CATGCGCAATCACTGAAAATCCCACGTGCATCCGGTTTAAAGAATTCCACATGGATATTTGAAGATTGTTCCATGCACCCGTTTCTTAGAGAAAAGGACCCCGGGACCCCGCTTTTATATGACACCCTTTACTTGCTTTCCTACAGAATGGATGTCTCTCTGTTATCGACATCAGTCCCGACGAACCGGATGAATTCATTGAACAGATTTAGTTCTAAGCCAGAGATCTAAAGGAAATCAAGCCAAACCTTTTTATACGAGGGAGTGGGACCTGAAATATGACTTTTTTTTTCTCCGCCTCGTTTTGGAATTGTTAACCCATTAACTTCGGCAGGTGACGAAGAGCAAAAGTTATTCACTGCAAGAAAAACTCATTTTCCGTTACGAGCTATCCATTATTTGCTTTGACACATGTGTGTGCGTGCGTGTGTGTGTGTGTATGTGTGTGTGTGTGTGTGTGTGTGCGTGCGTGTGTGTGTGTGTGTGTGTGTGTGTGCGTGCGTGTGTGTGTGTGTGTATGTGTGTGGGTGTGACGTTATGATGTCAGATATTGTTGAGCAGTTGATATGGCATGAATCGTTACCCAGCAACAACAATGTGTATAAATATACACACGTACAGAAACATTCTCACAGGCACACACATACGAATACATATCCACGGAAAATACGCACACACATACCGATACATCCCCACAAAAACACACACACACATACACGTGTAAAAATGCATATCATCACGCACACATTCACACAAACATACCCACAAAACAGACGCACACGCACTTACATACACGTAACAAAAACACGGACATATACAGGTACTAGAAATCGAATCTTTTTGCCCAGCAAGCCGCCCTTTGTTTATCTCTCAAATTATTTATCTGTCTTTCTATCTGACTCTGTTGCTATCCAAGATATCTGTTTATCGATCTATTTTTCGATCAATCGATCAAGAAACGTGTTGGCTGGATGAGGTGGTTGTCCATTTCTCTATAGTGCAAGGGATTGAGATTTGAACGCATATAGAAGCTAGGATTTCGAATGCAGAGATTCATAGTCCCACTACTAAATTTCTCTATATCTATCCTCCTTGGCCAATTCATATCTATCTATCTATCTATCTATCTATCTATCTATCTATCCGAATACATGCCCCTCCTACCAAGTCGAACTATCACACTTGGTATACTCCTCTCACTTCCTGTATATATTCATTTCTCTATTAATCTTTCCATTTACATACCCTCCCTTTCTATATAGTTTATGACGAATGTACAAGTTGGGAAAATGCAGATAGATAGAAAAAGAAATATGTTATCCGTTGTAAATGTTTAATGACAGTGCTCGATATTTGACACAGTAAATGAAGCTATTAATACATAACAAAATAGGAATTACAAGGATATATACCCGGTGAATGTTAACATTTCGTGTCTAACGCACTGATCAACAATCGACAATAGGAAAAAATATATTGCTGGTTGCTGATGAGTGAGTAAGGAACGGAATTTTAACATTCACTGGGCATATATCCTTGTAATTCTTATTATATATATATATATATATATATATATATATATATATATATATATATATATATATAATACAAATCAGGAATACAATATGATATAATACAATATCCTATGTGTGATGGGTTTATTTCATAAATTGCTCGATACATTCAACGATAAACATTCAGTTGATTTAGTATCTGTCTATCCGTCTGAGCTCGACGGTAGTATCAATGAATCCGATTTCTTTTTTTGGTGATTCTGCAAGTAACTGCATCATATAATTGTAACCCTTTCCCGACCGTTCCCATTCTCTGATAATAATATGATATTTTAGTAATAATCAGTGACGCACTCTACATTGTCCCCCGACGAGCCACTCAATATCAAACTTTATCTATATTTAGTAGGGGTTGCTTGGTACGGCACTGGGCAATCAGTGAGGGTCGAACTCCATTCGGTAGTGATTGTCAACGAGATTAGGTTGCCAGTCACTTCTACACAACGTGACGTTTCTACCGCTTCACCCTCCCTCTGCATAGATTAGAAGAGGTATACCTATCCACTCCCGTCTGTCTGTTTGTCTGTCCATGTGTCTCTCCCCATAGTATCTCAGATATCTTTCAATGAATTTCAATTAATTTTTGTGCAACGGTGGAGCATGGGCTAGGGCAGAATTGATTGAATTTCGGGTCGGATCCAGGTAATTCTTAATTGTACCTCTCGTGCATCGTAGCTGTACATGAACTGGTTTTCGTTCAGTTTTTTAGAGACAATGGCGCTGGTAGAGGTATGAGCTCTCTGAGTGCTCTTCAGTCCACTTATCTATTGAGCATTTTATTCTTTTGCTTGAATTGCTCTTCCAACAACCAAATTTGTGCTTTCGACTTCCGACTTTCTTAGAAAGAATGTAATAACAAAGAAATTTGATATGAGCGGAGACCACACCCGCATTTATAAATAAGAACTCCGCAGATATAAATGTCCGTCACAACCTAAAAGTGTCTGTAGACGCACACGTAGGATTGGGTGAAGACACTCCTCAATACCAGCACAATTGAATGCAGACGCATGCTAAAGCAAGTCTTGGTGTTTATGCTTTGCAAGTAAGCAGGAACAGTTACCTGTTTGATGAATAAAAACATAAATATATACGTCAGTTTATACCAAGTGGCTCGCGAATGCATGCATAGAATCGAATTACATTTACCCAGTCTCGTAGTTTAATAGATAAACCTCACTGCTCGCATATAAGAATGGCTTGGCTTCGTGGACGGAGATTTTTGGTGGGGTGTTCCAAGCTTATGGAATCCTGAGACGGTGGGGACAGGTAAACGAAATAATCCCCCAGGCAGCGCGATGAAGTTTCAAGGTGAAGCGTGACGTGTGCACAGACAATCCCACTTTTTAAGCTAAAGGTTTACATCGTATGGTCCACCTAGACGACACAAACAGAAGTAAGGTCCCAAGGTGGGAACTTTGAGAAGCGGATGCCAAAACTATCAATGGGAGTCTGCTGCCCCTTCGAGGGAGTATTCCGTCAGTATGGCTGACCTGAAGATGGAACCTAACCAATAGACAGACCTGCAAATTGAGAAGTATACGACGTGCGCATGAGAATCAGGCTCAATCTTACATGGAGAGATCACAAGACAGCACAGTATATAAGGAAGAAAACGGGTGTCCGTGACATCGTAGAAACTATTAAAAAACTCAAATGGCAATGGGCTAGCCATGTTGCAAGAATGAAGGACAACCGATGGATATCACGTCTCACAACATGGATCCCCACAGATCGCATAGGAAACTGAGGCCGACAGAACGCTAAATGGAGAGATGAACTAGACAGATTCAGGAAATGCTGGCTCCACAACGCCCATGATAAAAAATTGTGGCGAATCCTGGGGAAGGTCTATGTCCAACGACGGACGTTAAAAGACTGATGATGGTGATGATGTTGATGATGAGTTGGTAGATGCCTGATCTGACCGGGGACAGTTCAACTAACATTACAATTTTTTAGGATGTCTACAGTCTTCCATTCTTGAAACGTGGCAAGCCCAGAACAACTGCATTTTTTTATATCATAGCCTCCATGCTTTTGGACCGAGGGACAGTTCAACTAACATTACAGTTTTTAGGTTGTCTACAGTCTTCCATTCTTGAAACGTGGCAAGCCCCAAACAACTGCATTTTTAATAGCATGGCCTCCAGAAAAGAAATTTATTGTTTGTAATCAAGTCGTCCAAGAACACTTTGAGGATGGTGTGAAGACAGCAGAGTACAGCGCGTTCTAAGAGGTGTAACTGACCAATGATTCAGCACCATAAAGGAGGTTGGGCAGAACGACGTACGTAGTTTGGTTCCTTTCATATATACACAAATATTTGAGCCTTTTGTTTATTTACACATACCGCTTCTCCGCTAAAACCGCAAAGCCGATTGACCTGAAATTCAGAATGAAGAATCAATAAAAGTCGACTTCCCACATGCTGATCTTGGAGGTCATCCGGGGTCACCGCAGGTCATTCTCTGGTCAACCTTTAGTTCTATACAACAGGAAAAATTAATTTTTATACCAGGATTTTCACCATTCATTCTACTCATGTATGGCAAAAACATCCCTCGCAATAAATTTGATTTTTCACGATTATTCGGGCAATCTTTCCTCATATTTATGGTGAGTCTTCAACAGTGCACAGTAGTATTTATACAACTAGCTATTGTCCAATTCTATGAGCAACTCCCCTTCCCATCTTCAAATGTACCAACCGATTGCATGACTGATCTCTCTCTCTCTCTCTCTCTGTTTTCTTTTTTATTCTATCTACAGAACCATTCACCTTACTTATAAGTGATATCATTTTATTTGTTTTCTTAGGATGAATTTCGTTTTATCAGTGAAAGCAAAAAGAATCAAGTTTTTCCTTCTTTCAATCCATTGTGGCAAAATGTCAGTTTTGAATCAAAATAAATCTGGTTGAAGGTGGATGTGGCCTTTCAATTATCTACGTAGCTATAATGCTGGACTGGGCCGTTACTTTCTGTCTGTAGTTTGGCCATTTGAAATCATTTTCCAAAAAGACGCAATTCTAACCTAACATAATTAAAAATGACAAATCTGCCCCGCCCAATATATATATATATATATATATATATATATATATATATATATATATATATATATATATATATATATATATTTAAAGGCCAGGTACGAAGACTAATGTATATATATATATATATATATATCCTCATCACGTGTCCACTGCTGGACAAAGGCCCCTCCATGTCGACCACGACTGTTGTAATCTTTGCAATCTCTTGCTGGCAAACCTTCCTATCTTATCTCTCTATCTTATGTCTGATTTACTCCTGTTACGTTTGCTCTCTCGTTATAAGTCCTGTCCATCTCCATATTAATCTTTTAAGTACTTCTATGATATTTTTCACTTTAGTGTGTTCTCTGATCCACGTTGATCTATTTCAATCTCTCAGTGTTATTTCAAACATTGCTCTTTCCGTTAATCTTTATATGGTTCTCAGTTTATTCTCAAGTGATTTGGACAGTTTCCATGTATCACATACGTACGTCATACTTCTCAGAACCAATATGACTCGACAATAATAATCATATATATATATATGTATATATATATATGTGTGTGTGTGTGTGTGTGTGCTTCCTTCGTTATAATGCGTTATAAACTCGCTACAATAGCTTCGGGAATGTGTATGCACGATATTCATACGTGGGCAATAATAATTGGAGACAATAGCGAGCATCGTACACCCTATAAAACTAAGAGAGATTTGAACAATTAAGCAAAGACACCTTCTAATGTTTTTTATCAGTACATAGAACCATCAACTCTAATATATTACAAAATAAACGGTAGACCAAAACTCAATTAAACATCAACATATTTACATCAACAATACAACGCCAAGACACACATTCACAATATAAAAGACTTGTTTCTAATAATTTCTAATTATTTTTCTCTTTTCCGAAAATTAAAAAAACATTTTTAGAAAGTATCTTCACGGTGTACTCGTGCAAATTTACAAGGTTTTACACAAAAACGTGTGTAGCGGCGACACGAGATCAAAAGAGTCCAAAAAACACAGAAATCTGTTAAAAAGAATTTCCAAAAATTAAAAAAACGAAAAAAAAACTCGCTATCAAAGTCAATAATTAAACAACCGTAGCGTCAAGATTTGATGTGAAAGAAATTCTATCGAAGAATAAATATAGTCTTGATAAATCCTATATATGGCATTAATGGTGTTTTCCTCAGGAAAACATAAAAAATAGAATAAAAAAATCAAGAAACATCAAGATTCTGGAGAATTTAGATGTTATCTATTAACTATATCCGTCAACATAAGGCCCCCAAAACATAAAAAGTCCCCCCATTGACAAACAATACGATTTATAGGAGGGGTCTAGTGGAGTACTGATGTCAATTTCTAATTCTGTTGACAAAACGGAATAGCCAGGAGAGCTGGAACGCACAAACCCTTCAACAAACACACAAACATGCGAATGTTTAAAAAAATGATATGAGATCTTTAACTTCAGAGTGGTAGTGGTATTTTTCTCAAACAACATCTACAAGACAGTTTCTACCTGTGACTACCAGTATTGTATTTCTCTGTCTTGCCAATACTCCAAATGTTCTCCATTACAAGTGTCTCATAGCTTCATTGAGGGTCCAGGGGGGCATGTATGGTTTGGTGGTAGTCAGACTTTTCACCAAACATCTTCTTGACGGTTCCATCTTGTTACAGACCAGCTGCGACAATAAGATCTTATACATCTACATTCCCGATTTAATAAAGTTGCAAACTTGATGAAAGCTCCCCAAGCAGTAAGCCTACATGGCAGAACTCATCTCGGTGCTTGTCTCCGATGGTAACTGCATGTTCATATGTAAACTTGATCTCCATTGATAATAGTGTACTTGTCACCCAGTGCATATTTTTTCTACAAGGTAATGGTTTACCCTCCATACGATTCTCATACTGACAATAGAAAAAAGTTTGTATTTTATGCATGAATACTATAAAAAAAATACAGGCCTATGTTGTATTGTCAAAATATCACATCAATTCAACTCAAACCCACTTCTTTTGATCTCAAAGCGATTGAAAGGTCAGCATGACAAAACTACCATCCAAGAAAGGAGCTGACTATTTGTTACATCTGGTGGCCAGGAGAGAAGTTATGGGGCAGGGGCTTCTTACCATATGTTGTGTATGTCTTGGGATAATTTTACCAACTCCAACTTTTATTATGTGGTCTGGTGTAAGTTAAATTTGCACTTGCGCGGAAAGCACTATTTCACAGTAGCCAGTGGATCAGGTTGTGGACCCATGTTGTGATCCTTGAAGGTCGTATATATCATTTCCGGGTCAGAACCTTTTATAATATTCTATGTCCAATTTCTTCCAAAAAGTGTGTAAGTCGGATGGGGGTAGGGGGTGCTGGATATTAAATCGAACAATTGCACAGACCTATTCTATTGTGTTGTTGGGAATACAATAAGAAAGGCTGGCATAAAAAGATTCATAACTTCTCGATCAGTCAAACAAAGGACGGTTATTCCAGTTTTGAAGTTTATATATATGCTAGCTGGAGTATCCGCTGTTGTCTGGAAAATGAAAAAAAATCAAATATCACAACTTAGGAACAAATAATAGTTTATAGAGATTTCATAAAATTAAAAAGGTGGGAGTGTGTTCGCCCCTGCCTCACACAGAAAAAATTAAATGCCACCGACCCCTCTAGACGCAAACATACATGAACATCACCTATTTCTGCTTGCTGCTTGGTTGGCTGGATACATTTTAAACCTTGACGAGTACTTCATGAACACGACGCATTTTCGTCAAAAAACGCTCAAACTGTATGAATACAATTTATTAGAATAATGATCGTAAATCATTCTGATATAAAATTATTTGTTTGCATAGGATTGAAGATATCAACTACTAAGGACATCTGGTGACCTGAATGACTTTTCGAGGTCAACAGAGGTTAGCACTATCTATCTTCGGTTAATCCTTGGGTCAGGTTACCCCTGCAGACAAATTTACAAGCCAGCAAGCAAACATTCGTCATCTTTATAGCAATAAACACGAGTTCGATGTACTTCAGGCGCAAAATGGTTGAAATTGTTTAGAAAATTAAGTCCTTTATTTCCTGGAGGAATGATTACGAAATCTGCGTGATATGTCCTGAGAAGAAACACAGGGAATGCTGGGAAGCTTGACAGTCGAAGAGAGTCATCAATCTATCTAAATCAACTGAACTTTTCGAGCAATATATATGAAGAATCTGAGATCGATATGAACAGACTGAATTTGATGTATATATATATATATATATATATATATATATATATATATATATATATATATATATATATATATATATATATGCGTTACTTTTTTTTTAAAAACTCTGTTTGAACCGACATCCCGTTTTTCACAGTGAACATGCCAGTTGGCCTAGACAGCGTAAGTAGAATGAACGAAGAAATGGGCTGTTGCTAGAAGGTAACCAGCGTCGAACAGCTGGCTGTATTGAGGCGATACTGCTCTTACCACTGTGCAAAAGCCAACGAGTTGTCGGTTCAAAAAGAATTTCTTTTGTGTCACTTCAGTCACATATTTCCAAATATTTGTTTACTTAATTTGTTTAATTTTCTTCAGTATTTTTTCTATTTTACATATACTTTATCATGGTATTATGTGTGAATTTTCGCTTCGTGGGATCATCTGATGTTTACCATATAACCGTTCCGAGGATTTTAAAAGCAAAACAGTCATACTGACAAGGCACCTCGGCAGTATTGATCAAATACCACCTCCCTTTCAGCGGTGATTTTGATATATAGCCAAAGTCATAAGTATATGAGAATTATAAATTTCGTCAAATTGTATAGAAACTTATCTGAAGTGATTTCTTGTCGTTACTCGGACAATATATCATTCATTTTAGACAACGTGAATAGAATAGACGATTTAATGGGGCTGCTGCAGGAATCGAACCTGCTACCGATAGGTCGCAGCGATACGCTTACCATTGTGCTGAACAGCCTGCTGGTAATGCAAAGGTCAGATAACTGCTTTCAACACAAATTCTCATCTCGTTTATTCTCGATATTTTTCGTTTCAATGCAACTGTATCCATTTGAGAAATGGACATTACTTGGTCCGACCCAATGAATAATAAATTGCGTTATATCACTTGGAAACTTATCTTACACGTTTAATATATCATTCAATTTAAACAGCGTAAATACCAGCAGGCTATTTAGCACAATCGTAAGTGCATCGCTACGTTGAAGCGGCAACATCTTTTTCTTTGATTGTTTATTCTATTTTCGTTGTCTAAATTGAATGATATATTAACCGTGTAACCACAGGAAATAATTTCTGAGAAGTTTCTTCATGAAATAACGCAATTTATTTTTCATTCTGTCCGACCAAATATTGTCCATTTCTTAAATATATATATATATATATATATATATATATATATATATATAGAGAGAGAGAGAGAGAGAGAGAGAGAGAGAGAGAGAGAGGAGAGAGGTAATAGTCAGGATAGATAGATATCTGTTTAACCGACTGAAACTGCCTCGAATAACAGAAAACAAAAAATATGGAAAATCTTTACAATGATCAGAATCTGTAGAAAAAAAGTGATCGATATTACCGATTTGTCACGTCTCAAATCACTTTGTAATGATTTGTTGTCTCCCTTTATTTCGATAACCATTTTCCCCCGCAGACAGCAAATTACACGCTTTGATGTTCAGACTATTCCAAGACCTTGTAAACATATAGTGATACTCCGTTCAGCCAACCTCGATTAACGTTAATTCGTTATAGCGCGCTTTTTCAAATAAATAGTAATAAATCCAGAGGAGTTAAATTTACAAAATGAATAACTACAAAAGACAGCATCATGCACAATCTTCGAAATAATTCCATGTCGTACATTTTGGTTAATTGACCACGTGCATGGGAACAAGAAAAATAAGGACAATCCTCACCATATTTAGGGGAGTAAACTCTTCACTGTTAGTCCATCACATCATCATAAACCAAATCTATGTATAAAATGAACAATCCCCCATCAAGATTTGAAATCACGCCCATGTGATTGGAAGGCAGCTAGCTCTCTTACCAACTGGTGCAAACTGATTAGTCTTATCTACGAATTTATTTATACAAAGCTTCCCATAATCATCTTTAGTCGGATTTAAAGTCAGATTGGAGTCTAACCATACAACAACCAGACTTGTTCATTACTGTATTAATACTCGCAGAATGTAAGTCGGTGCCAATCAATACAAGAGTTTGGAAAAGGTTCCTGCAACTGCATGGGCCAAGGATTCTGTTTGGATCTCAACGGATGTCTGCAATTATGTTTTGGTTGGTTAATGTCAACATTGGGCGGTGTTATGACTGAAGTCGGTTGTCCCCGTTTCTTTCCTTCCTTCTTTCTTCCTTGCTTCTTTGTTTCTCTCCCTCTCCCTTAATTTATTTCCCTCATTTTTCTACCTTCCTCTCTTTCTCCCTTCTTTCCTTTCTTTGTTTCCCCCTTTTTTCCTTCCTTTCGCTTTTCCTTAATTCTTACTTGCATTTTTCAAACATTTCCTTCGTATGTTCCTTCCTTCCTAAATTCCTTCCTCCTTCTTTTCGTTACATCCCCCTTTTCATCTTTTGTTCCTTCTCTCTTCTTTCTTTTCCATCATTACTGGAGTCGTTTCCTCTTTTTTCCCTTCCTTCCTTTTTACTTCCTCCCTCTCACTTCCTTTTTTTCTTCCCTTTCCTCTGCTTTTCCTTCCTTTCTTTTTTGCTTTTTTCTTTGATTCCTTCTTTCTTTTCGCTCCTTCATCTTCCCCTCACTTCTATCCCCTCTCTTTTTCCATTCGTTCTTTCATTTTCTCCCTTCCCTTCTCTTATGTCTCTTTCCTTCCTTCCGTTTCGCCTTCTCTTCTTTTTTTTCTCTTTCCCTTCCTTGCCAATGCTTCTTTCCTTCATTTCTCTCACCCCCCGCTCAGAACCATGTACCAGCCATGAACCAGATACGTGCATGACCCAGAAATCCTTCTTCGTTTCCATTTTCACCTAAACTGATCCCATCTCTTTCCCGTCCATTTCTATGTTGCTATTCCCTGCTTTAAAAACAAGGGCCACTCCGACAACAACCTCCGCAGACGATCACTTTTGTTTACATTATCATAACCTCCTACAACGTACTCCTCTCGTCTCAGTGTCTGCGTCAGACACATTTGTTTCTGGCTAATCTACGCCTACTCGCGTTCAAAACACACGTACGCAGTACATGTAAACCTACAAATGGGTTCTAAGAGGCTGTACAGCTCAAAATTATCCAATCACCAAGTAGATCATGCTAAGTCCTTTATAGCAATTCTCTGAGCGACGAAGCTTACTTGGTGGCCTTGGACGTAAATAAGATCAGATTAACTCTTGACATAGAAGATCGTCGGGTACCGTGCTAGGTCCGCTAGAGCATTGTTTTGAACAATCAGGGTTGCTTGGTGACCTTGCACCTAATCAAAATCAAATTATCTCTTGACCTAGTAACATGTAACAAGTCGTACTGGGTTACATGATACGTGACATCATCAGTCTTTTAACGTCCGTCGTTGGACATAGACCTTCCCTAGGATTCGCCCTACTTCTCTATCATGGTCGTCGCGGAGTCAGTGCTTTCTGAATTTGTCTAGCTCGTCTCTCCATCTAATATTCTGTCGACCTCGGTTGTGCATGTGATCTCGGGGGATCCATGTCGTGAGTCGTGATGTCCATCGGTTTTCCGCCATTCTTGCAACATGGCCAGCCCACTGCCATTTGAGATTTTTAATAGATTCCCCGTCATTACCCAGTGGATGTTGTGCGTCCATGATTTCTCCAAGGCGTTAGTGCAACGTTAGCACAAACTATCTCAACGTAAATATATACTCGGTTCAGTAAAGCTAAATTAAGTGGTACACTTGCTGTTTGCTGCACGCCACCCAATCACTGATCACTTTGCAGAGTTTGAATTCTTTCGTAGGAAGAGAGAGCAGAAAATGAGCGGCGAGACCGGTAGAAATCCCTTTGGATATCATTATTGATTTTTGACAAGTGTTTTCTTCAATCTTAATTTTTTAGTTGCTTTTTTTCTAATCGCGAATTCCTCGGACCGCCAGTGAGTAAACAATGCAAATCGGAAATAAAAGAACTTGTGTTTGAGTTCCACCGAAAGGTCCCCTTTTATTTTCGATTCCGACTTTCTGGTCCGATAATATTAACGGTTGACAATGATCCATCTTTTAAGAAATAAAGATAAAACATCCCTCTGGATATGTTGACAATGAAAGAACACATCATATACCTAATCATATATCTATAATACTACAAAACATGATTGTCATCTTTTCTAGCATTTTGAACTTAATATTCGTAATAAGATATGAAGGATAATACTGCAACAAGGGAAGGAACGAAAGACGCAAGACCAATGTCGAGATTCAGGATCGAACCATTATTTTTTTTTCTTCGGCCAACCGAAAATTCATCGATAGTCTTCGTTCGAGGACCAAACAAAACCATAGCTCACTGAGAGAGAAAGAGAGAGAGAGAGAGAGAGAGAGAGGGACAGAGACAGAGACAGAGACAGAGTCCTCCTTGCTTCATTTAGTTCTTCTGGCATTATTTGTTGATCATGAAGGTTCGTAGCTACTGCCAGCGGCCAGGGACCGGCGGCCCGTAGACCTTCCGTCTACTACTCTGTTAGCCTGGTACTCTACTGGTGACAAACCTTCCTAACCTCTGGCCCTTCTTTCTTATAGGCAAAAGTCCTTTTTCTATCGATATCTCTTTTATTTAACCAACTTATCCTCTTCTTTTACCTGACACCGGAGCTAAATGACCATCTACCATTTGCTTTTGTATTTCCCTCTTGCTTTCTCCCATTTTCATACAACTAAACTTACTTCCACCTTAAGAATCCTTATACATCGTCCTTTTTTTCCCATCAACCTCTATTCACTTTCTTTCTTCTAATGTTTTTTTTAATTAAGTGGCTGTAACTGGCTATCTATATGCGGGGGTTTCCAAGCGACCACGCTTTATCTTGTCAATGAATCTACTTGAGATGTTTCTAGCGACCTTTCTGGCGTCTGTTCAGGGTTACTCTGTAATCTTATCTTCGACCAAGTATGTAGATATACTTCACTTATACCCACGCAAAAAGTATCTTCAACTAAAAAAAAAATCAACGTCATTTAAAAATTGAAATAAAATATATAAGAATAAATTGAAGTATTCAATTAAAGAGTCCCCCATCAGCTCTATTGCAACAAATATTCAGTAATTAAGAAACTATTATTTGTGACTTGACTGAATTTGTGACCACTGAAACTGATGAATTTTATAGGTATAGCTTATCATAATTGGAGGATCATTAGGAGAAGATTATTGCTTCAAAAGGCCATATTTCGATCAGTGTTCTGTTTTGATTTTTTTGTTGTTGTTTGTTTTTTAGCCGTGCGGATAACGCCTCAGAGAATGGACTATACGTACCGAGTTCAAACTCCGTCTAAAACAGTTTGTATTCACTTTGCTATCTTAAGAGGTAAGATAAGGCACGAATCCACCTCTTATTCCAGCTTACGGTTAAATAGCCCAGGATAAAGTGGTTGACACCACTTCATGTTCTGTCGTCACTAAGTCAATTTCACAGATCAAAGGGGGCCAAGTAAGTAGTAATGTGATATATGGAGCCCGGGCAGGGGCAGCTTAAACCACAGTCAGCGTAAGGGTACAATGTACTTTACTTAAAACGATATTTCATATGCATCAACCTAATACTTTATTGCATTTTTGAAATTTCTTCTTCATGTTTGTTTTTGCAATAACTTTCGGTCCACCATTCATCTAATTTTTTTTTACCTCATGGAGCCATCCCCATCCTGCACCCTGTTTCGATGAGCTTTGCACGCAGACATATTTCTGATAAGAAGATGTAAAGACGTGAGTGTGTTTTCAAGGGCGATGATTTAACAAATTAGCGTCTATTAATGATTTGGGGTAAGTGTGAGTAGTCGGACGGCCAAAGGTACGGAAGATAGGATTGGTGAGTCGAATTCAAACTCCAACTGAGACAGTTCGCGTTCAATTTGCATTAATGCCCTTGGGTAAGATTTGTATCCATCGAAAAGTAAGATAAAATTAATTGAATATATTAGAAAATTGAAAAAAAAAGATGTGTACTTCAATGTGTATATATATAGATATGAATTCAAATATTTACATGAGTTTTATACACACACACACATACACACACATATTATTGTTATTATTATTATTATTATTATTAAGAAATATGCTGCTGCCCCATTTTCCATAATGGTTTATTCCATGTATGCTGTCTTGGCCAAATGATACTTTCACCGTGCAATAACGGGGGATCTTTTCAAATAGAATTTCAAAGTAATATAACACATCATATATATATATATATATATATATATATATATATATATATGTATGTATGTATGGATGTGTGTGTGTGTATATATATATATATATATATATATATATATATATATATATATATATATATATATATATATGTGTGTGTGTGTGTGTGTGTGTGTAGTTATTGCATTTTTGTTTCTTTTTCTGTTTATTTTTGCCATTAATTTCGGCACATCAGTCATGTAATGCTCGTTCCTCATGTAGCCGAACCCCGCCCCATCTCGATGAGATTCAAGCGTGAACATATTTCTGGGTCATCATCTTTATCAGACTCTTACCCTGGTTTTTCCTTCTCCTCTCAACGGGTCCGTCATATAGATTTCGCGCAGGAACGCCAGACAAAGGCGCCACGAGTTGATAATATTAAAATAGCAAACGACTCAGTCATCGTTCAAGTTGGGATGTTGGTCCAGGATGGGGGAGGGGGTTGAGATGAATGAGGGTGTCACTCAGTGCATGTCAAATTAAGGATGCACTTTAATGGTTGATGGCAATGGGATTGGAGTTAGGAACATATAAGTATAACTCGTTGTAGAGTTCCCTATATTGGGAGCGCTGTGTTTGGTTAATGAGAAATGCACACAAAGAGTCCCTCTGTACCCATCATAATATCCTGCAAGTCGTTTGAAATAAGTTTGGTTATATGTGTTCCTTAGATAAGGCCTTATGCCAAACATACCTATACATTAAGCAGAAACTTGAAACCAAAAGCATAGGAAGGAAAAGTTATGAAGTATTCTAATTACACACTGATTTACTCGAACTAGTGTCCTCATCTTGGTTGTTATAGTCAACATTTTCAGGCGTCGGACCCTTCCAGCCTTCTTGAGGTGTCTGTTGTTGTTGGTAACCTTCTGGAAATTTCGAACCGAACCCCTCATTCAATCAAAGGGGATAGATTAATCTCATTCCACTGTTCATGTCAGAGGATATTTCGTACCATCTAATCCTTCTTATTCGACCTTGCGATGTCGTTTGTCCGTCTCTTAATCAAAGTATATGATCTTTTTTGTACAACCCAAGAACTGATCTCATGACCGCCAAGCAAATTACTCGGTACTCTTAACCAACACCTTGGTCTTCTTGGCCATAAGTCCCATGCTAACCTTTTGTGATCTATTCACAGTGTGTCCGATCCCTAATGAGAGCTCTATGGGCAGGCTTTGTGCCAAGGTGAATCAACAGCCCTGCATTTGGTGTTTGTCTGAGTAAAAATAGTGTAAATCTAACTGATCATGCGTGAGCAGTTTTGACTCCGTTACAAAGACAGGGTCTTGTGCCGTACTTGATTTGGTTCAATTAGCAATCACAGTTTACTTGCCTAGAATACGAGAAACGGCGTAACTCTTCTGGTTAGTGTGTGTTTGATCCAAGGAGGGAGTGCCGTAAGTGAACCTTAAGCCAAACTCAGTATCCTAAAGGCAAATGGAAAAGAAAAAAAAAAAAACGAAAAACTTCTCTCCCAAGATGATGCACAGATCGATTAAAATTAACTCTTGGGTTGTTGGTGCTTACTTGGTTATATATACATATATATATATATATATATATATATATATATATATAATGTGTACTTCAGAGAGTGAGACAGACTCGGGAGTGAAGTTTTTGGTGGGAAGGCTTATTAATCCTTATATGTCAATAGTCCATACATGTTTCGGGATTCTTCCCATCATCAGTGGTGAGTGCTGTGTGAGTGTGTATTAAAATGTACCATGTGAAACCAGAGTCCACTGCCAGGGGCTATGCATTGTGGGTAAGTTTTGTTGTCAGGGCTACTAGAGGCCTCCTGCTGAATGGAAGAATGACCAGCAGGTATCAGGACTTTGGTAAAGCAGCAGCAGTTGGTCTTGGGGAGGGCAGAGTGTGTCAAGGTAGGGGGTAGTGATGTGGAGTTGGATTTTTTGGTATGTTTGGGGTAGTGTAGAAGGAGGGGTGGTGAGGTCAAGGACCTACATAGGTATCAACCTTAAAAGTTACTGAAAATGTTTTGGCTATGATTTGGACAGGGGTTATAACAGGCTAAGGTGAAGTTTTTCCTATGGGTCTGGGTGACTTTGAAGCTTCCATTATTGAATGTGTCTTAGATGTGGGTGTGAGGATATTAATGATAGGAGTTGTGTATATTAGGGTTCTGTGTGGTGAGGGTTGTTCAGTTTAGTATTTAATCCATTAGGATATAGGGTTTTAAGTTTGTTGATCCACATGTCTTCGTGTTTTATATATATATATATATATATATATATATATATATATATATATATATATATATATATATATATATATATTGTTTACAGCTTTAAACACCGAATATTAAAAATAAGTTTTTTGTACCCCTTCAGTCGATTATTTCCCAATATCTGTTAATACAATTTATACATATTTTTACAGTGTTTTTTTTTTCCGGTATTTTTTCCTATACTTTGTTATTACGGTACTATGTAAATAGAATGGACGATTAAAGTATGTTGTCTATTCTGATTGATACATTGACCATTTAATGACGGTAGATCATTCCATTTAGTGCTTTATGTAAATTTTCTAGTTTGGATCATCAGTTGTTTACCATGTAACTGTTTCGGGGACTTAAAAAAACAAAACAGTTATATCAACATGGCTGCCCAGAAGTGTTGATCAAACAGCAACTCCATTTCAGCTATGATTTTGATATATAGCTTATGTCATGCATATAGTTTGTTATTTCATAGATAAATATACATATATATATATATATATATATATATATATATATATATATATGTGTGTGTGTGTGTGTGTGATACCAGCTCAACTAAACTCTTCACAGCCTGCCTTGAGATGATATTCCGAAACCTTGACTGGGAACACAAAGGAGTCACAATAGACGGTGAATACCTCAGATTTGCTGACGACATCGTCCTCTTTGCTAAGAACCTTCACGATCAACAAATAATGCTAGAAGAACTAAATGAAGCAAGCGAGAAAGTGAGCCTCAACGTGAACTTTATCAAAACAAATGTCATGTACAACAAACATGTTGGCGACAAAGACACAATGGTCGAAATCGAAATCACAGAACAGGAGAAAGCAGACCACTTCATCCCCCAAGGACAATGAATCTCCATGAAACCCTCCAAAGATAAAGAGAAGAATCACACTAGTGTGGCAAGATTTCGGTGGAACAAGCTCGACTTTTAAGAATGCAAAACTCCCACTAGTCCTAAAAAGAAGGGTATGCAACCAACGCATCCTCCAGATAGTCACCTATGGAGCTGAAGCATGGAATATGACCAAAAGACTGACTCTCAAACTGACAACCATACAACGTGCACATGGAAGAATTATGCTCAACCTCACATGGAAAGATCATAAGACATCACAATATTTTACAGAAAAGAAAGGAATCTGAGGTATCGTAGAAAGAGAAAACTCAAATGGCAACGGGTTGGACGTGTTGCTAAAATGTCAGAAAACCGCTGGACATCACGATTCAAAACGTCCATCCCCAGAGATCATTTGCAAAACTTTGGCTGACAGAAAGTAAGATGGCGTGACGAGCTAGACAAATTCAGAGAGTACTGGTTCTGCGATGCCCAAGATAGATAAGTCTGGTGAATCTTGTGGAAGGTCTATTTCCAACGATGGATACTAAAAGGCTGCTGCTGCTGCTGCTGATGATGATGATGATGAAATAGTTCTTAGATGTTATGCAAGTCTGTTCCTGATATTTGAGTCTATTCTTATAATTTGTATACTTTTTACACACTGAAATGAACGACCCTGAAGTTCATAATGTTATCCTCAAGAGAATCTAGAATTGTTTTCTATTTCTTATATGGTAGTAACTTTTGCGTCCATTGTTAAAGTCATGGTTTGCAAGTGTTGTTCCAAGGGTCTAATGATTTAATTCTATATCTATAGTTATTTAATCTGTAATTGAAGGGCCACTCTGACTTTCCTAAACATTGTTTAGAACAACGTATAAATTCTAATAAGTAAATAATACTTGGTTCGTACAGTCAGACTTTAATAAAAATGGTAATTTTTGTAAGCTTCTTAGTTTTGTAACTGGTAAATGTGTTCGTGAATGTAAATTGTTCGCAGCATGAGCAATTTTTTTTCTTTTACATGGTTTGCAAATCGAATTTCAATAATATTTGTGTATAACTTCGCTATTAGGTATTTTTTGCTACCTATTAATTCTTTGATATTTTGAGGTATGCAGTAAGCAAGCATGCCTGATTCTTGAAATATACCTCTGAATTCTGGTTTCAGTTTATGAATGTCCCAGCGATTCTTTATTATATTTGATTTTTCTTCTCTCGTTGATATCAAGGTATCTTCTATTAGGATCGTATTAACTTTGCTTATTTGATCTTTAGTTGCCTCGACTTACTAATTGTTGTTTCATTTTATCACTATGTTTCTCAAATTCTTCATCGATAGAGCATATCCTTCTAAGTCCGAGTGCTTGTAAGTTATGTAGTTTTGGGGGGATGAAAGGATTTTGAGTGGAGATAGTTATGGGTATCAATGGATTTTGTTTAAACTGTTGTTTTTAATTGTCTGTTCCCATTGATGTATACAAATGCACCCAGAGCGGCGATTGATTGTGTTAATTTTCCATGTATGAATATGATAGAATCGTGTGTCATATTAAGGTTGTATAGGAATTAATTGAGTCTAAATTTATTCCCTGGATATAAGAAAAGTATATCATCGATGTTTCTAGGGAAGAATTCATTCATTTCTAATTTGTGAGTATATGTAGGTTTCTTCGACTTCTTCTATGTATATGCAGGATTTTACTGGTTCAGCTGAGGGTTATAAATAATGATCTGCACATTCAGATGTTGCGGTTCATTGGTGAAATTACCAGTCTACCAGGATCGTTCTTGTGTATTTTGGGAAGCAAGTAGAAGCGAGTGGGTATGGTACTTATGGGTTTTAGTGTTTCTGTTGTTTTCTTCATCAATTGATTCATCAACAGGCATTACATTTAAAGAGTCAGCTATTCTTTCTTGAGAGTCTCGGGAAGAATTGATGGAGAGTCCTTTGCAGAATTCTGTGCAATTCAATTGTTCTCTTCAGGGTTCTCCTCGATACTCCAAATGACTGTGGCACCACTTTTATCCAATCGGATTATTATTATAATCATCTGCAATTTCACACCAGTTGCCTGGTGGTTACCGCTGGAGGTTGAGTGACAGCAAGTCTCCTCAAGTCTCCAGCTCTCCTCTTCACATTCTCATAGACCACAGCAATACTACGGTTTACAGTTTCACACCGGTTGCCCGGTGGTCATTGCTGGAGGCTGAGTGACAGTAAGTTTCCTTAGGTCGTCAGCCCACATCTCATCTCTCCCTCGCCGATCACACCAGTGCTGTGGTTCACATCTCCACTTCCATTATTATTATTATTATTATTATTATTATTATTATTATTATTATTATTATTATTATTATTATTATTATTTGCAATCTTACACCAGTTGCCTGGTGGTAACCGCTAGAGTTTGAGCGACTGCAAGTCTCCTCAAGTCTCCAGCTCTTCTCTCCAAGTTCTCATAGGCCATAGTGATACTGCGGTTTACAGTTTCACACCGGTTGCCCAGTGGTCATTGCTGAAGGCTGAGTGACAATAAGTCTCCTCAGGTCTTCAGCCAACATCCCTTTTCTTTATTATTATCATCATCATCATCATCATTATTATTATTATTACTATTATTATTATTATTATTCATAACAGTGAGTTCTTTCAGGGCTTTTCGTTGCTTATTGATAAAATTGTCTTGTGGTAGGTATCTTTCTTATGATTGATGGTGTCTTCTTTAGCAGCTATTTCGAAAGATCGAATCGTAGCATCTGTGCTCTCAGGAGTAGATGTTTTGTTCGTTTCTTTTGATGGGTTTAGTATTGTTGGTTCATGTTAAAGTGTTCTGAATTCGGCTTTTAGTCTTATTTTACTTAAGAAATGATGTAAGGTCTTCTTCTCGTTTGTTTCTATTGTAGTGTGGTGACTGGGGGCAGAAATTGAGTCATATATATATATATATATATATATATATATATATATATATATATATATCTTGAAAGCTTTACAGATTTAAACTCTAAACATTAGAAAACTTTTTCGAAAATATTTTGTGTCACTTCAGTCACTTATTTCCCATACAGCATAAAATTTCTTCAGTGTTTTCCCCCTGCTTTACATATATTTTGTTATATTGGTACAACGTATAAGTTGTCTCTAGTTGAGATCAACAGTTATTTACAATGGGTATCGGGTATTTAAAAAACAAAAAAACATATTATAATGGTACCCCAGCAGTGTTGATCAAACCCCACTTTTCTCTCTTACGATATCATTTACGTCATACATGTAGTATTTCATTTTATATAAGGTTTTATGTGCATTGTATATTAGTATTATTTTACATCACATATCATTTAGTTTTTGAATCGGGGCTTGCTTCCTTAAGTTACCCCAAAAATGAGGGATCAGTATGTGTAATAACAAACGTGACTAGCTGTTCGTATCATTTCTATAGAATGTTTACCAATGTGAATTTTAAATCCGCTGTGTCGCTTTTAAATTCAGATTGCATGCAAACCAACTTATGATATCATCTTTAAGAATACTCATTACTAAGAAAAAAAACTGCATCGAGTCGCTTCTGTATTAACATATTCATCCAAAGAATTTGAAAATTCTTTCCACTAACCTCGAAGTGTGTTATCAGATACGCACATCTGTTTCCGTTTTATACGTATAAATATGTCGGTGAAATATATACCTCAAGTCGTATATATTATTCCAAAAAATCTTTATTCCAACAGAGTTCAATACTTAGAGAAAAGGAAACATATCGATTAAATACATAATTTTTGTCTATGACAATGGTATACCTTCGTTACGCTTTATTCAGCTCCTCAGATAGACAATGTAACTTAATACCTTAATACCTTTTAATTTGACAAACACATAAAACCTCGTCATCACACACAAGAAAAAAAAATCAGAGAAAAATTGAAAGCAAAAGCAATGAATTGTAACGTAATCTGAGTTGACAAACCTTGATAGAACAGTATCAAATAGTGCTTGCAATGTAAATAATTACAACTCACTTCAACCGTCACACTTCAAATCATGGTGGAAGTTATCTTCTGGATATATATATATATATATATATATATATATATATATATATATATATATATATTATATATATATATATATATATATCTGTAGGGCTCACTTACCTTGTCTATCTGAGGAGCTGAATAAAGCGAAACAATGCTATACCATTGCCAGAGACAAAATGTATGAATTTAATCGATATATATATATGTATATATATATATATATATATATATATATATATATATATATTGTGTGTGTGTGTGTGTGTGTGTGTGTGTGTGTGAATAGGAAATCAGATACAGGGTTGAATAATCAAACAAGTACTTATCATAGATATGAAAGACTTGCACAGAGAGAGAGAGAGAGAGAGAGAGAGAGGGAGGAAGGGGAAAGTCGCGTACGCGCACATACGTGTGTTATCAGGTACACACATCTGTTTCCGTTTTTTTTGTTTTATTTTGTTTTTTGTTTTATTTACTCCAACACTGATTCCTGCTCTACGAAGAAGTGTTGTGTGTTCAAGTTAGTCACCTATTGCCTTTGCCAAGAGCCGAAATCCCGGATCTACATGACCGCAGACTGACATGAATTGAGCGAACGTTGCTTCCGCCGACGCACAGTGCCCACTGCGCAGTATCCGTTAAAATGTTTGGGATTATCACAAATAGAAAACAACTTTATTATTAGCGCAGCCATCTTGAAAGAATCGCCTCTTTTTAGAATTCGGTTTTGCTTTAGTATTCTTGCAAAATTTTTTGATAAATCTTATTTCTTTCCTCCCTTTTGTTTTGTTTCTTATGTTCTTTATTTCTTTTCCAATTTCTTTATTGTTCACATTGTTGTTTGTTTTTTTTTTCTTGTCTTGGCTTGAAAAAAATTATTCATGTTTTTCTTTCTCTATTTCTTTCTTTCTCTCTTTCTTTCTTTCTTCCTTTTTCTTTCTTTCTTTCTTTCTTTTTTTTCTAATGCGGTACGGATATTTGCCGCTAAAGTTTTAAGTTCATGAGACTACTTCGCAGTAAAAGTTGGAAAGTAGATGTTCGGGTGTGTTAAATTCCCTGAAAATTTGATTGGTATCTTCGTATGCCACAATAGGAGACAAATAGAATAATATGATATTATGCAATTATTATCCCACCTTTGTAATGATTAATGAGTAGTTGATGAAGTCCTGTCCTACCACTTTAATAATTTGAATATATTTTTTGCATGTGGTTTCTACGGACTTATTTCTCATCTTCGCTGTTTATTTCTCAAAACGTTTCGACCGTGAACTTTCCGGCCTTCCCTGTATGTCTGTTGTGTCCTGGGATGTTGAATGTAGTAACGGGGGAGCATGTATATTGTTAAGTCGATATTGTTATTGGTCTGTAGTGTTCCTTTATAGTTTGTTTCGTAAAGAGATATACCCTCCGTAGAAATATTTCTTTGTAGAACCTGAATATATACATATATATATATATATATATATATATATATATATATATATATATATATACATATATATATATATATATATATATACATACATACATATATATATATATATATATATATATACATACATACATACATATATATATATATATATATATATATATATATATATATATATATATATATATATAATGACGTAAACGAGAAATGTAGTTGCCTGCATATTATATCAATAATTATAAACAAATACAATAAAAACATACTGAATGAAACGGGAAGATATCATATACTTCCATTTGGAGTAAAAAATAAGAAAGTTACACCAAAATTAGTGTAAATGTATATAAGATAATTTTACGTGTGATGTAGGAGACTGGAGAGGTGACGCCTGGACTATGGCAGCCTGGTTTAAACACTGAAAACGCAGACATCGGAGTGGACATGAAACGCTAGAAGACTCCAAGCTGAAAATGGCTATCTGTGTTCCTTTTTTTTTTTAAATTTTAGATGATTTCGAATGAGCTTATTTTGGGAGTTATCTATTTCTAACATTGTGGAAGCAAGTACATACGGTTATACTAATTTTGTTGCAAATTTCTCATTTTTACTCCAAATGGAAATGTAAGATATTTGATTTTTAGTTCAAATTGAATACTGTAAAAGGTGGATTTTTGAGCGACAACAACACTCCTCTAACAGAGAAAGAGTCACAAATTGACATTTCCTCGATAATAGAAAAAGAATGCTAAGGGTTAAAAATCATACATTTAGATTAAACATAATATATGACAATGTGCAGATTTTTCATATACAAAAAGTGACCGGAATCATTTACGTATATACAAGTATGGCAGTGAAAAAAGTCTTAGTAAAAGTCATTTTCTCATCGAAAGAAAAAAGGAGTCTTCTGGCACTGTTCGTATTCTGTACTTTAGTTTAATAAAATCTCGAGTAAAAGAGTGATTGAGATAAATCTTATCTGATAAAACTTGACCAGTGTGATGTGAGTGGAATCCCTTGTGTTTCAATCGACTGGTGAAATATTGAGTGAACTTCATAACATTTAAAGAACTCAATTTATAAGTAATTTGACTCTTCTCTGGAGTAATTGATTTGACAAAAATGGACACAGTGCCATTGTGGAGTGAGGATCTTCTATGCGAATTGTTGACTGCTTTGAATTAAGTGATGTCGCAGAGGGTCCTGAAAGATTGACGGTCGAAAAGTAATTCCGTTGGGTATTCTGTTGAATTATTAATTCGTCGAATGAGCAGAACAGAATTACCTGAAGTCCAGGAAAGTGAGGTGGTATTCAATTTTCTCGTGTTGCAAACAATTATATCTTCTCCGGTCCGGAGGTAAAATTCGTAAATTAACATCCCTCATGTGCATGTAACGTTTTGTGAGGGGATGCACATGCTCCCCTGGAACGAACTTCGATATTTGACACAACAGAAACTCGGGAAGACTGGAGGGTAAGCGGCAGAAACGTGAGAAATGAACAATAAAAATGAGGATATCGGCCCAAACGAACTACAGACAATGACTGAAATACCCTGTCTTGCAGAAATCAGACTAGAAGTGAAGTACGTAGAACTAATCTTTTAAAAAAACAAACTCAGGAGCAGTCAACTTTAACTATATTAAACAAGATTTCTCATCAACATATCTTTTGATAACAGGTATAGTTCGGTTTGTTACTCCATTTTACGCAAATTCTTTGTATTCGTCCAGATTTTAACAAAATTGGTAAAAAAAAAATTATTTTAAAAAAATTATTAGAAAACACAATGAAGATACTTGTCAGATTTTGAACAACAACCAAAGCCGTCGTGTTCTATAAAAATATGCTCAGCTAAAAATGCCTTCCAGATTAATCGTTGAATTTTCGCGATCAGAGAAAGAAATAAAAACACTACGACTTCTTTTTTCTTTCTTTTTTCTCGAAGCCAGCATCACAACTTGTACAAATAACAATTACACTGCCCAACAATTTTTGAAGCCTCTCTCCACTGGTAGCCATTCTCTTCTTCATCTCCATAGACCCTTCATGCCCATTTTCTCCCTCTCCATAGACCCCCTAATGTCCCTAACAGCCTCTCCCTATTTTTTTAAAGCGATATTCAGCCTTAATAAAAGCAATCACTGTGCACCGGATATAATGACAGAGAGAGGGAGGTGATGTCTACTGAGAAAAAGGCGGCAAAGGATCGAAATCGAAGCTCTTTGAGCCTCCGTGAATATGCCAGTGCATAAAATTCATTTATGGGCGCGTGTGCAGTCGATTGTGCGGTGATTTCAAAAACAATATTTAATGGCATTTTTTTTTTCAAAGCCCAACTTATAAAAATTTATATCGGAAGCTGAGTCACAGGGTTATTTTGTGCTCTGGATTCGTGGCCTTTGAAGACCAGTGTTGAATATTCGATATTCGATGCAGATAATCCATACAAGCGTTTAGCCAGTTTATTTATAAGTTCGTAGTGCTGGATTGTGGGAAACCCCATCTCTCTCTCTGTCTCTCTCTCTCTCATACTCTCTTCCCACTTTATCCCTTCCATCCATCCATCTATCTATCTATCTATCTATCTATCTATCTATCTATCTATCTATCAATCTATCTATCTATTTCTGTTCATATATAGATCCAAGTCAGTTGATATAATACAATCTTAAATAATATCTGGACAAATAGGATTGTCAATGGTCAGGAATCAATCCATTCGTGGTAGATGGCAGGAATTACCATCATGGCAATCGTATGGCAAACTCAATGAAAATTCTGTTTCATTGTGATTGACGGCAACTCAAAGTTATATTTGTTATTCAAGGCTTTTATCTTGCAATAGAAAACTTGCAAAAGGACGAGGTATCTTATCCTTCAATGGATTTCTTGCAACTGACAATGGATAACTATTACTCTTCACCACCTTCCGCAGTTGATGAGTTAAACCAAGCGCTACCTGAGAGGATCGGGCCATTTGATAATAATATATATATATATATATATATATATATATATATATATATATATATATATAGTAGAATGTGGATTCGCTACACAAACTAGCTCATGTTTCTGCCCTTTTCGTGCCTCATCAGGCGAGTTGTATGTATCAAGCACTCTATGAAATAAATCCATTACATTTCAGAAGTGGCTTTATATTATTGATATATTACTATATTAAGTTATACTGCTGGCCTGATTTGTACCACATATACTATATATATATATATATATATATATATATATATATATATATATATATATATATATATATATTCTCGTATCTATCAACACGATATCTACTAAAGTACTCAATTGATTTCAATAGAATTTTGTGGTAGGATTGACGGTGAAGTGAGAAGGAATTGGTTAAGATTTGAAATGTATCCAGGATTTCTTTTAAATTGAGATATCTTTCCATTTTTTTCATATATTTATGTTTACACTCGATAGCTACAAGGGTTATCAAGGAATTTCAATGAAATGTCGCGGAAAGATGGACGATAGACTTGAGTAAAAGGGAGTAAATTTTCAGATCCATGCACAATTACCTCCTCTTTGACGAAATTATACGTCCACACTACAGGTTCACGTCTGTCCGCACGATATTCCCAAAGTTCTCAATGAATTTCAATGAAATTTTGTGGAAGGGCGAACAATAGGCTACAGAGGAAACAATTACATTTTGGGACAGGTCCATGTAGAATCACTCTCCCTGACAATGGCGTTGGCAGAGGTATGCGCTCTCTGGGTGTTCTTTAGTTGCTCAAGAAATGCATTTAAAATCAGAAAGAAAGAGTTCCTTTCTACCTAATTTTCTGTACATTTCTATAGTTAATATCCATCTATCATACACACGATGGAAGATCGATGAATCTGCAGTCTGAAGCTGTTAGCAGAATTTGGATCTGGAATTTCCACTACAATATTTGATCTACATGGAATAGCATTAAGGTTAAATTAGTCGGCACAGGATGAGATTATGTTGAAAAATAAAAGTTTGTTGAATAAATACTTATTCCATTATCATGCTACGATTTTATTGATTTACCTACGTATAATAGCTTTGTTCTGGCAGTAAGGTTCATATTATTTCCTGACCGATGAAAATTTAGTTTTCCAGATTTTCGATGCCTCAAAAAATGAGAAATAAAACTTGTTAAAAAAATTAAAATTCAGTGGTTGAATAATCAACTCCCACTTTCAAGTGCTAATATTCCTGTTGTTGGTTTAATTCATTGAGAGCCCTGTTGATGATATTATCCTCTTGCGCCAAGACAAACAGTCTCCAAAAGTAGACGAGTACAAGTTCTTCAGTAAGGTGCTGGTAGAGACATTATGTATCCTTCCTACTCTCTTGACCAGAACTTTCAAAACCTTTTGTATTGGCAACACACTTTTTAATTCTCTTTGTAAGCCAAGCCATATATACATATACATACATATATATATATATATATATATATATATATATATATATATATATATATATATATATATATATATATATAGTCATCCCAGCAGTTAAAATATTTTTCAAAAGATATTCAAAATTATACTTAATTTCGCTATACACCTTGAGATTATCGGAAACACACTGCTATAGCACTCCTCTACAGTGAATATCTTGCATAAGCCTTCCAACAAGACACAGATAAGCAGTAAATGTAATTCATATATTCTTGGATTCATTCTGCGCCACGGGAAAGATTTTCAATTCGGGATCAGTTACTTTTTAATAAAACCCCAGATGAAATTCATTAGACGTAAACATTTCACAGGTAGACATATTTACTAAACGCATTACTACGCCATCCAGATAGAGAGACAGGGAGAAAGAGAGTTTCTTTTCAGTGCGTTTTTTCCATGAGGAATAATTAGTTCCCAATAACTTTTAGTAGTAAAATGATTTGCAAAGGAATTATATGCTTTTAGTATTTACCATGTCACTATACATTGAATCATTAGATTGAATGAAAGTTTTGATGTATTCGTTACGTAAATCCTACCCATGATATCACGATTAAACCAATATAATCCTACCTGCTAATATACATCTAACTTAAATTAAGGAGATTTCTGCCTGTGTTTATTCATTGCAATTACTCAATAGCCGGCCATTGTACGAAGTTGTCATTCGCAACTTACATTAGTCAACACACAAGGACGAGTTTGAAGTTGTTTGGATCATTTTTCGGGAAATCAAATAAAAAAAGTGAAAAATTACAGCTTATACATCTTCCTCCATGATCTCTGGAATCTTTCTCCTTTGGCTTCTGCACTTTAGAATTATCTAAATTTAAATATAAAATCTCTAAATTGGTAACACTGAAGAGAAGTAAACAAAAAGTTACAGTTTTGTATCACATCATCATCATTAGTCTTTTAGCATCCGTCGTTGGACATAGACCTTCCCCAGGATTCGCCACAATTCCCTATCATGGTCATCGCAGAGCCAGTACTTCCTGAATCTGTCTAGTTCATCTCTCCATCTTGTGTACTGTCGGCCTCGGTTTCTTATGTGATCTCTGGGAATCCATGTTGTCAGACGTGATGTCCATCGGTTGTCTTTCATTCTTGCAACATAGCCTGCTAATTGCCATTTGAGTTTAATAGTTTCAATGATGTCTCGTACACCCGTTTTCTTAAATACTGTGCTGACTGAAGGTAAATCATTTTACATGATAATTATGGCAGGCTTCACCACACACACCACAAAGACCGACCCCTTCAAAACAGGCACCCTTGGAACGGGCACCGTCCTAGTTGCTTATATGTTGAAAAGATCGCGATAATGACAAACATTGGAGACTTGTTCCTAATCTCTGTCTGTCTGTCTGTCTGTCTGTGTCTGTCTATTTGTCTGTCTGTCTGTCTGTCTATCTCTCTCTCTCTCTCTCTCTCTCTGTTTCTCCCCCTCTCAGCTTTTTACAACCTTCGTTGCGGTTAGTCTTATCTAATCTCCCTCCGTCGTGGACTACACTTCGCTGATAACATTGAGCAGAGGATCTATAAAGAAAGCTGTTATTGTAATCGTTTAAAATAAAGCGTTTTATACCGACTGATTTTGATAACAATAACCAGATATTAATATTATCCGTGATTATAATAACCGGAAAATATGAAAACTTTTTTTATAAAGCTTTCTCTTAGATTAAGTTTCTCTTTCGGTCTCCTTTCTTTTCTTCCTCTTTCTTTCCCATCTCTCATTCACCATCCGAATTCTACCTTTCACACTCACTCTTATCTAATCACCTCTCTCTTTCACTCTACTATATTTCCCTCTCTCTCTCTCTCTCCCTCGCTCGCTCTCGCGCTCTCTCAATTCGACTTGTTTATTGTACGTTGAGCAATCAGACAGTCTCCATATCTTCCTTCTCACATTTCCCTAATCTAAGATGTTTTTAGGGGTCTGATGGGTTGTCGGTGTTGTTTTCATGAGTGGGAATGGGCGGATGGGTTTAGGGCTGTATTTAAGTGCGGTGGGGAGCATGTGTCGGGGTAGCGAGACGAGAGAGAGAGAGAAAGAGAGAGAGAGAGAGTGCTACAACAAGGGTGTGTCACAGACTTGTTATTTTTAGTATCAGCTGCGAGCAAGCACCGGAACAGAAGGGTACTCGAGGAGCACGATAAACTGTGTCAGTTAAAGCATGCTCGCACATACGAATACGCGTATCTCCAACGTAAAAAGGACAGGCAGGAAGAGAAATCCAGAAAAGAAACCTGGGTCTTTTCCATTAGTCACTTCCACATCAAAAAATTACATCTCTTACAGCTCACCATATTTTTATACGGTAAATAAAAATTTGAAAGATATTTTGACAACTCGACTGTAATCATATTATGGAAACGATTAACTAGGTTTAGGAGCATGGAGTCGTCAGTAAATCAGGGCAAAGGTTAGTTTGTGTTAGAGGGTGTTGGATTCGGATAGCCTGTTCAGTGGCGTTGGCTCTTTGAATATCCGAACTTAGAAAATCACGTATCCAAATTCAGGTACGTATATGAGACATTAAATTGAAAAGTAAAGTAGTTCTTGCTGATTTCAAGTGAGGTAAAATTGGTAGCTGCAAAGTAACGATGACTGGGACAATGAAGAAACGGAGTAAGAACATTAATATCTATATTTATCCAACAACAAGAAATAAGTAAAGAATAATTAAGAAGCGACTTAGATGATATCCCTTTCTAAGAAGATTGAAGAAGTTGTTTTTTTATAAGAAGAAATTGACGTACAGTTCGATGTGTTCTTTTTTTTTAAAAAAGTTTTTGTCTATTTCTGTTATCTTGTGGGCTGATGTTGCAAAAGACTTATAAATAGGCATCAAGTTTTCTTGAAGGAAAATAGTCATTGTTTGGCTTTTCTACAATTTAAAAGTGGTAACAATTTGTACACGTGTTCATGAGACGGAAAACATGTAGACGAAAGTGAAAATGTGTACGCAGAAGTAAACGGCCATTTTTTTTTTTTACCTCGCAAGGTTTTGGATTGAATTATTGTTGTAAAACTTCTGTCCAATTTTTTAATTCACTTTGATTTCTCTCGTATCAACAAGGCCAAGAACAATCCTCGCCTAATCTAGGCAAATAAACTCTTCGTTGTTTGATTACTACGTCGTGCTAAACCAAACTGATGTATGAAATCAACTTTTCCCCGCCATGAATAGGGACTGCGATCAAGTGATTGCTAGGGGGCTCTCTTATCAACTCAGCCAAACGGAAAAGTTTTATACATTAACGGATTTATTAATTATACAAAGAATACAGACACTGTTGTAACATTTCCAGTTGAGAGAGAAAGGGGGAGCGGAGTTTGACCCTATGGCAGCCAGGCTTGCCTTTCTTAGCATTACGAGGCATTCTCATCTCGTATTATTAATTTTTTTTTTGTTTTTTCTGACCAAGAATGGATAGTGAAAGGCATGGAACTCCGACTTACTGCTGACTTTCGGAAAGTCTATGTACGAAGAGAAAGATTTTGGCGGGCTTATAAATTTGACATCCGGATTTTTACCGATAGCACACTCTGGGTGTGTGAAATTTCTTTTTAGTTTCATATTTAGCAAACTAAAATATGATGATCAGCAAAGTGTCTTCTTATTTAGTGTCGTGGTCACTAACGAAAGAGACTCCAAAATTAGAAAAAAAAGATTTTTTTCTTCTTATATTCCAGAAACTTTCGAATGAAAAAAAAATGAAATATATATATATATATATATATATATATATATATATATATATATATATATATATATATGTATATACACACACACATGCATGTATGTATATATATATATACATAAATACATACATAAATACATATATATGTATACATATATATATGTATATACATATATATATATATATATATATATATGATAATTCAAAATCTCTCTCACTCTCGATGTATATATATTAATATTTTCTTTCTCTATTTTTCTCTCCCTCTCCCTGCGACACACTCCTGCTTCTCTTTCCCCCCCCCTCATTCTCTCGTTGTCTTTTTCTGTCTTTGCTTTCTTTTTTTTTCATTTTGCTCATCAGATTGCAATCGGTAAAAAAAAAAAAATAGGGAAAAAGCACGCATGCGTGTGAGAAGAGAGAGAGAGAGAGAGAGAGAGAGAGAGAGAGAGAGAGCGGGGTATGAAAAGACGATTTATAGCAAAGAAACGCCGAAAATGAAAAAAAAAATAACCCTGCTTAATAGAGAAAAGCTTCTTTGTTCTCTGCTTTCACTCAAACTGGTCAAAAATTGTTCACTTTTCAGATCAAAAACCAGGAAGCATTAAATTCCGATAGCAGTTAGCCACTGTCTGACTGTCTGCTTTTCTGGTCAAAACGACTGCAGGGTTCTTGTGTTATGCAAGATATTTTTTCCTTCTATTTTAAATGAAATGCGTATTCAGTCGAATACGAATGTGTTGAGAACTGCATGGAGTTAAGGAATGGATTATGAATATATATACACTGCTTGTATTCAAATATATGTTTTCATTTGCATTGATATTTATGCATATATATATATATATATATATATATATATATATATATATATATATATATATATATATATATATATGGAATTTCTATGTAAATAGATATATCGCTTAAATTCAGCTTTACTGACCGTCCATAGTCCAGAGGTAGGATATCAGTAGGTCTGAAGTGAAGGTTTCAGTTCTGCCTCGCGGTACTGGATGGTATAATGGAAAGTCTATAGCCACACTGAAGAGATGTAATACATCGAAACACCTATCTGTGGGTGACACAATATATATATATATATATATATATGTATATTTATATATATATATATATATATATATATATATATATATATAATCATGAATGTATTAAGTCAATGAAACTCAATTTGAAATGACCTCCCGTTATTAAACGGAGGATGTGTCACTTGACCTCGACCGCGTAAGTTGAATCAAAAATCAAAGAAAATGGAGCTGCAGCAGGAATCAAACCCACAACTGATTGAATAGCGTTGCTCTTACTATTGAGCTAAATAGCCCGAGAGGAAGGATGGGGCCCACATAACTGCTTCATCCCTACGTTCTCATTTTTTTGTTTATTTACTCTCCATATCTGCACTATTGTTTCTCAACTCGGATAATTATGTTATTAAGAAATGGATATATAAATCGACGGAATGATTATGAATGCATCATATTATTTGAAACTCTATTCGAAATGACTTTCCGTTATTACAACGGGGATGTATCTCAGACCTTCGCTTTTCTTCCGGGCTGTTCAACTCGATGACGAAAGCAACGCTACGTTGAAGCAGCTACCAAATCGGTCGTGGGTTCGATTCATGCAACAGTCCCATTTTTCTTTACTTAGTAATTCTATTTACGCTGTCTGGGCCGAGTGACCCTTTCTCCGTGTAACAACGGGGGACTATTTCTAATAGAGTTTACCTTTTGACAACATCAATGAGGTTGAGAGGAGGTTCCAATCAACTGGGCATCCTGGGATTTCCGTACGTTTCGCCCGGGCTTACGTTCTGGAAAGGTAACTTCAGTGTCGTTCCATTGTCGACCGAGTCAGACGGAGGTTTTTTTTTTAGGGCTGTTTCTTTTGAGCCAATCTCACCTACCATTATTGACTAAATCACCAGAAAGAACCCGTCTATGACATTCCATAGTGTGACTCAGCTAATAAACCAACTACAAGCTCGACAACGGATGCAAATCCCACATAAGGAGGGCTGAGCAATGAACTGGCCGAAACGTTGTAAAATTATGTTTTGTTTTTTGAATTACTTGTTTCCAAATGATACCAGTTTAATATCAAGATGAAACTCTATAGATAATATATTTTAAGAGAGAGGCTTAGAACGACAGGGAAGTAAAATGGCTCAAGTACTGTATGTGCTTTCCAACTCAATATTTTGTTGAATGTGGCTTCAGTGCAGTCAATAAAGCATTGACGAAGGAAAGAAGTAGAATACGTATACAAGGATGAGACTTATGACTAAATATCACAAATATCAATCAAAATATTGAGAATCTAGCGGCTAAGCACTAAGCACAAGAGTCACGTTAGATATATAACATAAGCATAGAATATTTAAAACATTTATTTCAGTACGAAAAAAGTATACTAATTGTATATACTAGGAAACATCAATAACATTCATATCTACACAATATCTAGGGCCTTGAACATTTGTGGTAGAGTCATAAACATCATAATTCGTTTTTAAATCATTAACATCTGTTGATAGGTCAACATATTCTGGTAATCTATCCCATAGTTCCACCAATCCATTGCCAAGGAAGAATTTTCTGATATTCTGTCAAGTTCTTTTTACTTTAACTATATATGGGTGGCTTCTCAGTCCTTTGGTCTCCCATCTTGTAAAAATACATCTGATTCTAAAACACTCATAATCTTAAACAAGAGTCCCTCCGATCCATTCTATTTTTTCAACGATGTCAACCTTAATTCTTCTATCCTATCCTCATAACTGATACTTTTCTTGAAGATTTTTATCTTTATTCATGTACGGTGACCTGGCCTGTATACAATACTTGAGTTACGGACGGACATAAACTCTTACATTGTATAAGGAACGAGTCCCTGTTATATATATATTTTTTAAAAAGTATGCTTAATCAGCCTTAGTACCCCGTTTTCCTCAGTACCAGCCCTGGCAATATACTTGGAAAATGATATTTCATCACTTATTATGATACCAAGATTCCTTTCCTCATTTCAAATATCTAGTATATTATTGTTTATACAGTAATCGTAACACAGATTTCTCTGTCTTACAAGTAATACCATACATTTATTTCATTGATATCTCATAAACATCTCTCATGACTATGGCAATAATTCATCTAGGTTTCCCTGTACTCCTGGTCATCCAGCGACGGGATTGAAAAGTACAATTAGGTATCATCAGCAAAATATTTATATTCTATAGATATTTTATCCGGTGGATGACTAATAATTGATAAAAATAGGACTGTTCCAAGTACCGATCCCTGTTACACTACACTACTTACACACCTCCAGTTAGATTTAGAGCCATTCAACCAGACTCCTTATTTCCGATTCCGTAGGAAGTCTTTTAGTCAACGAGTTGGTTCGCCAGCTATGCCACATTTTTGCAGTTTGTAAATAAGCGTACGATGAGTCAAAGGCTTTTCTTTGAAACGAGGTATAACACATCAAAAGCAACATCTGCATCATTTGATTTTGTCCTCTATAGTGAAGGGAGCAGATTCGTTGGACAAAACATCCCCTTCTAAATCCATCACACAATAGACCGTTTTACTCGATTGATTTAACAATACTTGCGAGGTCAAACTCATCATCATCATCAGTCTTTCAACGTTCGTCGTTGGACATAGACCTTCCCCAGGATTCGCTACAATTCTCTATCATGGGCGTCGTGGAGCCAGTATCTCCTTAATCTGTCCAGTTCGTCTCTTCATCTTGTATTTTGTCGGCCTCGGTTTCGCATGTGATCTCTGGGGATCCATGTTGTGGGTCGTGATGACCATCAGTTCTCTGTCATTCTCGCAACATGGCCTGCCCATCGCCACTCAAGTTTTCTAATAGATATTATGATGTCTCTGACCCCTGTTTTCTTCCTTATATACTGTGCTGTCTTGTGATCTCTCCGTGTGAGTTTGATCATGATTCTCTCATGTGTGCGTTGCATGCTTCTCAGTTTGTGTGTTTGTCTCTTGGTTAGGTTCCATGTTTCAACCCCATAAGTGACAATAGGGAGGATGCATTGGTTGCATAATATCCTTTTTATGATCATTGGGATCAACTTGTTTTTGAAAGTTGAGCTTGCTCTACCCAAGGCTTGCCATCCTAAGGTGATTCTTCGCTTGATCTCTTCTTCTTTTGTGGGTTTCATGGAGATCAGTTAGGGCTCAATCATCATTTTTAAATGTAGGTGTGATATTCGCGATTTTTCATACTTCAGGTCTGAAGATTTCCTCTGGAAACAGTACAGTGAAAAATATAAAACATCTGAAGATTCTTTAAGCATTCGTGGATGAATCTGATCCGGTCTTATTACTCTTTTTGGATTTACAGTTGTTAACAACCTTTTTTTTCGCAGCTGTAGGTGTGGCGAAAATATTTTCATGGATACCCAGCCACTAAATTCAAACGGATCTGCCCTGCCACACGATCATCTATCATTGATATGTTGCATGGAGTTGTTAAATCAGATTCCACATTTACCACTTTCCTTAATAAATACAGGTTGAAAGAGACGATTTAGTTTCCCAGCTATTTCCTGGTCATCATACGTCATCATACGTCATCATAGTGTCATTAAGAATTTTTGGGGACACGATTGCTTAAAAAAAATTACACCCAAAAGAGGAAGATAGAAGAAAAGGTTGATAATCCCTGCTATAGATTACCCTGTAATCTTCTTTGTCCTCATTCTGTCTTCCTTATCTAAGGAAATACCCAACAATTCGCCTTTGATAGCCCCCCCCCTCTATATTCATCTTAGGTTCTTATCAGCAGATAACATACCAATTTTTGTACATTTTACATTTTTTTCTTCCTTACAGGAAACGGGGAATTTAAATATCTTTTACTAATATCATTAATTTTTTTCTTTATCCCGAAAGTTTTGGTCAACAAATTCTTTCGCCTCCTGATTAAACTGCAAGATATGGGAACAGGGACAAATATCAATCTGATGATTCCTGCATGCATTTCCTGAGTTGATAGGTTGTTACTATTATACATGGATTTGCTTGGACCAGTATCTTCTTCTTTTTTTGTTTTTTTTTGTTTTGTATCAAAACATTTCGGTCGCGATGCACGAGAAGTTTCGTGAAGATCGGGAGGTTGCCGAAGACGATGAACGTTGTGGACGGCAATGCACGTCGAGAACTGTCTCTTTATTGATGAAGGCCATGACTCTGCAATCCTTCCGATGTTCTGAGTCATCGATCATTTCGAACGGGTTGTTTGATCTTTCGAACACTTGCACCGGTCCTTGATGCGCGTGGGCGTCCACTACGTTCATCATCTCCCTGCATCCACTCGAATCTCCACGAAATCTCGTGCTACTTGAACCACACGTGAACGTGACTTGCGCATCTCCCCAGGGGGCTTTAGTAATCCGAATTTCAAACTGATGCGTCCCGTCGATTCTCCATCTGACCATTTTTGGAACGCGTTAGGAAAAATGTCCACTTCAAGCGATTCATAAAGGCGAGGTGCAGACGTAAGCCGATTGAAACTTTCAGGGGTTGTTTATGCATGCCTATTGGTCCATGGATACCCTGTGGTTTACGCATGTGCGCTGTGGTTCGATTTACATAAGTCCAGTCACGTTATTTAGTTGCGACACACACTTATTTAATAACACACACACACACACACACACACACATATATATATATATATATATATATATATATATATATATATATATATATATATATATATACCAAAGTACAAATCAGTTATTCAGTATCCAATGTGTGATGGATTTATTTCATTCGCCTGAAGAAGCCCAAACAGGACAGAAACATAGACGTGTTGGTGTAATGAATCCATTATTTTTATTATATATATATATATATATATATATATATATATATATATATATATATATATGTATGTATATATATATATATATATATATATATATATATATATATATATATATATATATATATATATATATATATATATACCAAGTGCGCCAATAGTTGCTGTTGTTAAGGTAACGTACAGCTAATATATCCTGGATTGATCGTAATTTATGACTGGTTCCAGGGTCACTACCTGATGAAGTCCTTGTTGGCGGATAACTTGGTGTTTTCACAGCAGTATGTGTATCAAATTATATATATAGGGAGATATGATAATTCATATCTGTCTATATAATAGTTATGATATAAAACATATTTACACATGTTTACGTGAATGCATCCATATACGGAAACATATATACGTGTATACATACATGGGTGTAAACACATATCTATACGCATGTATACATACACGGACACGAAGATATATCCGTATGTACACACGGTAGCATATGTATATCAATACAAATATGTATGTAAACATATAGACTTAAATACAAATACATATATACTTATATAAATGCACATACGTACAACCGCACACGCACACACGCACACACACACACACACACATATATATATATATATATATATATATATATATATATATATATATATATATATATATATATCCACTGGTTTGCGCTTAGAGTTGCCCGTCTCCTTGACTGCTGGTCAGTCATAGCCAGAGCGTCCAGTCTGCCCTATCAAGAGGGGGCATAGATGAATTCGTGCCTTTCTCAAGTGCACAGTGATTGCAGACTGTCTCGACCGTAGTTTGAACCCGGTTCGTTCTATTCCATTCTCCATGCTATTGACCGTTTGGCCACCCGCATCCTCTCATAAAATCATCACTAAATTTACGCTCATCTACGCGACGGAGTTGGATCTGGAGGCCAAAAAGCCGTCGGGAAGCTCAAATGGAAAGTAATATATTACCTGGCATTGCACCCAGATGGACAAATGGTAATATTATAATCGGAATTTATTGCCTTGGGCGAGTCGGATATTGGCCAGAAGACGGGTGTAAATCCTGACCTCTGTTTGCAGTTACTAGTCAATTCATTGTGTTAATGCTCACTGAAAATTCATTACACCCCCCCATCTCTTATCATTAAGAATCCTTAACGCGTTAGCTGCGAATGACAGAAATATCCGTCATTTAAGTTCTATGGCTTAGTCAATAACGTTTCCGTTTTATTGTGATTTATTGCAACCTTGTGAGTCAAAGATCTTGCTTCGAATATGTTGCAATGGATTATCTTGTATTGGGAAAGGGCTTTCACCGTCCACAGTTTATAGACTAGGAATCCTGATCAACTGGTCATGAAGCATGAACACAAAACTGATCAATATGATTGGATAACTAAAAAGGGTTTTTTCCTTTTGTCTTTCCATGGTATCAATTCCTCTTATGTGTATCTTTTCCCAGTGCAATATAGGTGCACACATATGTTTTTATGGCTTGTGTTGAACGTTATGCAACCACCTGACTCTTTTGAAACTCAAATAACACCCTAGAACCCAACTTTCATTCCAATCGTAGCCATGTTTGCATACATTCTTTTATTTGACGAAGTACTATAAATCATTATTGTTTTTATTCTTTTAAGACTATTTTTTACTTTCATCTGAATTTCATTCGTTGCTTTTTATCGAGCAGTGAGTAAATTGAGTTGATCAGAAAATAAAGAATAAACCTTTGGTGGGATTCGAACCTGAGGGGGGCATCTTTTAGCTCGGTCTGCTTTACCAATTAAGCCATCAGGGAATCAACTGGAAACGGAAGTTCAAATAATAACCATAAAGCTTTCCACCATTCTGATCATGGCCATGTTTGTTTACATTCTGATCATTACAGTATTCAATTAATTTCCCCGTTTGTTTGTTTGAGTGGTGGTCTCTCATTTTTTTTATTAGGTGAAGTATTACAAATCATTATTATTTTTGATTTTTTAAAGACTTCTTTTTACCTTCATCTTAATTTTATTAGTTACTTTTTATTGCAAGTTTTGTTCAGGCTGAGTATCCTCTGGGAGTGTATAAATATCGGATCGGAAAGTGATGAAGGTAAAAAGTAGCCATAAAAAAATGAAAATAATGAAGATTAGATTTAATCCAAGTCCTCTGTTTATCATCATCAATTCTTACCGACCGTCATTTGCAAAGTGATCGTGTAGCTCATTTTTGCCACGCATCTCATCTTAATTCGGGATTTTGTTTGTTCCAATACAACCCATTAGACTGTGTATGCACTCCAATCAGTGGGGTTCAGAAATTCACTAAATGATCAACTGTTTTGTGTTGAAGTCTGACGCCTTGAATATTTCGAGGGGTCGTTTCAAAGCAATCAGCTCAACATCCTCCCTCTAGAGTGGACATTCGAACATCCAAAGTTTTTCCAATTGAACACCCTCCTCTTTGATACAGTCTAGGGGAAATTATGATACATTATATACCACCGTAATTTAAGGATAGAAAAAAATCTTGGAAAGACATAGGAATTAATTTATTTTATAAATAAAATTGAAGGATATATTGTTCACTCATATGAATACAATGATTTTTTAATTCTTTATTTTATTAACCAAGTTAAAGATGCGCACTTATGGGAATGTATTATTTTTTTCAATTTCTCTATTTTATTGACCAATTTAAAGAAGATATTGTTCCCTAGGACGAATGCATTAGTTTTTAAATCCATTATCGTCATATCTATCTCTCCACATAAATTCTTGTAGGTATTCCTTTATAGTGTTTATCTTGCAGCCACGTATCTCCTTAATTCTGGACTTTTGTTGGTTTCAATATGAATCGATAGTCTGTTTATGTGACTCGGCAAAATTACTTAATTGGCAAAGTTTTGATTTTTTTTTTGACAAAAAAATAAACGTGTTTTTAATTTGTTCAAAAGTTTATCGAATCAAAACAAAGATATAAAGGATATATTTTACAATCAAAAGTTTATACAATTGAAGTAAAATCAAACCTTTTTTTTTTTTCACAAAAAAACAAATACACAATTTTTATTTGATCGAGAGTTTATTGAATCACAACAAGGATGAAACAAACATTCTTTACGATCAAAATTTTATGTAGTCAAAGTGACATCAAACTTTTTCTACAAAAGTAAATTTGTCCAATTGGACAATTTCGACTCTTCGGCGTAACATATGCATTCAATTAATTGGGCCACTGTGTTGATATCTATACGTGATTTCGATGCTCTATCAAACGTCTTCTCTTCAAATGTTTAGCCGTCTACGTGACTAAAGTGCCGTTACAAAGGCTCAGATCCCGCCCAATAGACCAGAATTCCTTTCTCACGATACTTTTTCCTGTTCCGTTACCGAAATACCAGGAGGTGCGTCGGTCGATCGAATGAAGTCCAGAGAATACACCGAGTCGGAGATGCCAAGCGCCCCCCTGCCTATCTGCTACGGAAGCGAAGGGCGCGGACGAAGGATGCGAAAACGATATAAGCCGAGGAGGTTTCCGCTTCTGAGATGACTCCGGATGTGGATCAAGGCTTTGAGTTCTCAGCGGCCATCTTGCGTGGGAATTTCCACTATTTCTATCCGAGAGTAGTCAGTACGTCATGTCGATCATTCTGATGACTCCAGACGGATCCACCACGAAAAAGTGGAGGATTTTCAAGTGTCCATTCAATTAGCAAGTTTTTCTTTCTTCTTTTTTCAGCTTCTATTTCCAGTATATTATTCTTCAGCCCCCTTTCTTTTTTCCGTGTCTCTTTATTGTTCATTTCCTTTTTCATCCCTCTTCCTTTAACTCTTTCTCTTTTTCTTTCTCTCTTTCTTTCATTCCTTTTCTCTCTTTCGTTTGTCCGTTCGTTCATTCGTTCTTCCTTTCTCTTTTTCTAGTGTCTCTATTGCTCACACCTTCTCTCATTCTTCTCCCTTTTTTTCTCTCAGCTTCTTTTATTCATTCTTTCCAGATTTTCTCCCTTGTTAATCATTCTTTTTTTTTCCATTTTTTTTACCCTTTTTTCCATCTTTCTTTCCTTTCTTTCTTTCTAGTTTCTAATCTTGGAGGATTTCTCATCGTTTTGAGAAAAAAAATGATATAAAGGATAAGGAAACTATCAACTATCGTGGTATGCCAGTGACAAGAGATTTTTGTCAAGATAAATGGCAATGGGACAAAGCACAGGGATGCGAAAGTGAACATGAACTGCCTGGGACGAAATTTGAACTCAGCTCACCGATTTTGCTTTTTGTGTTAACCGTCAACCCATCCCAATTTCTATTATTCTTTATAGATCTTCTAATTTTCCCGCCACACATTTTCTTTTTCTTTTTTAAAAATTTTAATCCTGATCCCTTCATTCAGTCCTCACTTTTGGTGAACCCCCTTCGTATGGGATACAATGTTGGACTTGTTCCTTCATAGAATCGCAGAAGGAGCAGTCTCCAAAGTACTTCCCGCGGGCCATATCCGGCCGCCACAAGATTTTATCCAACCTGTAACTTTAAATATTTATAGATAATGAAACTAATTACCCCCCTTCGTTTCCCACCCCCAACCACGCTGTCTGAAATTTGACACGTGCAGTTGAATAATTGACTATTTTGTCTGAACATTAGCTAATGTTTGATATTTTTACTCATCATATATCATTTCTCAGGGTAGGCACAGCAGTATTTTTACATTACGCAAAAGACATTCATTCATTTAAATTTCAGTCGTTTATTTATAAAACTGATTTTTGTTTTGTCTGGAAGTTCACTCGGTGGTGTCTTACTTCCGACTGAGTTGGTCCATGGGAGAGCGACTGTTCAGGCATACACAGTAAAGTTCTCTCTGATGGGTTACATCAAGGGCGCGCTATATATATATATATATATATATATATATATATATATATATATATGGATGAACATATGGGAGACACATAAATGGGAGTGAATGTTGAACATGAATTTATTTCGTCAATTAAATCATTATTTCAAAAATTATTCCCTGACCGGTTTCGACTACACGGCCATTTTCTAAGGGAGAGAGTGGATGAATGGGGTTTTGGTAGTATCATCTCTAATTTGTAGTTTTTTCCTCCCATCTGGTTTTCTTTTATTGACCTCTGGTGTTTAATTTGACCAAGAGGCTATATTCCACAGTTATCTGTTGGGTTGGGCCTATCCGTTTTCATTACTTAGTTGTCATTGGAGTCAAGAGATGTTGTGGGGTGGGGGGATATGATATAGTGTTGGATTCTAGATTTTAGATTATATAAATATATATCATAAGGAAATGGATATATGATACAACGGAATTATTTTCATAAATTGCGTTATACTATATTGGAACTCCATTCGAAATAATCTCCCGTTATTACAAGGTGATAGTATCATTTGGCCAAGACAACGTAAATAGAATAAACAAAGAAAAAGGGGTTGCAGCAAGAATTATATATATATATATATATATATATATATATATATATATATATATATATATATATATATAACTTTCTGGAAAAGATTTCGGAAAGATTTAGTTTAATCCTTTTTAATCTATTTCATATCTATGCTAGAGGACGTAGGTAAAAAAATCCCGAAAAATGTTAAAAAGCAACCAAGTGTTTAACCTCTTAAAATAATTTGGAAAATGTTCAACTTTTGGCTCATCTGTTTGTTTTTTTTTCATCTATAAGTCAACCTCACAATACGTTAAAAAAACCAAGTTTGGTTGATATCAAAACACTCCAGAATTAAGAGTTGATTCTGATCAAACATGATTATAAACTGGTAGATGATATAACGATTATCAGTTTTGAACACGGAATCGACAAACCAACTTCGAGTTCAGGCTTGCTGATCATTCAAATTTATATTTGGAAGTTTGAACCACACAGACACAGATACGATGTCCTCGACGTTGTCCCATGAAGTCTGGATCAGAGAGATCATGATTTGCCCTGTGATCAAGTCAAATTCTTCTATGTTCAACAATAGTTGCAAGGACTAAAGAGAATTTATGAGGAAGATCCTGCTCCACACGTTCGCAAGGGAGGTGTCCTCAAGCTCAATCGACCTTGTGTCGCACCCTGTTCTCGTGGGAGTTCAATGTAGTATCTGTTCGCAGTACACGCTTTGCGCCGGTGCAATGCTGTGGCCGATGATGGCTTACTGAGGCTTGTTATTGCTAAGCGCAAGATGCCTAGGAATCGTCCAGTTAGCCTAAAAAAATACTCGGCCCAGCCTCGGGGGAACAGTGTGCCCCGGGGCAAAGGGATGGGTCAGGTATGGCCTGACGCGTTTGTGACACTAGTTGCAGGGACTGGAGCAATTTTTGATGATCTTCCGAAACTGAAACCTCACATTGAAAACAACCGTGTATCACATCTTTCTCTCATGTGGAAGCGAGTAAATACGGTGGGAGTTCAGGTAAATAGGAACTTCGAGTGAAGGCTGCTTGTGTTTATTTAGCACCTTAGTTTCCTTTCACCTGTGCACGGTTGCACGCGTTCACGCGTTCTCAAACTAGCGCACAAGAGAAATTAATGTGCGCACATTAAGGATATGGATAGTTTGTCAAATAACATAATAATTTGATGTGTTTTGATTTAACTATTTCCAGTGACTTTAATAATAACAATATTGACTAGGCTAGGGCCAAACTCCCTTGCTTCATTAAAATCTAAAAAGTAAACAAAATAGAATTCATTTCTCCGTACAATATTATTCCGGAACTTGGAGTCTTATTTCAACTCCTTTATCAATAGTTCATGTAAATAGTATTTATTAACTTTTGCATAACAGGTCAACCTGAGTTGGGTTTTAGAGATGGGAGTGAGTTATTCATCAGTTTTTGCGTATGTCACTATGTCACTGTTATTCGTGCATGACATCACGCGTTTCCCTCCTGGTCATTGTCGCCCGTCATTGTTACATACAAAAATAAAGTCAAAACCCAATAATAAGAGTCTGACAAAAGAGACAAAGAAAAAGCAGCCTAATGGTTAATCCACACCTCGAAAGCAAGGGAAAAAGGAATAGTATTTTTCTCCTCGTTGGATTCGATCCAAAAAATCAACCATTGTCTTGCAGAACGCCCTAGAACACTGGACTGAGGAAATATTACTGAAAATTAAATATCATTTGTAATTATGAATAACATGAACACCTCAAAATAACGGACGAATATCTACTTTTAAAATTCTTATGTTTTTATATTGTTTAATGGTTCTATTATCACATTAAGACCTATTTAGGACAGGGTTTAACCCCCCAAGAAACTGCCTCTTCCTAGACATCATCATCATGTCTTTTAACGTCCGTCGTTGGATATAGACCTCCACTGACGGACGTTAAAAGACTGATGATAATATGGAGAAAATGTTGAAATTTCCAGCCCTCTAGCTTCGTTGGCACGACCTGTAAGCATGACATATACGTTCAAAGACAGTCAGACTGACTTGAAAACCGAAGAAATTTATGTTGACAGTTTTTGTTGACGGTTTCTGATACGTTACTTTGTATAATACATTTGATTAAACGTAGCCACCCAAGTGGGTGATAGGTTTTATCCTATAAAAAAAATATGTACGTGTGTTTAATATGTGTTTCTTTGTTTATATGTCAGTGAGTTCCAGCACTCCTGACCAGACCGTTTTGTCTACAGACTTGAAAATTGGCATCAGAACTTCACTATACCTCTTCTAAAAATGTTTTATTTCTATTTGGGGGGGGGGGAATTTTGGAATTTTTTTTGTTTTTTTGGAGGGGGATATTTTGACAGACTTATTAATAACATCTAGATGCTGGAGAATCTAGATGTTAATAATCATATAAAATCAAAATATGACCAATTTGAAGCAACAAGCGTTTTCCAATGATAATCTACTGACACGATGCCAACTCTATAAAAATTATTCTTGTTTTGTGGTCACAAATTCAGTGAAACCACAAATTATAGCTCTCCTATTTCTGAATATTTTATTACGGATATGAAGTTCAGAATGTTTTAAAATGTTTATGTATAACACTGAAACTCTGATTCTATTCATCTGTATGTGACCTCTAAGTAGCTGAAACAGTGCTTTGTAGCCAAAGTATTGGAATCATCATCATCATCATCATCATCATCATCAGTCTTTTAACGTCCGTCGTTGGACATAGACCATCCCAAGGATTCGCCACAATTCCCTATCATGGGCATCGCAGAGCCAGTATTTCCTGAATCTGTCAAGTTCATCCCTCCATCTTGTGTTCTGTCGGCCTCAGTTTCTTATGTGATCCCTGGGGATCCATGTTATGAGTCGTGATGTCCATCGGTTCTCTCTCATTCTTGCAATATGGCCTACCCATTGCCATTTGAGTTTTTTAAAGGTACTCCTAAAACAGTTTCCATCTCTTGTTTGGACCAAAGACCCCATTTAGGCCCTCTGCAGGAACTGTCTTGTAATCCGTATGGCGGGTTTTAACCTAGTATCTATATTTACATGTGTGGGTGTTCGTGCATGGGCTCGCACCCGTACGTATGCGTGTGTGTGTTGAGCTCTGAGGACTGTTGCCAGAATTCTACCGTTGTTTCCGCTCGTAATAATAATAATAATAATAATAATAATAATAATAATAATAATAATAATAATAATAATAATAATAATAATAATAAATTAAACTTGTCCAGTCTCTTGGTACGTTTCTCAGTAAATCAACTTAGCTTAGTTATTTCAGGAAGTTCTTTCATCAAGATAGCAACGGCCAACACAAAGAATCGCTTTCTTCATTAACGTATACTAAGGACTTTATTTCCAGCAACAATTTCAGATACACCGGAAATATGTAATCAGCTTTATTTATTTAAAGATTTACATTTCAGATTGTATACTTATATGCGTATTTGCGTATCTATAATTATACTAGCAGAAATACCCGACCTTGCCCGGGTTTCTAAAAATCTGCAATGAATATCATCATCATCATCATCATCACCATCATCACCATCACTCTTTTATTGTCCGTCGTTGGACATTGACTGTCACATCGCCAATATCTTCAGAATCTGTCTAAATCATCTCGCCGTCTCATTTTCTATCGACCACAGTTTCGGATATGTTCTCTGGGGATCCACGTTGTGAATCATGATGTCCAGCGGTTGTCTGACATTCTTGCAACGTGACAAGCCCATTGTTATTCGAGTTTTCTGGTGGATTCTATGATATTTCTGACATGTTTTTTTTCTCTAATATACTACGTTGTCTTGTGATCCCCAGCCCCTCAAGTAATGTTAAACATGATCCTCTCTTGTTTGCTTTACATGGTCAGATCCCATTAGTTTTGTAAAAAAGAATCTCCAACCAATGTGTCCTCCCGATAATCGTCTACGGAGCCAAAACACGGAACCAAACCAAAATAATTCACAATATTTCGAATCAATTGTTTTTAAAAGATGTTGACAGTCTTCGGTTGGTTTAGGAATGTTGATTCTACCAGGAATTTCTCTCCCAGGCAAATAAAGGAAATAGTTCTGATTGAAATTATCAAAAAAATCGTACAAGCATAAACCAAAATAAAAATAGGGCTTAAAATTCTATTCTATTCTTACAATTGTTTTTTTTTTCTGTGGAAAAACATCATTTTATAATTCTGTATTAACTTACTCTATGTTCGTTCTATTTAATAAAAAAATAAATTGAATCATTCATTTCTATTCGTGCCATTCAAAAGATCATTTGTGTGGAGTAAAAGCAAACTATCAGACGGAGCTAGCCTCAAAACTGCAGTGAAAAAAAAATCCCGTCATCTGCAGTTAACGGGTCGACATTGCCTTATAGCACCAAGCAGATATTTATTTTTCCAATGAACCACGTGATAAAAAGATACTTATTTTTTCTTAATGTCTTCACATGCTCCACAATTATGCCCTTTCAACTCTTTCAAGACACCTGGGACATACACATTCCATTTCTACGACTGAAGGAATATGTTTATGCAATAAGCACTTAAAAACTTTAGTCTTGAAATATTTTAATGTCTCAATATAAACTGAACTTCCTCCGTTCTGTTCAGTAATCAATTCCAAATAGCTACTACATTAGGACAGAGGCGTTTATGCACGAGAGCTACAAGCAACCGGTTACAAATTTGTACGGCAACGCCTCAGTATTACAACGATAAAATAGAGTCGGTGAGAAAGAACAGAGGCAGCTGAACTTGGACGATATATATATATATATATATATATATATATATATATATATATATATATATATATATATATATATATATATATATATATATATAAGAACGATGCCCTAATAACGTTGATTTTGGTGAACAATATCACATAGGCGTTGCTGCTTGACGTAGCAAGCTTCCGTGGTGTGGAATGTGTGTCTCGCGTCTCACCCAAAGCTACTTCTTTTTTCTGAGTTTTTGCAATGTTGATTGATGAATATATCGACCGAAAGCGTTTTTTTTTCATCCAGTTCATTTTTTATGAAGTATCAGTTTGAAAAAGAAATGTTAAAAAAATATTTTGACCGATAAAAATACTTAATCTCCGAACATTGGTCAGCTAAGTGTCACCCCTTTTTGCACCGATTCTCTATAGCGCTCTATGAAAGAATATTTTTCATTTCGATTCAACTTTTTGAAATAAATGATAAAATCTATCATCATAGATGGTTTCATAAATAACTGCATTCTGTACACTTTGGTTAATGTGCCATGTATATGAAAATAAATACATGCTCATACAGCACACAGATCCACAATGTAGCTCTATATGTAGACATCTAGTGGAATTTCAAAAGCGCCGAGAAGTAGCTACACAGCACTATTCCGATCCATTCCATCTTGTTGAGACTCAACAACGACATCATGTATTTTAAAATGATTGCTGGCACAATATTCATGTTATGTTACAATAAGCCGATATACTGCTGTAACTGTAGCGGCAAGGAATATATTTTTAGTTCTAATGGGGCATTATCAGACTGTGTACACATTTTGTTTTCGCTATCAACGCATTGTTCTAACTAAATTATGTCGCACAGAGCAAAAACAGTGAAAATCGACTTTTGTAAAGACTCTGATAAATGTCCTTCCTCTTGCTCCCACCCCCTCTCTCTATATCTCTCTCTCATTGTATTCAAATAATTCTTGTCCAATCAGCTCAACCCCTCCCACCCCGTCTCGCACCCCCACCTCCAGAGATAATATCTTCAATTCTTGTCTCAAGTTGTGGAACTAATTGGGATTAATTCGTCTCGGTTTGTCCTCAAATTCTTCACACCCACCGTCCTCCCCTAAACTCTGCAGTTAGGAGGGCCGTGGTCAGGGTCAGGGGTCAAGGGTAGGGTCAAATGGAAGTGTTGATCTTCCATGACAAATTAAAACGGTCGGCTTTTAGACACGATGTTCACTGGGCGAGCCTGCGATTAGTATTGTCTTCAACCACCGTTGCTTTCATCGCTTCCACCCCAAACCCCCTCAGTAGCGTCAGTAGGATTGGTTCCATTGCTAGAGAATCGGACTTTAATCTGAGTGGACTATCAAATCCAGGTAAAATAAAATCATCATCATCATCATCATCATCATCATCAGTCTTTTAACGTCCGTCGTTGGACATAGACCTTCCTCAGGATTCGCAACAATTCGCAATCATAGGCGTCGCAGAGCTAGTATTTCCCGGATGTGTCTAGTTCATCTCTCCATCTTGTGCTCTGTCGGCCTCGGTTTCTTATGTGATCTCTGGGGATCCATGCTGTGAGTAGCGATGTCCATCGGTTGTCTTTCATTCTTGCAACATAGCCTGCCCATTGCCATGTTAGTTTTTTGATAGTTCCTACGATGTCTCGGACTCAAGTTTTCGTCCTTATGTACAGCGCCGTCTTGTGATCTCTCCACGTAAGGTTGGGCATGATTCTCTCATGCACATGCTGCATACTTGTCAGTTTGTCGGTCTGTCTCTTGGTTAGGTTCCATGTTTCTGCTCCATTGCGTAGCGGTATTTATAAGGTGCAAGTGACGTAGCTGTTAACGGTGCAGAAAATGCCATCGGCAAGTTGAGTTCAAACCTCGGTCGACGCTGTTTGAGTTCTTTTCATTCTGATACCGTTGGGTGAAGGCATGAATGCATCTCCCCACCTCCCCACCCTTGGGTAGAAAAGCAGCGCAAACCCTATCTGAAGCATTGACGGGGGCTACCAGTCTAGAACAACTCAGCTACCAAACCAAGGATGTCCCCTTTGACGTCCTTCCGATAGCCAAACGTGTAGCGCTCTGTTTTCATTTAGACTACATGAGCGAGACCAGGCGTCCCAGGATCTCCATACGCCCTGGCTTGCACCCTGGGCATTGGGCATAGAGACAGAAAGAGTCATTCATCGAGCGGTACTTGACATCTTTGCCTCTGACTACAGGTTTAGAACATCGCAAATCCTATTACGTAAGTTGCTTTGTAAAATGTAATGACTTGGCCAAACATTTAGCAGCATGGAAAATGGAATCTAGGGACCAAGTTCAGACTCAGGCTTAGGTAGTATGCATCATTTCGAATGCTCTTCAGAAATGCATTTCTCGACCTCTTCTCCCATCCCAAGCAGGACAGACTGAGCCTTGGTTGGTAACCAGTTTAGGTGGCAGACGGTTCTGTTGCGAACCAAAAGCTCCAACCCCCTTGCCTAGCACAGTGAGAGATTGCAACGAACAGAATAGGGGACGAGTTATCAAAATGCATATTTTACTGGGTTTTGGTGAAGCTTCGATGGACCTAGTAAAACAGAATTAGATTATGATAAATTGCCCGAAATAGAATACAACAGGATAAGAATGAATGGACGAAAACATGCGACCACCCTGTGTGCGTTCCTAAAATGCAACATTTTACGAAACGGTGCTTCACACGGTCATGATAAAATAGCATAGAAATTGTACAAGTTATAATCATTTTATATCATATAGTTATATTTGTTAAATATACAATGGTTTAGCGCTGTGTATCTCATCTAGTAGTGATTTGAAAAGGTGAGCTGGTGAAATATCTCTAGAAGTCGATGTATATATATTTTCTCATATATATATATACAGATGTATTTTCTCACTCGTCACATTAACATAAGCGTGCAGTATACACTCATTTCGGTGACAGTCCATGATTCTGTCTCTTATAAATTATCTATTTCGAAGATTTGTCTTTACTAAATTTAACGCGAAAAACATTTGCGTAAGAACGCTAAACGACGTGGCTTAAAGCGAAGTACTGCTTTAAAAGAAAATCGACTATTAAAGTTTAAAACTGTTTTTGGATCCTTCTTGAAATATGAGAGCTAGTAAAAATATGATCACACACTTAACACATTGTCGATATAAAAAATAGCGAAAGAAAACATTTGCTTTTAACACGAAAGAAAAACAGCCTTTAGATAATTATTTCAATCAATGACGTTATCATAAAGAATAGAGAGCAATATGAAGATAAGAACGAATTCGACTTTCTTCTTCACAATTCTTCCGCAGTTGAAAAGGCCTCTGGACGTTGACAAGAATAAATGACGATCTTTAATGTAATAAATTCAGTTCTATTCATAAATAGACGTCAAGTCCTCAGGGTCATCATGCTGAATCGTTGCACTGCCATATTGAAAGAACAAGCGACATAGGAAAATGGCATGATGGGAAATCTTCTCCTTCTTCTTCTTTAAGATTCAAGTAGAAAACAAAAAAGTCATCATCGATTTAACGAAAAAAAGTAGAAGCTTATCATATATTAATTAAAAAGATTATTCCACTGAAAATCTTCAAATCCTTCGAACATGTTAAAACATTATTTTTCGATCCACGTTATATACCTCCTTGTTGTCGTGTTCTAGACTAAGCTAAATTTTGGAATCCTCACCATTAGGCAATAGTAAGTTTCATTACCACTGTTGTGAGTTTAATCCTTACTGGGAGTTACATATCCGTCTTCATGTTTGGTATCGAGCTGAATTTCAATAACAAGGAATAAGAGTCTTAATAAAATTTCATGCAAACGAACTATCAATTGATAATAGAAAATTTACTGCCTTTTGAAATTGGATAACGTTGAAACTTCAACCGGTTCATCAAGTTGAAATAAAAGACATTTTTTTTAACTTTCGACATTTTAACTTCATTTTAAAACACATTTGTCGCTTCGTTCGACCCTCTTTTGCCATTTTTGGGTAAAGAAAATTAAGCTCTTCCGATCTTTGCATGGCCCAAAACGCATTTCACATGATCAGATTTAAACAGACATTAGATTCAACTCAGAGACAATTATTCATGCTTGTGCACTGCTTACATATCTCGTGCAAAACTCATGTAGAAAACATCAGGAAAATCTGAGAAGATAACGTGCACAATTGTCAATACCGCAGTCAAGGGTAATATGTACGCGTCTTCTGGCGTGGAACAACTGGTTGAAAAATGCTGGTTTTATCATAAGACATTTTATATATATATATATATATATATATATATATATATATATATATATATATATATATATATAATATCAAAATGTCGCCGCGAGAATAAGTGCCCAAACATGAAACAATTTGTTTTGATGGAGTTTTAAATACCGTGTAAATAAATACACATCTAACCTATCTCTATTCCTATTAAACACCGATACAATAACTTTTCATCGACAACACACAAATACTCTACAAATTCAATCGCAAAAAAGATTCGTCGTAATTGGAGCAATTTTAATAATAAAAAAAACAAACTACCCTTGATAAGATCTCCTATGGACATGAGCAGGGAGTGCTAGAGTTTCATAATTAGTAACACTTGAAAAAGAATATGATCCACAATAAAACACTCAAGTTAAAAAAAAAAGGTTTTTACCATTCTCTCTTCCTCTACTTACGTCTTTATGATCATCATAATGGCTGACCATCATTCAAAGCGTTCGGTCTGAATTAACATTTGATCAATTTCTACATCAGTTCGACTCCGAAATTCATTGTAGTTAAAAAACATGAGAATTGCTGGAAAGTTAAAACTACTTTCTATGTCAGTCGTGTTCAGATAAACTTTTTTAGTTATCCATGAATGAATCAACACTAATGAACACAAAGCGATTTTATTAAGTAATTTATTTTTGATATTGTAAGTATTTTAATTCTGATTTTCTAAAATGTCACTCCTCAAACTGTCTAAAAGGCTGATCGGACATGAAATGATTAGACAAGGTGTCATGTCAGAAAGTACATCATTGATGTTGTACGGTATGAATGGAAAACCATTGGAGGGAACTTATTTCATTACAAACTAAAATTGATTATCATTTTATTTTTAAAAAAATAGGATAAAAGTATGGCTAAATTTGACGAATCTGGCCTTCTTAAAGAGTATTTGGCCATTAAATTTTCGGTTTAGCCATATTCAAATTTTTAACCATTCTGACTTTGTAGTAAAAGGATTTTAAATAATTCTTTTTTGTCTTTGTATGTGCTGAGATTATTGTGATGTTTTATAAACAATGTCATTATGAATAATGCATTTGACCATTTTCCCCATTTTATTCGAGTTTTGGCGACAAATATCTTCAACTATCGAGCAACTCCGCTTTGCCTTCCTTGTTGTCAGCGAATTTTTCATAGGGTTGGCTACATCAGAAAGAACACGAAAGAAATAGAAAGAGGAAAGAAACATTAAATCCCACTTCTCTTCCTTTAACCCTTTCATTCACTCAATGAATCATTCTTTATTTACCTCACTCATTCACCCATTAACTCAATGAATTTTTCTTTCAATCACTGACATTTTTTATAATTTATTTTCGTTTCGAACGAACAGCATTTTGGGAGCATTATTGACTATTGTTGTGGCAACAGACTTATTTTACAAATATTTTATTGTTCCCATCATGGGGCCAGGTTACCCTTGTACCCGAATTTGCAGCCCATGGGGTGCAGCCGTATCATTTAGATTTGAAAATGCCGAAATTGTCCTGACCCCAAATTGACCTCAAGTGAGCATTAGAAATCATCCTGGGGTCAAGTTACCCTTTTACAAGAAATTCGCAGTCTGAAAGTGGCAGCCGTCTTTTTTAGATTTGAAAATGCTGAAATTGACCTGACCCCAAACTGATCTTGAGAAGTCACAATAGGTTATCGCTATCTATCCTAAGTTAGCCTTACACATAAATTTTCAGTTTGCCAAGTGAAACAGTTTAGCAGTCAATAAAACATTAGGTCACAGTCTTCGTCTTTATAGTATTATATATATATATATATATATATATAGAGAGAGAGAGAGAGAGTCCTAAAAGTTAGAAAATGTTGTGAAATTTGAATACGTAATATTCTTCTTTCTTATTTGTCTTTATTTTTCTAAATGTGATTTATAAAAAAACAACTTTTATATATATATATATATATATATATATATATATATATATATATATATATATATATATATATATATATATATATATATATATATATATATATATATATATATATATATATATATATATATATATATATATATATATATAATGATAACAGAATAAAAACAGCTATCAGTTTTTGGAAAGAGTGGGTTAAATCTTATAATTATTTCCTGACTTTTGGGGCACCCTTTATATATATATATATATATATGTATATATATATATATACATATATATATATATATATATGTGTGTGTGTGTGTGTGTGTGTGTGTGTGCGTGTGTGTATGAGTCAATAACTATCTTGAAGATTTACACATAAGAGTTTTAGTGTACTTGAGGATACAAAGGTTTCATTCAATAAAATTCATTAAATTCATTGAAATGAACAAATGCAGACTTTGTCTTCCACAAAACACGCATTCATATAAATATCTATTTACTTACCTTGAGTAAGTTGTAAGTAGGCTGGATACCTTTTTAGCCGACATACATTTAAAAGCTTTTTGCAACGGCGCAAAGACTATTTCCAAGGTATTTGTTTGAACGTTCTAATGCCACTTTCATTCCTAAACATTTATCAGTATGTTTTAATGTCGAGGGGTGTGCTGTATTGGTTGGTCATTGTTCCCATTATTTCAGTGGATATTTAGAGATTCGCAAAACAACCCGTGCTTTGATGTTAGAAACTGTCAACCCAAACTATCGCAAAACTGTCAACAAGGGTTTTTTTTCAGTTGTCGTGGTAGTCTGGCTGGCTATGTATTGATGTATCAAACGTAAAATACACACCATTGAAGCTAGAGGGCTGGAAATTCTCATATCTAGCCTAGAAAAATCGGCTCTTTTGTTCATTTGAAAATCCTTTTTAGTAATCAACAAAAGCCAATCGGCAAGAAAAATTACTTTTTCATTGATCATCCCTTTTCAAATTTTGTAATTGATCACCCCGAACACAGAATGCTGCTAAAAGACGTTGGTCATGTTGGTCGTACCAGAACTGTTTCTTTTTATAGCTCGAGAGTCGTTGGTTGCACAAAGACGATTACACTCTTTTGGCCTCCAAAGTCTTTTTTCTTCAGTGGTAGAATAAGACATCACAACCTTTTTAGTTGCAGAAGTTGCCAGAAAGAAAGCAGAGTTTAACACCATTTTTATCTTAAGAGCTGCACTCTTGGTTTGGTTTTCTGTCAGAATAACCTTACCTTTGTTGACGTTCTGTGACAGAATGAGATGTTGGATGGTGAATACCAGATGTCTATAGATTTCTGAAGGGTAGGACAAATATGCGGTTTCTTGTGAGCTCTGAGCTTTTTGGCCAGTCTAGCTTTCAATGCTGACTATTTGTACACCTGTCAAGAACGACTTAGTCTCCCCTTCTCCTCTTCTCTCAGAGTACATGCATTGATGTCCATATCGTTTTCACTGACCAACGGTTGAATGAAATTATCTTAACGATCAATGATCTGTTTCGTCTCATGTCACATGTCACATGCACGCACATCAAACGAGTGCATATCGGTACATTTCCTTACAAGGCTACAGTGCTCCAACTTCCCCTTCCTGTAACCGTTAGGCCAACCTACACCAACCCCCACCTCTTTGGTTGGGAGCGCGCAGGATATCATCATCATCATCATCATCATCATCATCATCATCATCATCATCATCATCATCATCATCATCATCATCAGTCTTTTGACGTCCGTCGTTAGACATAGAGCTTCTTTGGTTGGAAGTGTGCTGGACAAAATAGTATAAATGTTAATCTATCTCTCTCTCTCTCTCTCTCTCTCTCTATATATATATATATATATATATGGTGAGAGAGAGAGAGAACAAAAAGGGAGCTAGAGACAGGCAAACAGACTGATTTAATGACTCAGTCAACCTAGAATTTAAGAGTATCTATGTGAATTCACCTATGAATGATATGGAGTTAGAAAGTACCAATTTGGATGTAAAAGTGTCATTGCTGGAAACACAGTGTAAAGTCATTTGTTCGAATGGAAAAAGCTTCCTTGTCATGAAATTATACATCCTGATATTCAGCCGGACTGAAGTATAAATTTTCTGTCTCAAAGCAAGCTAATCTCACAGGCCATTGCTAGTGAGTCTAATTATCTTTAGTTATTCTATTATTGTGACCCTGTGCCACACTAAGCTAGTAAATGTCTACAAGCGTATTAAATACATACAAACATACCAGGGAGCCTGTGATGGAGTGATGGTTAGTAAACTCCCTTGTCTTGCCATTACAGGAGATTCTGATTGTTTCTGGGCACTCAGTTATTGTGACTGTGCCAGACAAAGCTTGGTTTTGTAAATATCTACATTCCAAAGGTACCAGCAATAGGGCTATGTTTAGCAAGATATGCTCTCTCTCTCTCTCTCTCTCTCTCTCTCTGACAAAGGGTAATGCCGAGGGAACTGAACAATTTTTAGCCTCCTCTCTAAGGAAACGTGAGGTTCTTACACTAAAAAGAGCATTTTGCTACATCCCATCCATATAGGGAAATGAGTGCGTACCCTCTCTTTCTCTCACACTCTCTCGCTTTCCTCCTCTTCCTCTCTACATCTCCCCCTCTCTCTCTCTCTCTCTCTCGCACTCTCTCTCCCTCGCTCTCTCTCACGCGCTTTCTCTCTCGCTCCATTGCCAGAAAGTCCGATCTTCATTTGGCAGCCCTCTTACGTCACCCTGTGCTAGACTAAACTAAACTTAGTAAACACGTATATGCCTACCTATATGCCGACCCTCATGTTTATGTTTATAGATAGATAAGTAAAAAATATATATATGTATATATAGAGAGAGATGAAAATAGAATCGTTTGTTTGAAATCAAAATGTGTTTCCAAAGAAACATTCTATTGAGAGAGCTGGTTAATTCCACTTAGGCTTTATCAATGACACTTTGTGTTATTCGAGAAAAAAAGCGACTTTCTTGCAAGTAATAAAACAGGAGTATATCAAACTAAGATACAAACACGTTTAGTTGGGCACGTAAACGAAATTATAGGCGTAAATAAACACGCAATTAAGAGTACAGGAATACCTTGAATAGTTCGGTTTTGATTTGTACTTGTCTCTATGTCTTACGGTTAAGGTATTGCTGTACAAATTAACGTAACTAAGTTTAACCTGAAAAGAAAAAGACGTATAATAAGACGTGGTTTTGAACAGTACGAAAAAAATTTAGAACTAATTAACCGTATTAATCAATGTATACCTGCTATTCATACATAAACAGTGACTTACTTGACCCTTTGACTGCGAATGGCGGAAATTTCCGTCACATTGTAGTTCTATGGCTCACGCGATCAGATTTCCGTTTTATTATGATTGATGGCAAGTCGGTTCTATCTGTGAGTCGTAGAATTCATCTCGTAATACGTAACTTGCGATGGATTATTTTGCAATTGACAAGGGCTTTTATCCTGCAATGGATACCTTTTACTCTTCACCACCTGTCGCAGTTTATGGGTTTATAAACAGAATAGAGTAACTTACACATGATATGTTAGAATTATCCAACAAATTGAAATTTTTAGAGTGCAACCCTTATTCTTAATTTCTATCTATGTTTGATACATCACAGTCTAATTCAATCCATCTATCTTTCTTTCTATGAGGAAAATTATCTATCTATCTATCTCAGCCTGTTTATATCTATCTATGTTTGTATATATTTCTACCTTCATCCCTCGTATTCAATGGCTTGATACTTTCCGGACAGGCCTCGTATATATACTCAGATGAGCATAAACATTATACCCACCTGCCTAATGAGGAGTTGGTCTTCCATGTGTTCGCAAAACAGCTCTTACCCGATCAAGCAAGGGCTCAGGAAGACATCTGAATGTTTCCCTTGTGGTTCGGTGCTCGGATGCTGACAACGGGACTAGCTGCTGCAGGTTACGAGGTGAAGGTTCTGCAGTGCAATCTTCTGGTATAAGATATCATAAATTCTCAATGAGATTGAGATCCGAGGACTTTAGTGGCTTCGACAACACAGCGAAGTCGTAAAACCATTCCCGTACAAGTCGTGGAGAGAAGCAAGGTGCATTGTTCTACTGGAAGATGTCAGTGCCATTGTAGAAGACTGTTGTCATGAAGAGGCGTACCTAGTCTTCACTGATGCTGAGATAGGTGGTACGTGATAAATTATCTTCTATATCAATGATGGGACTCAGTGTTTCCCAGTAGAAGGTTGTCTAAGTTGTCACAATCAACGTTATCTAGATCATCAGTGCTCCCTGGTGTCATCGCTTCCCAAGGATAATGCTGCAAACAATCTGCCGCCTACCTTATTCTAGACAAAATGAAACTCCTACCTCGATTAATACAAAGTCCAATTCTGATCCGTGCGTGCTTTTGGCGATGGACTTTGGTAAGCATGGTTTCTGCCCAGTGGCTATACAGCCCCATGCACAATAAAGATCAATATAGTGTTTTGTGACGCATTCATTCCTCCACCTTGATATAAGGCAAGAGTAGCTCTTCTATTGGTTGTTCGCATCGATAAGTCTTTGCTGTACATTAGCGTGTGATTTTCTCTCCTCCGACCTCTGCCAGTACCATAACAGAACGTTGATACACGCGAGTAGTTCCGTCTCGAAAATGCTCTGGCTAGAAGATTTTCCCAAATCTTTCTTTTCGCCTATAATTATAGCATTCAACACATTAAAATGAGGTACTTGAGATCGGCTTCCCTGCTCATATATTTGACAGTAACATGCACAATTGTTACGAGACAGTAGTTGTTATTTTCCTTCGTGTCAATGTTCATAATATTTTGGCTCGTTGGTATATGGATACCTAGGCACAATATATATATATATTACAAGATTTTTTAAAATGTACCCAGATATCCATATCACAGTGTTTTATTCCAAAGCATATTTTTGAAAAATAGCAGCCACCCAAGTTGACATTTTTGTGTAAATTTCAAAAGAAATTGATGCAATTTTTAAAGGACAACCGAAAAGAAATAAATATAAATTCATTGAAATGCAAGGAACAGAATTTTACTCTTCCTTTACATATATATATATACATACATATATATACATATGCCTCAACTCCTGCAAACACAAGCACAATCTTTGCTGACACTTGATGGGCGCGGTCAGATTCAAATTAATTCCATGAAATTAGACGTTTTCTTTCGGTAAAGTTCAGGATACACTTCACTATAACTACTGTAAAGTTATATTAGGGTGTATCAAAAGTGTACTCGGTTTTTACAGACCCTTTCCTCAAAGCTCATTTCACGTACACCTCTGAAGACTATCTTTTGTTCCATTATATATATATATATATATATATATATATATATATATATATATATATATATTAATGATAATAAAAATAGAAATAAAAAATATAACAGACGACGCTGGGTAGCTTGACAGATAAGCAGGTTGGTCAGTATTATTACTGGGCCTCAAAAAGAATTCGGAAATTCAAAGGTATTAAAACAATACCTCACCTTACAGTCCAAAATTAGTTTCAACGTTTTAAGGATTGTCCTTTGAAATAAAGCCCAGAATTGTAAAACCATAATTATAATGTTTTAAAACACAAAGCAACGGAGAAAACGACCACTTACATTCAAAAACGTATAACAGTCAATGTACCTGGGATCATAAATGGGGTAAAGTAAACTTTGGGGTTGAGATCTGAAAAAAAAAAAACAATATACTTTTGATACACACTAATAATTAAACTTTTTGATAAGTATGGAAAATTAGATACCCTATCGGAGAGCAGTAGTTAGCAAGCTTTCCGCAGACCAATAATTCTGGATAGAGTCTTATTCTCACTGGGTATCCTGCGCTTGTGACCTTTTGTCATAATATGGTAAACTTAGTAAATATGGACGCTTGTTGCATGTTAGTGGTTAATAAATTACTCTCGTAGACCATTACTCCTATAGGGAGTTTGCTCCTCACTAGATGTTCAAGTATACGAGTAAATATGTCTTTGACCCCTCTGCCCGACACTTGTGACCTTGTACCATTCTTTTCTGCTTGGTACTTCATTCTGGAAAGAGACTACTATTTTTCCTCTTGAAAAAGGATGGATCTGCTGAAACGTTGTGGTGACGATAAAAGTAAACAAAAGAATGAGATCAATTGTCTGGACGACTCCAGGAATCATAGAATTCAGTTCTTTTCATAGAAATTCTAGAAGTCTGAAGTGAAGAGGAATGTTGGGGATGAAGGAATGGGATACAGATTTCCCTCGCTATCCGAAAGAAGAAGATTCCAATAAAACCTTTAGTTTGCTGAAGAGGCGTAAAGCAAAATAGCAGTTACCATCAATTTATATGGAAGAATCTTCCAAGAACTCCCCAAAATTGTGATCGGGCGTAGAGAGAGAGAGAGAGAGAGAGAGAGAGAGAGAGAGAGAGAGAGAGAGAGAGAGAGAGAGAGAGAGAGAGAGAGAGAGAGAGAGAGAGAGAGAGAGAGAGAGAGAGAGAGAGAGAGAGAGAGAGAGAGAGAGAGAGAGAGAGAGAGAGAGAGAGAGAGAGAGAGAGAGAGAGAGAGAGAGAGAGAGAGAGAGAGAGAGAGAGAGAGAGAGAGAGAGAGAGAGAGAGAGAGAGAGAGAGAGAGAGAGAGAGAGAGAGAGAGAGAGAGAGAGAGAGAGAGAGAGAGAGAGAGAGAGAGAGAGAGAGAGAGAGAGAGAGAGAGAGAGAGAGAGAGAGAGAGAGAGAGATGTCACCATTAAGGCTTGTTGTAAAACGCTGAACGCTATTAAGCGTACTTCTGGGGAGCGGGGTATATCATTAAGAGAAAAGGTATGTTAGATAAGAAAAACGGCTTATATACGAATGATAACAATAAGCGAAGTAAAGTATTTTTTTTTAAATTCATTGTAATGCAGTGCTGCTCTCGCCAGCTATTGAAAGTGTTCGGACTCATAACCAAGTGTCCTAAAAAAACTACATTGTAGTTAGGTCTGCCTGCTTGATTAAGTTCTCCCCATTTCATGTGATATGACCATTTGACTACATCAAATACAAATTGGCAATTCTGCAAATAAAAACACCGTTTTTGACTTCTTTTTACGGAGGAATTAAGATTGCAACTTGAACTACAAAGCACCCAGAGAGCGCTTATCTCTGTCAGCCCAATAGTCGCCAAAAATGGTTGAAAACTAGTTCATATATAGCTACAATGTAGTTAATTTTTTAAGTATTTTTGGATCCTACCCCAAATTTTATCAGTTCTTCCGTAACCAATGGCCCATCCTTCAATTGAAAACTTTGAAATTCGCTCTGAGCCTTTAGAGATATTTTATGAACGAACGTTAGTGAATAGATACATGTATTCAAAACATGAAAAAATATCTCTCAATGGAAGCAAAACCCCGAATCTTTCCCAAAGTCACCTATTCTTCCTCAGCCCAACTCCTGTCCATTTCATTTAGAACTTTTTAAGATATTTTGTGTACTTTTAGCTACAATTCAGAGGTAACTGTAATAAAAACTCTTCATTGAGGATTTTTGAAGATTTTGTGACTGACGGACAAACAAATGTATAGAGACAGGCAGAAAGACATACACGAGTGAATATATATACATCTTCCAACAACATTGGCAGAGGTAAATGACCAGTAAACTAAATCGTTCTTCTGACCAAATGAAGCCCCGCTGCCTTTATCTTAACTCCAGTAGATTGATATTTATACCCATTCCGCAGCCATCTTGGTTTTCGTACCTTCTATTCCTGCTTTATTGCTCGCAGTAAATATCAATAAAGGACGCTGTTTGTCCATTATTAAAAGCCACCTAGTGTTGAAAACAAACACAAAAGATAGTTATAATGTGTAGAACTAAATGGACGCCGCTCCAGTCAGTGCGCATGCTCAGACACGACTGAGTCTATTTAGTCGAGGGTTCTTCTAATTTGGAGATTGCAGGATGGCTGAGTGTTTAACGATGGAGAATGGACTCGGGGAACTGAGTTCGAACACCGGCTAAGACAGTTTGTCTACACTTCGCAATATGGTTTTAGGAAAGGCATGAATCCATCTTCCCCACAGCTATGGGTAGAATAGCGTAGATTGAAGTAAGTGGTGCTACTTTGGATGCTTTTTACCCCTAAGTCTATTTCAGATTTCACAAATCGGAGCTGAAACAGAGAAACGTGATATGTGGAGCCCGGGCAGGGACGTCGGGAACCGTAGCAAACGTAAGAGCACTACCTACTTTCTTTACTTATTAGAAACTGTCAACCAAAATTGTCCAAATTAAGTTTCTTCAGTTTTTGTGCTGGTCTGGCTGACTGACTATGTAAGTGTGCATCGATCGTACAGGACGCATTGATTGAACTAAAGGATTGAAAATTTCGACATTTACCCCTTATGTCTAGAAAACGTTTTTGGTTTTTGAAGAATCTCCAGCCAAAATGTATTCTAAACTGGTCCCTTACTTTGTGTCTGGCAGCATTTACACTCGTTTTCCTTTTTCTTTTCTTTTTTTTCTTAAATTCGGACTTTTTTTTAACGATCTCGGCCCAACGAAAGGCGAGAAAAGTAGCTTATTCATTGATCATCCCTTTATCCAATTTTTTAATTTGTTAAAAGACTTTGATTACGTTATGGTTTCTATTGAATGACTAACCAGACCTATTCAACTAATTTTTGAATACCAAAAACAAAATACAGTTCATCTTGTCTCTATTTTGAGGAACGCTGTGATATTTTTTCAAGAAGGTGATCAATCATGTCTGCCTTCGATTCCAGGCTTATCTACGTTTAGATTGATAATCAGATAAATGCTTAATCGAAGGAGATCTTTATTTTAGTTCTTAAGACGACAGAAAATATCATATGCATATGTCTGATTGTCAGTTGTAAATATTGTAAATACAGGATCAGCCGGGGCACAATGCGACATGAGAGAGAGGAAGATCGTGTTAACCATCTTATGTGGAGTAAATCAAATCGAATGTCTTTTCTTATATCTAATGGAAAATCCTCCTCATTTCTCATCCGGGCTGAGGACCGGCTATGGTCACTGCAAAGTTGTAAGAGGAGGTTGTTTTTTGTTTTTTTTGTCAGAGTGAGTTCTTTGCTGGGATGCCTTACAGAACTACATTACTCCATCTGCCCTTCTATTTACCAATAGCCAGAGAGGGAGTAGTGGATTCAAGCCTTTCCCAAGAGCGGTAATGGAAAGTGAACGTAAGCATCCTTAGTCGAAATTCGAACTTGGTTCACTGATTCCGTTCCCCATTCTAATGACTGTTATGCCACTCTGCACCTCTACTAAGTCAAATTTAGAAAAACATTTTTTCCGAAGCCCCTCGTAAAGCGATGGTTTGAAAATCTTGCTATCCATTCACTAGCTTTGTAAGTTCGATCTTCAGTGGCTGCTCTACAATCATCCCCCTTTACCAGGCTGGATTAAGCTGATTAGATATGCTTTATTGATTAGCAACGACGTGTAATTGCGTGAACCGGATCAAACACTGACGCGTCTTCAGAAAGCAACTTGTTGGGGAACATGTACAACTGGGAAAAATAGCCGTGGGCGAACATAGACTCTATGAAACCACGGTTGTTACTTGTTTTGGAACAATGCGCTGATATAGTAGCTTCCGGCTCCGGTTGTCAGTTTTCAAGCCAATGTACAAGAAGCCGGGATTTTTATGCTGATTTCCAAGTCAGATAGCTCCTTCTCGCTTGAGTCAGATAGCTCCTTCTCGCTTGGTAGATCGACACAAAACAAATGTTTTTAACTTCTATTTTTCCCAATTTAGCCTTGATGCATAAAAAGCTATACTCTTCATTAATAGGGCTTTAATTTTAGGTTCAGAGAGTGAGAGAGAGACAGAGACAGATAGACAGAGAAAGAGACAGAGATAGACACAGAGACAGCGTTTATGAGTGTGTGTGTGCGTGTGTAAGAACAAGAGAGAGAGAGAGAGGAGGACAGACAAAAAGAGACAAAGAGGCAATGCGTATGGGTATGTGTGTGCGTATGTAAGAGCAAGACAGAGAGAGAGAGGGGGGGGGGGGAGGGAGAGAGAGTTGAACCAGATTAACGACTGGTCATCACCTAAAGGGTTGATCTTGCTGAACTTGTTTCAAGTTCGCCCAAATACAGATCGACTGACCGAAATACACGTCTATCTTCTGGGCTAATAATAAGAGAGCCTTTATGCACTTATTTGACCTGCTCGTCTCTCAGAATCTTTTTTTGGAGAAAACGTTCAAGAAGCCATAGTGGAGAGAGGAATGATGGGAAGGAAGGAACAGAATAAAAGGAAACGGAATATTAGGTCAGTCGAAACGCTATCAACATGAATGTTAACAATAAGAGAAGCAAAGGTGGCTTTATGTCGAGTGCACAGGAAATCGATCGTTACGTTTGTGAATCGTTGTGAATCGTCGTAAAGTGGAGGGACGAGAAGCGATGTCAGTGTACTATGGTGCATACTTGTGCCAGTGTGCAAAGGTCTCTGATACACTGATGGTCAAAAGTCATGTCCGGCCTAGGGGAAACTGGAACGTCATCCCTTTATTAAAGGCGTCAATGACCGGATATCATTTTTTGACTAACATTGAATGCGAAAGTAATTTTGAACGTGTATAAGTATTTACGTCGATGTTTGAACATCAAGATAGACAGGTTCGGTAAGTCACTCAATACAAACCGTCACCTGACCCATGTTTTTCGGCAGCATTGGAAAAAGGGTTGATCAATGAGTAAATTATTTCTCCCACCTTTTGTTGGGCAGTGATCACCACAGTAGTCTGAATTTTCAAAAAGTAAAAATGATTGCTGCCGGGCATGAGTAAGAGAGCAATTAAGCATAAACTTCGATTGCGTTTTCTTTTCTTTACATAAGGGATAAATGTTGAAAATTCTATCCCTCTAGATCCATTGTGCAGTCTGTATATATATATATATATAAAGCAAGCCAGCCAGCCGAACCAACTTGAAGACTAAAGAAACCTATTTCTATTGATATTCGGACCATCTTCATCTTGGTTGTTTTTCATACAACGTTTCGGCCGTTGCACTCTACGGCCTCCGTCAGGTATAATCTGGTAGATGTGGGGAAGTAACGAACCGAACCCTTTATTTATCCGACGGGGGTATATTGACCGTACTCCCCTGTTAGTATTAGTAGTATTGTTATATTGTCTCACACTGGGATCGAACCACTGCGCAGTGGTTACAGCATCAGACAAATTACTGTTAAGTAATCTGATGGTTCTAGGTTCGATCCTAGTGTGAGACAATATAACAATATAAGAGGGGAGTACGGTCAATATAATTTAATTTCTATTTTGGGGAAAATTACCAATGATAGAGTAGTTTCCCTTTTTTATTTAGTTGTAAATGATTATAACATTGATTCTATGCATAGGAATGGGTTTTACAACGAGTTTAGTGGCTGGCAAAGGGTGTTTTTAAGCGAGTAGATAGAAAAGAAGTATTTAATCCATTTTCCGGCAAACACAGTCTGATGATTGATTTGAAGTTTTTTTCAATTATTTTGGTACTGGAGTTGCTTAATCTGAACCCAAGACCATGTAAATTTGATTTGGTACAGCAAAAAATACCTGGCAAACCTTGTTTCAGTGCGCATGTGTGTCATTTCATTGTTCATAAAGCATTTTAAAGAAGGAAGAAAGGACATCATTCTCCTTATTGGTCATAGTTGAAACCCGTTGTCTTTCGAGACATCCATGCAAACAGCGTCCCCGGATGATGTCACAATCGATTACGCGTACTATACACGAGAAAATATCTAATGCAGGGGTTCAATACTGCTGGAGCTCACTGGAGCGCGGCTCCAGTAATTCTGTAAAAAAAAAAAAGAAGCCGAAATGAATGAGCGAGACGAAACGTCCCAATACGTAAAAAGTTATTTACTCCGACATCTAAAAATTTGGCAATGTACCGTAATCAAATGAAGCAAAAAAATTACATAAATTACCAAAATTATTATTCACTCGAACTAGTGTCCTCATCTTGGTTGTTATAACCAAAACATTTTGGTCGTTGCACTCTATAGCCTTATTCAGATGTCTCATAGTCAGTAACGTTCTGAGAATTTCGACTAAATCCATGTTAGTGGATTATTCTCATCCTGCCGTTCATGCTAAAAAATATCTCGTACCTGTTAATTCCTCCTTACGATGTCGTTTGTCTGCATCTTCTATTGAACCAGAGTATATTATTTTTTTTGTACTACCTGACCCCAGAGATTGACTCACGATCGCTTTTATTCACTCGGGGAGGGATCACCAACCTTTTTTGCACCGAGAATCAGTCTAATATTAACAATATTAGGAAGGGTGTGTATCAAGATCCTAGGAAATAAATTTTGTTTTTATTTTATAAATTAGATATATCATTTCCTCCCGGTCCGATCGCACACGCTTTGTGGTCTGTAGTTGGAGACCACTGCACTAAGCCATGTGTCCCTTTGGGCAATCTGGTTGGGAAAACTTAGAGCTTTAAACCTGATGACACTGCCTCTTCAACTGAACATGAGTAAACTACTTTTGCACTACCCGTAGTATAATCAGGAGATGGGATTTTCCGGTCTTAAGCTCAATGTTCCCCATTAAAGGCTTCCTTATGGTGTTGATTTCTCTGCCTAAATAATAAATAAATATAAACATCACACAAACTCTTGTTTATTGAACTCTGAATCACTCATCTGAATTTCTTAATCAAATATCTTTATTATTCTTTTCAAGTAGTCTTCCTTTCATCTTCATGGTTTCTTTCTATCACAACGTTTGGATCGTTACATTTTACAGCCGTTTAAAATAAACAGTGGGAATCGGAAATACTTTTTTTTTTTTTTAAAGTAGCAGCCAACGAGATTTAGACTACCATCCCATACCTCACCTTTTATCTGGCTTTTTTGGCAGGATCAAAGTGTAGTATCTGTTCCACGGCATAGACCGAGGCGCTGGTACTGACACTTGCCCGTCGAATGGGCCGGAGATTGGATGTTGTGGATGTTGTGGATGGTGTCAAGACCAAGTGTGCCGGTGCAGTGCGTCAGCCAATGAGGTTTTACTGAGACTACGCACTGCTAAGCGCATCGGGGAGCCTTTGGACTTGTCCTTGGGCTCTTCTATTATTACTCGGCCCAGCTGCAGGGGGTTAGTTTCCCTGGAGCCGCACTGCTCCATTGCACTTAAAGGAGCAGGTCTCAAAACGGACGCTTTCGTGACGGAGGTTGTTTTAGCTTCTACGGTCGCTTGGCAATCGAAGTCGCGTCGGCTGGAGCCATTTTTGGAAGGGGTTACCTATTCTTCCCACGTTAAGCCCGACCTTGTGTCACATTTTGCGGTGGGGGGACATTAAATAGATAGAGACTACCATCCCCATATCATTGTAATTCGTCTGAAATGGATGTTGCTTATGTCGATTTGGGTGGCAAGGCTCAATTTTGTGTCTCTTTCCCAAAGGATCCATGGAGACCAAGCATTGTTGTAGCATCGTTCTTGTAATTGCCTGTTTTTACGGGACCAGGGTGCTCATGCAGTGCCTAAGATGAACCGCCTGACAGGGCTAAGGCCCTAAACCCTTCTGCTATTTATCCAAAGTTGGGTGGGGAAAAGTAGATCCAAGCCCTTCCTTAAGCAAAAATCGAAAATGGCGATTGTTTTGCATCGAGCTGTTATTGGGCCATTGCGTACTTATCTCTCTCTCGTACACCACAGTTTCTTGTACCTTCCACCAGCTGAATCTCCGAAGATTTAGCCTAACATACCCTAACCGTCTACTTACATATTTACATACCTTAAAACTCTACTGTCAGATAGGTGGCAAAATCTGAACGCTAGAATATTACTTCACTGTGTAGAAAACTTAGGTGGGTGCTAACAATGCAGATCAAAGGAACAACGTCTTTACTGGCTGAGCTATACTTCTCGTCGTTTTGATGCAGTAAAAATTCTTGTCAATGGATATAAATTTATTTTAGCCTTTGAGGAACAATAAATGAAATAAAAATGAAAACTAGTAGTCTCGAAAATGAATGATATTTTATCTTGCAGTCTAGATTAATACTGGTGATAATTTCGAATTCTTCCTCTGTCTTTCTTTCTTTCATTCATTATTGTATTTATATCTCTACTTCCCTGAATATCTCCATTCGTATATGTTACTTTCTATTCATATCCATTTTTTCTCTCTCTTTCTTTCCTTCTTTCTTTCTTCTTCCTTTCTTTTTTCTTCCTTTCTTTCCTTCTTTCTTTCTTTTTTCTTTCTATCTTTCCTTCTGTCTTTCTTCCTTTCTTTCTCTTCCTTTCTTTCTCTTTGTTTGTTTGTTTGTTTCTTTCTTTCTTTCTTTCTTCTTCGTTTCTTTTTTCTTTCTTTCTTTCCTTCTTTCTTTTTTCTTTCTTTCTTTCCTTCTTTCTTTCTCTTTCTTTCTTTCTTCCTTTCTTTCTCTTCCTTTCTTTCTCTTTGTTTGTTTGTTTGTTTGTTTCTTTCTTTCTTTCCTTTTGGTCCTTTTTCTTTCTTTTCGGTCTTTCTTTCATTCTTCCCTTCCTTCTTTCTTTTTTTCTTTCTTTCTTATCCCTTGTCATCATGTTAATATTTCTTCTATTTCATCTTTCTTCTAATCTTCCCCTCTCTTCTCGTTCCCTTCTTCCTCCTTCTCCTTGTTGTAGAACTACTTTTACAAATTCTTCTTCTTCTTCTTCTTCTTTTTCTTCTTCTTCTTCTTCTTCTTCTATCATCATCGACATCAGTTTCCACAATATATATCAGTAACTCCCGGTTTTTCTTCTTCTTCTCCCTGATTCATTCTTCTTTTGTGCATGTTTTCTAATTGTTTCTATTTCTTACCTTACTTTCTTTTTTTCCAATTTTCCGCATTTACACGCAAAAAGTATCATCAGAAATGAACATTCCCGGTTTCAAAAGAAAATTCCGTTTCAAAGAAACAATGGAACAAGATGAAAGAAAAAAATTCAATTTCTAGAATAGTGGAATTCTGCCTGAAACCAGAGATTGGATTTTAAAGGAGGGTGAAATGTCTGGAAGTGATTCTTCAGGATTTTTACGAAAGGAATAAAAAAGAAAAAAAGAAATTAAAATCGATCGTAAAGGAAAGAAAGAGGTTTAAAAAGAAAGAAAGAAAGAAAAAAAGAAGAAAGAAAGAATGAAAGAGAGGAGAAAGGAAATGTGTGAGAAAAAAGAATTAACAGAGGGAAAAAAAGAAAGAACGAAAGAAAGAAAGAAAGAAAGAAAGAAAGAAAGAAAGAAAGAAAGAAAGAAAGAGAGGAAAAGGAAGGAAGATTAAAGATAAAAAGATGTTAAGGATAAAAAAAGAATGACACAAAGAAAGAGGAATAGAAGAAGAAAAAAATGAAGGCCATAAAAGGAGAAAGAAGGAAGAAATTAAGAGAAAGTAAGAAAAAGAAGGGAAGAAAAATATTAGGTTGTCCAGAAAGTAATGGTACTTTTTTCCTAATGATGACACCCCTCAACAAATCAACGATTTGCATGATACAATATGACGCCATCTTATATAGAGCAGATGTTCATCTTCAAGTTTCCACATTTTACTCTTACCATTTTACAGGTAATTAGGAATGAGTTCTTAATAACAGCATGGGCAAAGGGAGCTTTTGCATGATTTTCTTTCATGAATATATACTTGAAAAGGAAGCATCTGAACGAGGCGTCAACGAAGAATTTTGCCAAGGATTGATTCCTATTTGCACGATACAGACGTTGCAGTGAGGTGATAAATATCTTGATGATCTTCAACATCCAGGAAGGAAGCGACCCTTTGATGATAACAGGGAAACAGTAGTGACAGACACTTGATAATCGGTCTATACGCTTGCAGTATCAGTGGGAACAAGCAAATCAAATGTTTCTACCTTTTATCGTACAATGGGAAAATAGAGAAAAAGATGGGTTCAACATTGACTGACAAAAGACGAAACAAAATGCTGTTACAAAATATCTTCAACACGCGCTAAAAATGACACGGAATCAAACCATTGGGTAATGGAAGCCCTGCTTCATCCATCTCATTCTACTCACCTTCCTCCTACAGACGTTTATTCTCTCAAACATTTTGACAAGTTTATAAAGAATAAAGAGTTCAGAAACGAAGCAGCTGCAGAAAAAAAGCTCTTAGGTCGTTCATTGAACCTAGGAATATTGATTATCACTGTAAAGGCATAAAACATCTTGTTAAACGTTGAAAGGTGTATTCAATCACTTGGAAACAACATCGATTAAACTTGTTAAGTAACACACTTTTTTCTTTCATTTTAATCTTTGATACTTGAAGAACGTCATTATTTTCTAGACGACCGAATGAAAGAACGAAGATAAAACAGAAAAAAGAACGGAAAAAAGAAAGACAGATGAAGAGAGAAAAAAATGAAAGATGAAAGTTATGAAAGATAGAATTAAACAAGTGGGAGAAAGACTTGGGTAAATATTGGGATAATGAACTCAAATTTAGAAAGCATATACAAACCCAGGTTGACGAAGCCAACAGAATACTTGGGCTGATCAGAGGGTCATGCAAGTTTTTGGATGCTGACACTACCTCTACTCTTTGTCGCCTTGGTAGACCCTCATTTGGAGTCATGCCAATGCTGTGACGTCATCAAGATACCGAACCGGAGACTATAATGGCCAACGGCCAATAAGCACGAAGATACCTAATCGAAGGAATTAATATATAATAGTTACAACAACTCAACTTAGATGAGAAGGCCGGGGAGTGCAGCGATCGAGGGAGTTCTACGGAGAGCAACAAAGCCAGTCTCAGAAATGTATGACTTCTTGTTCGTAGTGAGACTAGTATATTGAGGGTATCAAGCATGCTGGTAACATAAGGAGATATGAGTGAAGCGTTTAAACACACCCACGGATTCTGTAACGTTGACAGTATCCTTGTAAAGGATAGCAGCAGCACCACCAGCACTCGAGCTCATCATCATCATCATCATCATCATCATCATCATCATCATCAGTCTTTCAACGTCCGTCGTTGGACATAGACCTTCCCCAGGATTTGCCACACTTCTCTATCATGGACGTCGCGGAGCCAGTATTTTCTGAATTTGTCGAGCTCGTCTCTCCATGTAATATTCTGTCGGCCTCGGTAGCGCAAGTGAATCGAGACTCTTCGACAAAATAACAAATAGTTGTATTCTAAAGACTTCGAACCGTGACTGTCGTATGGAAAATCACTCAACTTTCAACCCATAAAAAGGCCTTGTCTGTCCATAGATAAGTAGCATTTGATCTCGATTTTATTTCAAATTATATGCACTATATTTTGCTCAAGCTCAGACATTCGATCAAATGTTACACAAGTCTTCTTGTGGTTCTAGTGGCAAATGCAAGTTCACTCCAAGCTTTCAAGATCAGACTTGACTAGCATTGTGCTAGTAGAAAGTTTCTGTCACGCCAGTGTGTCACCAACGTAACCCGTGTCCATCAAGAGTTGTGAAAGTAATAGGTATAGACAGAGACAAAAGACCAGATCAAAGGCGTTCGGTCTAATATAATCTGGTTCCAGGATCTTATCTTAAAGAAGGAGAGCAGGGAAAAAGAGAAGAGGAAGATAGAGGATAAGTGAAAGAACGAAAGAAAATTATGAGGATAAGAAAAGGAGAAAGATAAAGAGAGAAAAAAGACAGATTGAAAGAAAAAGAAATATGACCGGAGAATGGAAGATGGAAAACAGAAAGAGGAAAGAGAAGTTTAATTTTTTAAAAAGCTTTTAAGAGAGAAATTTGGAATTTGTACCAAGTTGTAAGCACGAAACTGTCGATTAATTTACTCAAATAAAATTATTCGAAAAAAAAAAATCTCATAGAAAAAGTTCAATTGAAACTATTCGCTCTCGGCCTTTTATACATTTTTTCGATCTTGTCCGTCTTCAATCCTCTTTCTAAAGAACTCTTCATTCAATGAACCGATAAATTCATTAAAGTTTTCTTTGATTCTATCTTGATTGGATAAGTTCTTGTCTGACAGGGAATAATCCGTACATTTTACCGAGCAAATTGGAAAGTAAAGCAAACAAATGAAAAAATACAGCAACCAAATTTTAAAATATGCCAAGCAAATTAAAAACTACGGTAACTAAATTAAAAATATATGCTATGATCCAACTTGCTTAGTCTTTTTAATTTGCTTGGCATATTTTTTATTTTCCATGGCATATTTTCATATTTTGTCGCCGAAGTTTATAATTCTTTGGCCGAATTTTTCATTCATTTGCTTTACTTTTATGATTTGCTCACGAAAAGGTAAAGATACAAGAAAATTGTAATCTGTACGGGAGAGGTTGGGTAAAAATGCCTTGTGCAATAATGTTTTCGTCTTCGACTGACCTATCTTTAGTATCGACATCAATTGTTCAGGAATTTTGAAGAAACCATGATTCATCTAGCTCAAGGAGCAATTTTAACATGTTGGAAACAATTTGGGATCTAGATATGACGAGTGAAAAATATCCCGTTGTTCAACTGGTAAACAAAGAGAAAAGTAAAAACCGACGATGTTACAAAACGAGGGAAATTATGACTGAGGCTAACAAAATTAGAGCCTGAAATCAAGACCTTTGAGGTGAAAATCATTCTCAAGGGTTTCACTAAATCACCAAACTTGAAAATATGAATTCATTATATTCTTAAAGAATATTGTGAATTCAATGTGATATTGTCATGGCATATGATTAATACTGAAAAACATAGAACTTGATTATTTTTTTGTCTTGTATTTGAAATTATATCTCTTTGATTTGCATTTTTACTCCCTGATATAAAACTCTAAATTTTGTTGAATTTCTAAATTTGATATTACATTATCATAACTTTCCAACACAAAATGTGTTTTATTATGGTAAAGTGGACATCATTATTTGTAGCAGTCGAAGTTGAACATGGAGCGAAAAAAAAGAACCACTAATCCAAACATTCCTGTTTGACTTGATATTCTGTCCATTTATTTCTCATTGGCGTCAAGTTGACAATTCTATTTCTAAAGGTTTAATGATTCAAAGAACCAATAAATTCATCGCAGGCTGCTTCCATGATATCCTAGTTAGAAATTATCTTGTCATGAAGGACGTGGTCTGAAGGGCTGGAAAATATTAATTTGTACGGAAATGGTCTGATGAAAAAATTGGGAGGAAACTGGTCTGAAAGTATCAATGTATGATACTATTAACATCTCATCTCAGATAAGAAGGTCGGGGAGTATAACAGCCGAAACCTTCTGGTAAAGACAACAAAGACTAAAAACTCTTCTGAATTAGCAACAACACCTCATCTCAGACAAGAAGGCCAGAGAAGACAGCTGCTGAAACTTTGTAATAAAGGCAACGAAGACTAAGAGGTCATTAAAAAAAATCTATGTACTGTAACAACATCTCATCTCAGACAAGGAGACCGGAGAATGCAGTGACCGACACGTTGTGATTAAGTCAACAAAGACGGGAAAACTATACTGAAAAAATCGATGTATAATAGTAACAATTCCCTGTCTCCGATAACAAGGCTGGAGTCTAGAACCGCCAATATGATGTGAAAAAAGAGCAAAAACGAGGAAACTGAAAGAATCAATGTATAATAGTATCAATACCTCATCTCAAACAAGATGCCCGGAGAGTATAGCGGTCGAAACGTCATGATAAAAAGAGCAAGGACGAGAAAACTGGTCCTACAGAATCTATGTATGATAGTAACAATAGCTCATCTCAGATAAGTTACCACAGAGCACATAATAATTCATTCAGATCATCGCACTAATAACGCAGCCATGCCAGTCAAAGGATTGGGGACAAAGGGTTGGGAGAGTCAAAGGGTTCAGGGTGGAGCACCTTATTTGGTGTAGTGTAGAGATTGGTCTCCTCCTGGGATTATTCACAGGAATCGTCACGGGAACAGCTCAAAATTAATGTGTAATCATAACCTTTTTTTCCTAGTTTTTATACCCTTCCTTCAGCATGACTTCGTCTCTTTTTATTGACTTTTTTTCTCACTGCTGCTTCAAAGGAAGAACGTTTTCTCTTCCTCTTTTTTCTCTTATCATTACTTCTGCGTCTGTCCCCATTTTTATGACGTCGTAAAATCTACGCTTTTCGATTGATTGGTCATAACCTGCCGCAGTTCCATCCAAAACTTATAAAACTGTGAATTAAATCTGAATAAACTAGCCTTTCATGGTTTCTCAGTTACAAATCTCGTGGGCGTGAATCTATTGCGAGATCACAAAAAAGAACTGGTCGAACTAGAAACAGAGAAAATGATGGTCAGTCGCCATAGAGACAACAGACTAAGGTTGTTGCGTATTTTTCGAAACTTTTGTCCAAACAAGTTTACAACAAAAAGGCGGAAAAGGCTTTTTTCTTTATTGCTTTTGATAAGGCGAAAATAAAAATCAGATAGCAGCAAAAATGGGAGAACATTGATCATCATCATCATCATTTTATTGTCCGTTGTATGACGTATCCTTCCACGGGATTCGCCTCACCTCTTTCTCGTGGGCGTTTCCGAACCTGTCCAGTTCATCTCGCCATCTCATATTCTGCCAGTCTCGGTCTCGCATTTGATCTCTAGGGATCCATGTGCTAAGTCATGATTGGTTGTCAGCCATTCTTGCAAAATGACCAGCCCATCACCATTTTAGTTTCCTAATGGTTTCTATGAGGTCTCGGACTCCTATTCTTTCCTTTATATACTGTGCTGTCTTGTGTGATCTCTTCATGTGAGGTTTCTTTCATGGGCACGCAGCATGGTTCTCAGTTTCCTGATCAGTCTCTTGGTTAAGTTCCATCTCTCAGCTTCGTAGTTGACTATCGGAAGGACGCAGTGGTTGAATTTCTTTCTTTTTTGGACTAATGGGATTTCTTTGTTCTTGAAAGTTGAACTTGCTCTACCGGAGGCCTGCCATCATAGAGTGATTCTTTGCCTCATTTCTTTTCTGAGGATTTATTGGGGGTTTCTGATCTTGGTCGTCGTGCGTTTATTTCCGACATGTTTGTTGTACATGATCTTTGTTTTGCTGAAGTTTATGTGAAGGCCAACTTTTTTTATTTATTCGCTCAGTTTGTCTCGGATTAGTTGGGGGTCCTGGAGATTCTCTGCAAAGAGGAAGATGTCGTCTGCAAGCTTGGCAAACGATATTGTAAACATCGTAGTGCGTAAATACTACCTCGGTTAGTGCTCCAATGCAGCACGTAACGAAACCAAAAGTGCATGTAACATCGTAGATTTCGGAGACTGTTCATGATACTGTCTTTCACCATTCGCTATTTATTCAACGAATTCAATATTACTTAATTTATCACGAAAAATATTTGGAAAAGAGCTCTATAGTAAATCAGAGCTAAACAGGATAGCGCAAAGCATTGTATCACTGTATCAATTGTTCCCGTTTGTCAATGAGTTTCACCTACCCGTTACGTCTCCGATGAAAGTAACTCACACAGTGAAGTGCCTCTGTAATGGCTTGTGTGCGCGCATGCGCGTATGCCTCCTCGTTTTGTACTGACTGAACTGTCGATGTAATCCCTGATACAGCAAAATCGATTGTGCTTTAATTTTGAATCAAGATGAAGATAAAAATAATCTAATAGGATTTCAAGTGAGGGTAGGAATCGGAGGAGGCTCTGGGTGGGAGGTAAGAGATACGGGTGGGTAGAAGAGTAGCAATTCCAAACCACCCCCACCTGATGCAACCTTGAAACTCTTTCAATTGTTTCATTATGGGCGTTAAGATTTGGAAAAAAAAAGCAAAGATTTTTCTCGTAACTGGGTCTTGTAAATGTGTAGAGATTGTTTAACCATAATACACATATATAATTCAAAATCTGTCTGTTTGTCACACTTTGTGGGTTACGATTTTGCATGTAGGAAGCAGTACTTTGGCATAGTGGCACATCTTTTCACGGCGAGGACATAGGGTGGGTGATTCTTTTGAAGGCCTCACTTTGGGGCTCTATTTACAATGTAATTATAATGCTAAACTGGACCTTGACTTTCCGTCCGACGTAACCTAGGAAGCTGATATTTGGCGGAGGGGCACATATTCCGACAGTGAAGGTGATTATCTATGTAAGTTTGACCACAGAGGTTATTCAAGGTCATCAGGGGTCATTTCTTATTTTTATTCTTATTCAGATAAATGTAAGAGAGACGACTCATTTTGCCATAATTTCAAAGAAGATCGGTAAAAAAAATCCTAAGACATCTATCTTACAAAAAACTATGAACATATATATCTATATTCAACATTTGATAATTTTTGTTTTTAAAATTTACTTTTTTGAATTATCATTTCAATATTTTCAAATGTATCTTTTTTTTACAAATATTTCAAGATATTTTAGCTGTGATCCTCGCTGTTGCCCGGGAAAAGATAGCTTCAAATTTGATAACAGGGGAGATAAATATGTTCGATATAATTCTTTTTGCGCTACTCGAACCACCGAGACAAAACTGATTCAATTGAATACAAACGTGGGCATTTGGCATATTCTTTTCTCATATCGGATGTTTTGCACCCCGGGTAGGCCAGCACACACTCTCGCGCAGATCCATGCGCAAATATTTGGTTTAGTCGAATATTTGAAAAAATTGAGGTAAAATAATTTTGGCAAGTCATTTTTTGTGCTTTCAATCGGCATCACACTTGTCTCTTTTGAGAACGATTAATCTTTAAGCTTTTAGGAGTGGGACTTCATTTGCAATGTAACAGCAATGCTAGATTGCACCAGGGATTCTGCGCAAATAATCGACTGGAACGAATTATTTTATGAAAGCTCTATAAAATATTATTTGTTCTCCTGTGTATTGTTGTATTGTGGAATTTAAGTAAAATTTATTATATTAACATGTTTCAGCTTTTAATTTTGTCAACGTCAAAAATCTAAAAAGAACAATATCAAAATATTCGTTTATTTCAACTTACAACGGCTATCTATCTATCTATTTATCGATCTATCAATCTATATGTATAATTAGGTGACCAATTAGGTAACCAAAAGAGATGGGTTCAGTCTTTGTCAGTGTGAAAGATCATTGTATTGACCGGAACCAGGGAAAGAGGATTTGGCTCTGGTCCATTTGTCTGACTGATAGGTAGTTGGGCGGGTCGGGAGATTGAACAGAGAATGCCAAGTGACAAATTGTCTAAGTGTATTGATGGAATAGCCCATTGAGGTGTTACCACTCGATAGAAAGTGGTTTCATTTCGTTTCAACCATGTATATAAGGATACTTTATTTGATATTTTCAAGGAAAAAAGTTATTGATTGAAACTTGATGGCATATGACGTGGTTTTGTACTGACTGAACTGTCGATGTAATCTCCGATACAGCAAAATGGATTAGTGGAAAAATTATCAAATTCTTCGGTTGAACAAGTTGGTAGAGAATCAAATCAAGAAAATTTTTCTTTGTGATTAGTATTCTTAAAGATGATATCATAAATTGGTTTGCATGCAGTCTGAGATAAAAATCGACACAACAGATTTAATATCCACATGGGTGCCACGTCAATGTTGATATAATAGTTTTGTTTTTTAAATCCCCGAAAACGTTACATGGTAAACAACTGATGATCCCAACAATAGAAAATTTATACATTGTATTATAATAAAAAAATTATTTGTAAAACAGGGGAAAACTCGCTGAAGAAAATTACATAAATTGCATTGACAGATATTGGGAAATAAGTGACTGAAGTGACACAAAAACATTTTTAAAAAGATTTTTAATATTTAGTGTTTAAAACTGTAAAGCTTTCTAGACTATATGTATATGTATACACTGAGGACGCTGTTCATTATGATCATGAGCAATGTAATCAAACGGATATTGTTATCACAATCAGTCGATCTCAAATACTTTTTTAAAAAATTGATTAAAAATCATATCAAAACACTCATTTAATCATATTATTTTCATAATGTAAGGTCGCTTAAAAATGAATTTGATAACATAATGAATGTTCAAGAAGGAATGGAAATTTATAACAATGAATGTGATTTGTTCAAATTTCTTTTATCCTGCCAGTTATTGTCATCAAAGAGACCGTTTCCAAAAGTGATTATAATAAAAAGTTTCCTCTCCCCATACATGAATCAACGTTTACAGTCATATGGACTATAAATTGTACGTTTCATAAAATTTATCATTGTATAATCCGTAGTTTGTATGTATCATGAGTTGAAACAAGAGTCCTCATTCAGTGATCTACAAAGAGATGATAAAAGTGAATATAGATCTCTATTTTCAAACATGAGCTTTTATTCAACGTTTTACAATGACAAGTAAATAAACACCAGTCTTTACTCAATGTAATATACACTATAAACATGACAAAAATAGATAGACCCGATTATCAAACAAGTGTCTTTGTTCACCAATATAGACAATTCAAGAATAATTCATCTTGCCAATTAGAATTTCGTTGACCTGACATCAGCAGATTTCAAAGGCAAAGGATGTATTAGATCTGCTATCGTCTCTTGTGGGATGATTGACTAATTTTTATTTTATTCTATTTTTTTTTTTAATCTTCCACGTGCATTGCGAGATGCTCCTGGGGATAAGGGGACGGCGGTTGATGATTTGGAGAGTTGACGCTGTGACGGTTAGGCCACAGGTCTTTCTGCAACGCCCTCGATACAACGCCTGCTCAGTCGCCCTCCTGCCCGGAAGCCATAACTTCTTGCACTGTAGGCTTTGAACGCTGATAAATCATTCTGTATTTTTATCGGGTGTCCGAAGCATTTAATTCTCAGGCGCTGGATGAATTCGTGGATTGGTATTGCTTCGACGAGACGCCTGGCTAGGTAGGCCACATTGGAAACACGAAACATTTCTTTCACTTCTTTTTTCTTGCAGAAGGATTTCGGATTTCCTTACTTCATTATCCAAGGCCAATTTCGATATACGTTCCCACAAAAAGTACCACTCCTAACGACTTTTTTTCCTCCAATTATCTTTCTAATCACATGAATTTTATGATAGCCCGGCTCGACTAACGTGTGTGAGTATGGGCTTTTCGTGAGTGCACAGATGTTACGCATTGATCCTGGTCGACGGACCAGAAAACAACACTCTGATCCTGGGCAGAACGCACAGATACCCCAATTCTCAGTAGAAGTGCTGATCGATAAGTCGATAATCTCTTTTACGGATACTAAACCAGTCACTCCCGCTCTCTCTCTATATATATTTATGTTATTAAGAAATGGATATATGATCCGACAGAATGATTATAAATTGTATTTTATTATATTGAAACTTATTTGGAATGATCTGCCATTATTATACGGTTAATGTATCACTTAGCCTTAGACAACGCAAATCGAAAAATCAATTAAAGAAAACGGGGTGGGTGCAGGAATCTAACCTGCGACCGGTAGGGTAACCACTTCAACGTTATATTTGCGCAGGCATTTGGCCGCTTATATACTCGGTTATGAAGCATCTCCTTGGGTATATCTTGCAAGTTTGTAGTTGAGTGATATTGGCCTTTTCTGACCTCTCCCTCATTTATTTCAAGTTTTTACTTAGTATAAGTCCACTTATATATGCTTGAGTGTTGTTAAATTCACTGGCCATATTTAGATTTTACACTATTTGATTTTGGATTCAATCAATACCAATTTTCAACAAACTAGAAAAAAGGTTTACTTTACGTTAAAAACAGAAGAATGTCTTTGGCCTCTGAAAGTTATAACAGCCGGTGAAAGATTTGGTTACAGCTACCCGTTTTCCTTCCGATATTCGCTTCTCCCTCTCCCATAAGTCCATCAGAAAGGTCTTATTCGCTTGTCTGGCTGCAAAGGATTCACCACACAGTACTCTGTAGTTGTGTGGGTTGCTACCTACCTGGCTAGTGGACAGATATACTTTCTAAAGTGAATGTTAAATGAGAAAATACTCATTTAGTAGCAAGTAGTCACAACCTCTAGAAGGGAGAATTTTAGGTACAGTCTATGAAAATAACTTAACCAAAAAAACAAATTATTATTATTATTAATATTATTATTATTATTATTATTATTATTATTATTATTATTATTATTTTGGAATCTCACACCAGTTGCCTGGTGGTAACCGCTGGAGTTTGAGTGACAGCAAGTCCCCTCAAGTCTCCAGCCCTCCTCTCCTAGTACTCGTAGGTCGCAGTAATTCTGCGATTTACAGTCTCACATCGGTTGCCCAGTGGTTATCGCTGAAGGCTGAGTGACAATAAGTCTCCTCATGTCTTCAGCTAACGTCTCCTCTCTCTTTCGCATGTCATGACAGAGCTACAATTCGTTGCAGTACTTATATCTCCAGCACCTTCCTCAGTATCCGTGCAGTTCCCAGTAGTGCTGTGGTCTGTACGGTCTCTATCCTTCCCCTAATCCCGATCTCCTCCAGTCTCACCCTCAGCGTTTTGGGGACAGTTCCTGTGCGCCCACTTATTATTATTATTTGCAATCTCACACCAGTTGCCTGATTATCATTATTATTTGAAAGAGAAATTTCAATTCTAGATTTCATATCTAAGTCCGCAGGCTACATTTTGATTTTGTGGTTAAAAAAAAAAGTAAAACTTTCAGATTGATTAAATATCTCAGCTGACTGACAGCAAAAATGCCGGCATATCCCGCGTAAATCGTTTAAAAAATACCAGGTCCATTCGACCGTATTATTCGCGAAGACTTGTTTGCTTTCCACTCGTTAATTCTCGGCATTCGTTCATTCTGTTATTCCGATCCTTCCTCTTTGCAAGTGACTCTTAAGCCGCGTCGATATTTATCTGGAACATTGGGCGCCACCGTTTTTAACCTCTGGCAGTCCGGTGGGATCAGGTTTTTGAAGTTTTATTCTTTTTTCTGTCATATTACAATTTTCTGATCCCCGAAATTCCCGAAGCTTAGCTAAAGTATACACACTCTTTTGGGGGAAAGAATACAATGATACCTCATTTATTCCAACCACGTTAAGCGCTGATTCGCTGAAGAGTTCTTTTTCAAATCTTTTTCCTAATAAATCCAATGATATTAAATTTCTGAAATGAATAATGAGAAAAGGTAGCTCCATGAACAGCGAAATAACTGTATACTGCAGACTTTGATTAATGAGTCATGTACACATATAAGAATAGATTGGTAAACATGCACACAAAATATCATCGTGGCGATAAAGAACGAAAATATTCAACAGATGTGATACATAGCTCTAGTTCATTCTGGATCAACAACGACATTGTATATCTCTAAATGATTACTTTCTCTATGCTATGTTATAATGACTCAATATATCATTTAGATTCGTTTAGCGCTGCATTTCTCGGGGACCTATCTTGAGCGCTAATTGAGGTACTGCTGCACTTCAGTTGCATTGACGTTATCGAATTTAGGAAGCAATATTCTCTACGAATAAACAACGTCCCTACCCAAACAGTTATAGTACTCATAATGTTAGATTGTGGTCTTTCAGATAAGTTATTTTATTTACATTATTTGTTTATTTATCTTCATAGTGTATTGGGACTGTTGCCAGGTAGGAAAATCGAGTAACAAGCAGATCATTGAAGTGGGTAAGAAGTCCCCAATTTTTTGGTTAGTTTAACCAGCGGACACCATAATTAGTGACGAACAAACAAGGTCACCAACATTTGACGTCCATTCCTGAATCTGGTCAACTACTGACTGTTTGTGAGTCTCATTTCCAGTCGAATCAAATGATACACTGAGCAGTAAACTAACAAACCTTTGCTTTCTGCAATGTCATCTCTCTTTTCTCCATTTTTTTTGGTGGGGGTACCTTTTATTGAACATCCATAGCCATCAAAAATGAAGATGGATTCTTATTTTTTTTTTTTTAATGAGCATGTGTTTCTTTGGGTGTTACTACACTTCTGGCCATAGTGTTGTGTCTAGAGACTTGAAAATTGACATCAGTACTCTACGAGACCCCTTCTAAAAGAATCATTTCTGGATATAAGCTTTTTGACATTCGGGGGCCTTATTCTGACTGGTTTATTAATCCTAGATATACATTTTTTTCAAACTCTATTTTAGATTTTTTCCAGTGGGAAACGCCAGTGATGTCATAAATAGAATTTATTCTGACCATATTTATTCTTCGATGGAATTTCTTTGCATGACTACAAATTTTGACGCTACGGTCGTTCAATTATTGACTGTGATTGCAAGTCTGATTAGTTCCTTTTATTTTCTTTTTGTTTTTTTATCATCTTATCCAACTCTGTTCAAATCTATCTAGTATTATTTCCATCCCCTTCATATCTATCCATCTATTCATACCTATTTATCTGTTACGTATCTCACAGTCTGCTTATATCTTTGTATCAAGCAGTTCATCACTAGCGGCGCCAGCAAACTTCGTAAAACTTACAGAGAGCACATATGTCTGCCAACACCATTATCACAAAAAGCTGAATGGGAATCAGTTCATATATAGCTAAGATGCATGTGAGGTAATAGTGAAAGATTCATTGGTCGGACACCAAATTGAATCAGCTCCCCTTTACCCCAAATATCGTTGAAATCCATTGAGAACTTTTGTAGATATTGTGTGGACAGTCAAATTCCTGGACCCAACCCAAAATTCATTCAGTTCTTCCTTAGCCCATGATACATCCTTCCATAAAATCCATGCAAATTCTTTGAGAACTTTTACAGATATTTTGTAGACAGGCGTATTATATACGTACACGACTGAATACATATACCTCTTCCAACTTCCTCGTCGGTTGAAGTTTTCTTTTAAAATCTGCTGTATCTGTGAGCGTTATATATATATATATATATATTGGTAACAACGATCTTATGTTGCCTTTACACTTTTTCCGTTTGGGTAAACGAACACAAAGATGGTTGTGTCACCGTAGACATGTCTATTAATAAGCCAGCACTCGAATGCCGCTGTCGAAGAAACATTTCTTTTTTTTTTCAATTTATTCTGTGTGATTGCGTGACACAAACGCTAATTTGAAGACATCGTCCGTTACTATAAATAATTCTTCTTACATACTGACATCGCATTTAGCATTGTGCAACAAGTTCTCTTAACTTTTTACAGTTTTCTTACATTTCACTTAAAATGCAACCTTTACCAACACAGTTGCAAAAAGTATTGGTGGATGAGGAATAAATACGATAAATAAATATATCGCTTAAATTCAACCTCACCGACCGTCCAGTTCCGTGGAGTAGAGCGGGGATACAGCCTGAAGTTGAGGTTTCGATCCTCCCTCGTGGTACTGGATGGGATAATGGATAGTCTATAGCCACACTGAAGAGTTGTAATACAACGAAAAAGCTGTCTGTAGGTGACACAATATATATATATATATATATATATATATATATATATATATATATATATATATATATATATATATATATATATATATATATACAATCACTTCTTCCTTAGTCCATGGGCCAGCCTCACACAAATTTATTGAGAATTTTTGAGAGATAGCCAAAACAAGTTTATATTTATATATATATACATTTTAATTCACACTCACAAAACACACACCACTGATGATGGGAGAAATCCCGAAACATGTATGGACAATTGACATATAAGGATTAATAAACCTTACCACCAAAAACTTCACTCCCAAGTCTGTCTCACTCTCTAAAGTACACATTATATATATATATATATATATATATATATATATATATATATATATATATATATATATATATATATATATATAAACTTGTTTTGGCTATCTCTCAAAAATTCTCAATAAATTTGTGTGAGGGTGGCCCATGGACTAAAGAAGAGGTGATTATATTTTTAAGGGGAAATCCAGGAATTTTAGTTGTTACCTCTCCTGCAACACAGCTATATGTTCACACGATATCTCCAAAAGTTCTGGATGAATTTCAATTAAATAGTCTGGTGGGTAGGCTATGGGGTAAAGAAGAATCAGTTGAACTTGTGGCAGATCTGAAGTTGATTTTTTTCTATTGAGAGATATTTCTTCTATTTGT
>OY735226.1:23089791-23097291 GCA_963457665.1 Thysanoteuthis rhombus
TATAGAATTTATATTTCAATTATTTGCTTATTTCTCTTATTTTCTTATAAAGAACTAATTAGCAGTTGATATTCCTTGAGGCACTCAAAGTCAGTCCATATCTATCTGTGCATCAATACTAGCCCATTTATATCCACTGGCATCTAAATCCTTTCGATTAAAGTGAAACATTAGATTTCAAGTGTCGATTTTCAAGGTAGGTAGATTCCCATAGAAACAATGGTGCAATACAATCTTCCTATCCCGAGTCAACCTTTACAGGTAATTATCAACTAACTGTTCATTCATCTGATTTTATAATTCCTTATTACCCCTCTTTCCTCACTTTCACTTTCAAACCAGCACCATCTCTTACTTCTCTGCTTACTAAGAGTCTTGTATTCAACTCTTACAAACTATAAAACACACATATTGTTCTAACGTAACTAACACTTATTACACTTTGGTGGGTGTGCGATTTAACATAGAAACCTGTCTCTTCGTTGCCCGAAGTCAATTATGACTAGAAACGTGTTGTAATGCAGGGAAGGGACACCTACAAAACCGGTGCTGCTGGGTTACACCGGCAAATAAACAACGTCATAACGAATACTGGAAGAGCAGCAGAATGAGGGCCCAATTTTCCGAGGAGCCCTTCCCAGAGCAAAGGATGGTGGTGTGCCGCTACAAAAGAATCTCTTTCAAAATTTGCATCTGTCATTGATTGTATGCCCCCCCTCTCTCTCTCATTCACATTTATCAATATTAACTTGTTCGCCGTCATTCCACTGGTATTTTGAATGGGAGACCGAACACCAAAAACTTGAACTCTACAACTAATTTGTTCACGATGATTTACAGTGAGTGATCCAAAATACACTGGTAAAATAGGGGTTTTAAAAGACGGAAAATTAGTCTCCCAGGCCATTGCTACTGTATTTGGTGCTCCATATGTGGGGCTTTGTGTTGGACTAAAATAACATAGTCAATATCGATGTGAATAGATACTTATTGGCAGGCTTATATGAATAGACTAATAAAGGAGAAAACAATCTGAGGTAGATAGATAGACAAACAGATAGATTTGAAAAGACTGGTACAGTTATCTAAAAAACGTAGATATATAGATAAAAAAGACTGATAGCTATAAACTGAGATAGATAGAGATAACATATAGATATGTATGTACTGATAGATTTGAACATATATATGTGTGTGTGTGTGTGTGTGTGTGTGTGTGTGAGTGTGTGTGAGTGTGTGTTAAAAGACTAATATAGATATGACGAGAGAGATAAATAGATTAGGGTAGAGATACAGACTTGAACAGACAGAGATAGATAGATAGATAGATAGATAGATAGATAGATAGATAGATAGATAGATAGATAGATAGATAGATATCACTTTCTTAGCATCTCTATTTATCAATATTTTCCCCTGGTTTGTCATTCGTAAATATCAATAATCGTTCAAAAATAATTTTATCTCTTGACTATTTTTACTACTTTTATGCGTATTTATTGAGTTGCATTTGTTAAAGCATGCCACAAATATTGAGGGTAGAAAAATAACCTTTTTCTGCCAGCTTAACACTTCAAATACCTGCAGATGTGCTCGACTGAATGAGAGCACCCGCTTATGTGTTTTTCAAGGCAAAATGTGGGAGAGATAAAGGAAGGGAGAGATAATGGGATTAAAGACGTGAATGAACAACAGTTTAGACACACGCGAACACACACGCGAACACACACACACACACACACACACACACACACACACACACATATATATATATATATATATATATATATATATATATATATATATATATGGGTATATGGGTTTATTTCATAAAAATGCTTTCAGAAACATTTAGTTAAAGTAGAGCTTTAAAAATGGTGGAATGATAGATTTGCCACAAGGACACGCTTATGATTCTGTCCCTCGGACTAATTCAGGCGAACCTGAAGAAACCCAAAGGGCAGAAACATAAGCGTGCCTGTGAAGCAAATCAATCATTCTACCATATAGATATGTAGAGAGAGACTGAGCCGATGTGTTATGTATATGGAATGGTTTATTTACATTGAATATATTTTGAACATATTTCGAAGCGAAGAAGCTTCATCTTCAGCGGAAAGGTCTGGCATCAGCTTTGGAAGAGTCGTGGATGGTTATGTAAAATCAGTAAAGATTTTCAATTTCAAGTCTTCTTTATATTTTCTTTATATATATATATATATATATATATACTGATGAGTTGTAATACAACGAAACTGCTGTCTGTGGATGACACAATATATATATATATATATATATATATAATGTGTACTGTAGAGAGTGAGACAGACTCGGGAGTGGAGTGTTTGGTGGTAAGGTTTATTAATCCTTATATGTCAATAGTCCATACATGTTTCGGGATTCTTCCCATCATCAGTGGTGTGTGCTGTGTGAGTATGTATCAAAATGTACCATGTGGAACCAGAGTCCACTGCCAGCAGCTATGCATTGTGGGTGAGTTTTGTTGTCAGGGCTGATGGAGGCCTCCTGCTGAATGGAAGAATGTCCAGTAGGTATCAGGTCTTTGGTAAAGCAGCAGCAGTTGGTCTTGGGGAGGGCAGTGTGTGTCAAGGTAGGGGGTAGTGATGTGGAGTTGGATTTTTTGATATGTTTGGGGTAGTGTAGAAGGAGGGGTGGTGAGGTCAAGGACCTACATAGGTATCAACCTTAAAAGTTACTGAAAATGTTTTGGCAATGATTTGGACAGGGGTTATAACAGGCTAAGGTGAAGTTTTTCCTATAGGTCTGGGTGACTTTAATCATCGCCATGTTGAAAAAAAAAAGATAATTTTCTAGGCCTTCAAGAACTGTTTTTTATTTCTTCTTCACTGTGACTATAATACTAAACTAGACCGTTATTTGTAGAATGATATTGCTCTGGTGGGGAAAATTGCTTCACACATCTCATATTATCGGAATCTTGAACCCAAACTTCTGCTTTTCAAACATTTTGAAAACGGCGGCACAAAAACTGACCTGTCCGACGCTGCCAAGATTTGATCGCATAACCTTCCAGTTACTACACTGAATGAACTCAAACAATTTTCCAACTCCTGCCACTGCAACCACCTGGTCATGTTGTATAAAAAGACATTTAGTTTTTTCCTCGGGCAACGTTGGGCTTCCTTGCAAGTATATATATATATATATATATATATATATATATATATATATATATATATATATATATATATATATATATATATATATATATATATATATATATGTATATATATATATATATATATACACACACTTCAGGCAAGGCGGAGGATGTCACAACGTCCGCCTGTCTATCCGTCACGCTATAGAAACCATCTAAACATGGGTGTAGCCCAACCAAATTCGGCACGCACACTTAATGGCCATAAGGGAAGTTTTAAAGCGAATTTTCTTGAGAGGGCTGTTCTTTTAACAATGTAACTACCATGCTAAAGTGGACACTTACTTTCTGTTCAATATACATATATTCTTATTTTATTTGTTAATATATAATTCTATAATGGGCTAAAGGTGAAGGGAAACTTTTTCCACTTTCATGGATCAAGGTAAACTTTGCTCCCCCTTAGGGAGGTCAAAAGCGGAGGGATTTTTCCCTCTCTAAGTGGTCAAAATTGGACGAAAATCCCCCTTTAAAAAATCAAAAGTGAAGGGAGACACTCCTTTTAAGGGGTCAAAAGGCAACCTTATTCACCTTTAAGGGATCAAAAATGAAAGGATAATTATATACACACGTGTAAGAAAATGCCCCATTCGAAGAGTTAACCCCCCTTTCAGTAGTCAAAAGGGAAGGTAAACCTTTTTTTGCCTTTAAGGGATCAAAAGAGGTGGGAAAATTATACATACATACGTACATACATAAACACACATACATTTCCGTATATATATATATATATATATATATATATATATATATATATATATATATATTCAACATGCAGCCTTATAAATAGTGTGTAACTACATACTAAAACACGTCCTACTGGTATTCAGTCTGTATACGTACAACGATGCCCAGACCAAACTCAGTATCCATGCAATACTGAATTTTACATACATGATATATCTATATACCAGTGCCTGAAGTGCGTGATACATATCAGCGCAGTGGAATAGGATTGGAGTGCATAACTGTACGCACAGTCTATATCCGTACTTACAATGTATAATTTTACAATGATGAGCATCGATTAGGTTGATGTAGAGTTTACAGTCATACACCAGTATATGTAAGTTCGGTCCAATATAAAATACAATTAATCGTTTACGCACGAAACGCACAGTGCATATCGGTTCCAGCATATTTGTGTCTAAGCCGAACGCAAGCATACATCCGTCCTGGCAAACAAGCTATTCCACTCCTCTCAAAATACATCATACCTGAAGGAGCAATATATATATATATATATATATATATATATATATATATATAGACGGTCAGTGAGGTTGATATATATATATATATATATATATATATATATATATATATATATATATGGACGGTCAGTGAGGTTGATTTTAAGATATATATATATATATATATATATATATATATATATATATATATATATATATATATATGGACGGTCAGTGAGGTTGATTTTAAGATATATATATATATATATATATATATATATATATATATATATATATATATATATATATATATATATATATATATATGTATATATATATACCAACCTCCAGGTCTGAAGGTCAGGTTTCCATCCTGGTACTAGATGGGACTTTTTATTTCCGCAAGAGGCACCTTTCAGGGGTCTTGTTTTGACGGATTTATTAAAGCATCTAGATTCTCCAAAAAGTAGATGTCCCTAGATGTTTTGTTACTCTTTTCTCGATGTTCCTGGATCCATTTTTACTTTATTCTAGATGTCTTCCATTGGAAAACGCCAGTGATGTCATGAACAGAATTTATTCTGACCACATTTAATTCCCATGACTTCAAATTTTCACGCTACGGTTGTTTAATCATTGCCTGTGATGACGAGATTTTATCAATTAATTTCTTTGAGATAGCAATTTCACACCTTACATTCCTCGAACTTTTGGATGGCATCTCGTACAGAGTAACCTTATCTTAAATACAGATTATTGTGAAGGGAGATAGATCACACGGAACCAACCTTTCCGAGACTTGAACTCTATTGTTTCTTGGAGGAAATTTGCTACAGTTTTGCTGACTTTGCTGAAGAGAGCAGATTGATATAAATACCTGGTAGATATTATTCATTTCTTATACATATTCTAATGTTTTTACTTCAAAGAGACAAGAAGACTATGTGGCACTAGTCCCCAAAAGAGGATGGTCTGATATCGACATTCTAAATCCTGAACTTTCAATTGATTGAACATCGACTCTCTTCGACGGATACAACCTGTTACAAATTCGCCCACTGAGCTGACTATTTACTTCTGAAATATGTCATACGGTGACGAAATACCAAGCCTTACTGCTTCTCCGCCCTGCTCCTACTCAAAAAGTAACTTGAATTGAACGACAAAAGAACAAACATGTCTGGGTAGTCAGTCAATAGAAACTGTCACGTGATCAATGTTAGGGATGTTCAGTTAAACGACAAAAGAACAAACTTCAGCGCTCAGAGGATGGGAAAACAGTAACAGGTATCGTGTTGTGTCGGACACATGTGAGAAAAAAAAGGAAGGTTCTCTGTTATACATAAAATGCCCTATTTCTGTTAATGATGAAATACAATAATTCCTAACCGCTGACAATACCTGATTTCCAATGCATGGAGCGGTTGAATAGAAAAGATGAAGTATATGAAGAGAATTCAAATCCTATTGCTGTAAGATAATGTGCTTCAGTTCTTGTGGATAGTGGTTGACTCCTCGCCTTCCTTACCCATTTTGTAAGTGGTGAAACATCAAAAAGGGAAAGGAGAAAAAAACAGACAAGGTGTAACAAACTTCAATAGCACGTTAAAACTAATAAATAATAATTATATGTATACATTCTCCGCTGATACTCTCATTGAGGGCGTCACGGGGCTAGGCACACACGGTTGGTTGTTAATAAGACCTACTTCAGACGTGCAAGGTCCGACGTTCTGCTTGCGGCACCTGGTGTTCCCTATGGTCTCTCATCTAGGCTCAACCTTACAAGAACCGGGATTTGATCGTAACCCCTCAGCCTCAGGGTAGAGGTTCCTATACTGTAGTCCTTGTGCTGAGTGCAGAGCGATGGGGCATCCAGTACCATCTTTGGGAGTGACTTGGCGGTGGATTGAACCACCGTATACAGAACCGTAGCGGAACACTCTACAACTTGGCCACGGCGATTAATCAAAAAGACGGCAAAATTATAAATCGTAGCAGTTGTGGAGGCGTGACAGAATAGAAGCCTTACTACTACATAACAACGGAGAGTGTTGCATTATTTCAAACAACGGAAAACTGAAACAAATGCTGTATTGACAGCTGCATGCCTTTTTGAAAATAATACGAACACTCCTTCTCATCTTCCTTGGCTCGCGTCAGTCAGTCAGTCAGTCACACTAACGCCCGAATTAAAGTGTTTTTGTTTTGTAGCCACCAGACACTTGAGCGCCAACAACACTTCGGCTTTAACTTGTTAAGATGGCGTCAATGGCCCAGAATTTGTTCAACTTATCATTTACTCTTCTTTTTTTTTTCTTTCTTTATTTATTAGTGGCATACCTGTCATTCGGGTCGGCGGTGGTCGATCGGAATATGTACTTAAAAATGAAGACGAAGAAAAAATACGAAAGGAACTATTAAAACTATTAATGTTCGTGAACGTAAATACTGACTGGTTTGCCAAGTTAGTGAGAGTGCCGAACAACATTTAACATGATATTGTTTTTGGTCGAGTAACCTAACCAGGGCAGATAGACAGATATGGCGCAGTAACATTGTAGAACTAACAATGAAAATAAGTGTAGTAATGGTTAACGAGTATTCGATGCTGACCATTACTACTGTAATGAGCGCGATCCTCACTGGGTCCTAACTACTATGGTTTTGTATCAAACTAAACTTGACTTTGAAAATATCAAGTATAGTCTGCTTTAGTACTTACAGCCGATCACAGCAACGTCTCTGACCATCGACCCCTTCACGGAATATTTGATCCCTCATCGACTGCCCCGCCAGGAAGGGTTGCCAAAGAAAATTTATCAAACCTACCAATACCACATCCTGTAATATATCAGCTGGTTGTAATCTATGAATTTTTAATTCTTATATGACTGTCAGTTTGAGACAAGTACTGTTCAATCGACGTCGTCCGACATCAATCGACCCCTTTTGACACCAAGGCATTTCTCGACCCCAAGAGGTCGATATCGAGCGTTTTGGTGACCCTTGATTTACAGTGTATATGCAGTAGTAGGGGCACCCAGTAAGGCTCGAACTTACGGTTACAAGCCAATTAACTATTACTGATGTGAAACTGGTGAT
>OY735226.1:23099791-23244791 GCA_963457665.1 Thysanoteuthis rhombus
TACACACACATATATATATATATATATATATATATATATATATATATATATATATATATATATATATATATATATATACTAGTTTTATAATGATATACAAAATATTTGCATCATTTTGCCAAGTCATTAATTGGGTCATCCGTGCCTCATTCCTTTGTGACCAATGATTTGGGGATAAACCCTTTCATTGCCACAACAATCCCAATTGCTTATGTAGGATGTCATTTCTTCAGGAAGTATTAAAATCGTTAAATATTCATGAATTATCATAATTAACCTTTATTTTAAAACAGATTCCTTGCAACATGTTTTGTATCTGTGGATCAGTGGTCATTAACCTTTTTTGTCTCCATGCTTTCTCTCGATAACTGAAAATATTTGATGTTTCCCTTACTATGATAAAAAAAATTAGTGTTGAAAACGTACAATGTTTTTTTTTCATATAGTTTCATTTTATGGATCTATCAATGAAAGTTTTTAAGAAAATCCTAGATTTAGAATATATTCGACGGATTAATTTTCTGAGAGTGGGAACGCAAACCTCAAAGAAGCATCGCTATAGGCCCACTGACCTTTTTTGCAAAATTCTATTGAAGGTAATTTGAGACCAGTTGATTTCAAACAAATCTTTGTTCTTGTTCTACGACTTTCTTAGAGTACATAAATTTTTGCACTTCATAGTAAAGATAGATACAGCCAAAATTAAATCAGAACCGAAAAAAAAAAAGAAAAAGAAATCCACATTCGCAGTTTTCCCGTGACGAGTTTAAGATCATAACTACATCGTAAATAGAACCCTCCCGTAAAACTTAAACAAATTTTCTGAAAGTTTGATGGTCAAATACTTTGAAAGCATATAAAATTAAAAGGAAAACAAATTTTCTCTGTTGGAGTTTGGATTTTGTTCGCCGATTCTATTTTCCGAGGTCTTGACCACTACGGCCATGACTTCGAAGTCTACAACAAAAGGAAAATTAAAAAAAAAATATTGAATCACCTCACATGTGTCTAGGTTCAAATGGATTCTGAAAAAACTTTCCTTGCGTGATGCTGATTCAATATATAGATATATGATTTTATTTCATGGATCTAACTGTAAGATCTTTTTAAGAAAATCGTAGATGAAAAAAACACAAAAAAATTTTTGTCTTTCTTTTAAGAGCGCAATTGACGATTTCTTCTTGCAAAATCCGATCGAAAGATGTATGCAGTAGGCAATTTGCTGATTTCGAATTTGCCTTTGTTTTTCTTCTACGGTGCTTAGTTCTCGTCATTGTAGAGTATAAATGAATTTTGTGCTTTATGATATAGATAATATAAAGTATGATATAACGGAATATATATATATATATATATATATATATATATATGTGTGTGTGTGTGTGTGTGTGTGAACATTGAACGTAGCGTATGAGTTTAGTTATGATGAAGATAGACTCCTGTCAAAAAAATAAATGTTCCGAAAACTTTTCACTTTAAAACATCTATCTAGGTCCGTGGATTCTGCAAGCCCAATTAGTACTAAATTTGGTTGAGCCACGCCAATTCCATCTCGGAAGAAATATAGGTCAGGGCTATCATTCAATAGAAACTGTCATGTGACCAATGTCTTTTGGCAGCATGTCGTGTCGGGGGTGATCAATTAATAAGTTACTTTTCTGGCCTTTTGTTGAGCAGTGATCACTGAAACAAGTCTGAATTTTCCAATGCTATTAGACACAAACTAAGAGACCAATTTACCATAAACTTATATTGCAAGTTGAGCACCCCCACTAATCTACAGGTGATTTTTTAAAAAAAATTCTTGACTTAATAAAGAGTAAAGGTTTAAATTTTCATCCTTCTAGCTCAAATAGTGTGGTCTGTATGCATGATAGAGACATAGCCAGCCAGTCAGACGAACTTGAAAATTGAAAACAGAGAAAGTGAGAGAGAAAGAATGTGAACTGACTGTGGTAGATAGATAAATAGATACGTGTCACCCACAAGCAGGACTTTCAAGAGATCAAAGGACTTCAGAAGCTTTTCCGACTCAGGTAACTGGTACATGATACAAAGGCCAGGTGGGATGTATTTATCCCGATTATATCATCTTCAATGTCAACTTGTTCATCTAATCGGGTATAATCCCGTAACCCATTTAGGGTCGGATAAATCTCCTCTTTGTTAGCTTGAAACAACGACCAATCTCTGATGTGCTACTGTTGTATTGTGAACTTGACACCATTGAATAAGTAATAAGACAATGGGTTGTTAATTCTCAAACGGTGATCAACAGTTGAGGCTTATCAGTTGTCTATTTTGAGATATAGACCCGTTTTTTTTAGGTTAGTTTCTCCTTGCGGTGGAATAATGTTTCAGCTACCAGCTGCGAAGTATTTTGTGATTAAAATGGGCGTGTTTCAAACTCCTATCAGGCCCGTGAAAAGCTGGTAATAGGCATTGGCCAAATGGGTAATGCAGGTTTCATTCAAAATGGCTCATTAAGTATTTATGTGGTGCTAAATTCATTAATGTACATTTACTGCACATGATGAACTTACTGGTAGCAAAACATATAAAAGAACTAGAACTATTTCTGAATAAAAAGTAATGGCAAGCAATTCCATTCAAAATGTATGTATACAGTACTGGGATAAGACTGTGAATACGGACAGTGTAAAATATATGCCTCCATTTGGGAGAGTGAGCCCTCCAAAATCGTTATCCCGCACCAATTGGCCCGCTTGTCCACCCACTTTTGTTCTGGTTTAGCCCCGATCAAAAGTTTAAATGGGCGACACTTCCTCCTGCACCTGTGAGCATTTAAGACGAATGAAATAATGTGTAGAGGACGTATTACACTTATTTTAATTTATTCATGGATAATATTTCCCGCGACGATTTAGCTTTACAGGAAAAGAATTTCCAATGATTGTCTATGCAGGTTTCTCCTTCGCTTCGAAAGTTTGTTAAACGCCACTTCACTTGCACGAAATATACATAAGTATACGCATAAGTATCGGTTCCCCCTGCTACCCGTGGGAAGCAAAGAAGCAATTATCATTACTTCATAAAGGTGAATCTTTTGAGCGATCCCAGATCTCCAAAATAATCTTCTTCTCTGTCTGCCTGCCTCGACGTCGAAGGTCGAAATTCGTCATCTGTTATAGCTGGTTCGGAAGACTTGAAATACGATGGAAGGCTTGACTGCGTAGCCTCACGTATTTTTCTATTGTTCTTTGTAGGTTCTTGAAAATTCCTGCAAACCTGTCCTAAACGTACGTGACCTTTCAAAATTAATGTCATACTTTCCTGCAATCATTGTAGCACTGCCCATCATAGCAAAAATCTCTTGCACGTTTATTTTGGGGATATAAATTAGTGGTCGCTGCTTCTTCACTTAAGGCCATTTTGGCTTACGAAAAGTTTCGCAGGAATGCTCTACATTCGGATAGCGAAGGAAGTTGTATAATTTTTTAGTATCTGTTGGGTCACTATATATGAGACAATTAAAGAGAAAATTCTGACGTTCAGAGAATTCGCCTAAATTATTTACAGCAAGCCTTGGAAGCATCTTTCGGAAAACCGACTGAGAAGGAATGGAGGTAAATATAGCCAGGGAATATTTGAGCCATCTATGATTTTCTGACGACATTGCAATAATGAAAGGAACATCACATCTTCCGCGAAACATGGTATTTGATCTAGATAGGGAACACTTGGAAACTGGATGAACTGAATTAAAACAGTACAACTGTAAAATCCTGAGAGCGACTGTGAGAACAGAGGATGAAGATCTAGAAGAAGTTGAAGGATTCTTAGAGTAGAGGCCAATGATAAAATTAAAGACCATGAAAGTGAAATAAAGCAAATATGAAGACAGGCTCGAAAGCATTTAGTAAAAATAGACACATTGGAAAGCAACATATCAATATACTTGAAACGTGACGTGCACAATGAATGTATTAGACCTGCTATGGCATACTAACAAAATCACTTTGAAGAACAACTCAGAGTCACTCAAAGATCAATGGAAAGTGCAATGTTAGGAATAACTCTGAGAGATAGAAATGGGTTAACATAAATCCAAGAGCAGACTTAAGTGAAAAGATAACATAGAAGTGATTTAGCGACAAAATAGAAGTGAGCAAGACACATAACAAGAAAGAGGGGCAACAGATGGTATAAAAGGTTGGTTGAATGGCGCCTAAGGGAGAGCAATCGTAGGAGAAGACCACACAAGATGGAGAGATGAGATATAAAGGTGTGCCGGTGAGACATGGTACATATTAGCACAGCCATGGTCGATACGGAAGAAACTGGGAAAGGCCTTTGTCCAGTGGTGGACCCAAAATGGTTGCTACTACTTAAGCTGATGTAAGCTGGAATAGCGAGAAATGAAAAAAACATTAATTTAAATAGGAAAACTTTATTAGCATTCCCATACCCAAAAATTGGTGAAGATGGCATATTAGGCTGAGTCGTTACAGGATGCAATGGTGGGAGGTAATGGAAACTTGAGTAAAGGAGTAGAAGGAAGATGATGAGACCTGCTTCTATAACGGCTCGATGTTTTCGCTTTTCTACTTTGTCCGTAAAAGCGAAAAAGTGACGTAAAACTTGAATGTTAGGAGAAAAAAATGTGTAACTTTTCTCACAGGAAATACTAACACCCTTTCAATTTCTACGGGAATAAATTTCAAGTTATTTCGATCAGATAGACAGATAGACAGAGAGAAAGATATTGTTCTTGCACGTTTTGCGTGTGCACACAATAGAGTATTATGAGTAATCAACGTACTGTGTATAATTGTTCGGTTCTGCTATATATTTCTAATTGTTTACGATTAACATTCTTTCAATTCCTCTCCTTAAAAATGCACACACACACACACACACACACACACACACACATATATATATATATATATATATATATATATATATATATATATATATATATATATATAGTGTTAACCTGAAAAGTACTACGGCGCCTTAATGGGTGTCCAATTTCCATGAATAATTCTGATTCATAAAAATAACAAAACAACACTGCCGACTTTTTCTGTGTATGTAGGAAAACAATTCAGCTATCTTTTAGTTATTTACATTTTATTCACTCTCTTTCACTTAGTATCCATGTAAATTTTCTTAATTTTAGTAAACATCATTTTTACCCTAAAAGGGATTTTTGTTTTTTGTTGTTTTTTGTTGTTGTTTTTTGTTGTTGATGTTTTTTCTTACAAATCTTATTCACTGAAAAGGTTTGATTATCTCTGCGAAAAGGTGACCCATGTAGTGAGTACATGCATCCAGAATCACGTAGATGTAGAAGAGACACGAAAGCTTATACAAAGGCCTCCCTCCGGCCCGATAGACAATTGAACACACAGACCGGTAGAATTCTTGATGGAGAGAAAAAAAAAACTAGACAGATTCAGAAAGTGTTGGCTCTGCGACGCCCACGATAGAGAAGTGTGGCAAATCCTGGAGAAGGTCTATGTCCAACGACGGACGTTGAAAGACTGATGATGATACAAAATGACACACACGCACACACACACACATATACATAAGGAATATACACACATATATATGCATATATATAAAAAAAGACATATATATATATATACACACACACACACACACACACACATATATATACATATATATATATATATATATATATATACAAAAACACACACACACACAAACACACATATATATATATATATATATACGTATAGAATAATGATCATGATCATGATGATCTCTTCAGTGCGCAAGAGCCTGGGTGGAGCACATGGAGAACCTGCTTGGATGCCCCAGTTGACAAAATTCGCCTCTTAGCTTTGCTGATATTGCCAAAAGAGAGGCGGCACATGATATGTTCTGCATAAGTAGCTGCGGGGGCAGACACTTCAAGAGGGGCGCCACTCCCTGGTTCGAATTGTCCGTTTCCTAAATTGGTTATCTTCCCAAGGCAGAAGAATCCAGTTTGTCCAGCTTTTTTTTTCTCTCAGTAGCTGCAGCGAGAAGAAGTGGATTCATGCCTTCTCCAAAGGCATCAGTGCAAAATGAACGTAAATAGCCTGGACGACCGGTGTTTGAACCCGGCTCACTGATTCCAGGAGAATCCTAGCAATCCCGTCGGGGAAAAAAACAAAAATCTGTCGGGAGAATTTTTTTAAATGGGAATATAAATTTCTACTGTTCTAGGGCAAGTTCTGTGTCATGTGAAAAGTACTCAAACATGAACCTCCCAAAAATCTATAAATACATTATTGAAAGATCCCAAAATCATCAACAAGGATATCAACGTCGAAATTATGTACCACGACCTTTTATTTAGTAGGTGCGGTCTAGTATTTCCTCTTCCCAGTCAAGTTAGACGTAGTATTCAGAGAATTATCTTAGCATTAGAATTAGAATTAGAATTACCTCCCGTTGCATTAGCAGACAGTTTCCAGTTTTACTTCCATTTTACTTTCAATTTCCAATAATGTTTACAATATTAATAGTAATATTGATAAAGCATATTTTTTCGTTAATATCGTTATTTCGAAGGCTTTTATCTACAAGATTCGATGTGCATTATATAGAGAGATGTTTCAGAACGATTATGTCACACGGTATATGAAATCAGAGTACGAAGAACAGAAATCATATTATAGATTTTGGGGTGAAACCGGTAATATCTCAATATAGTGTGTACTGCGGTACGAAACCATCTAAAGTATGTCTGTAATAAGGCCTTTGTATGCCATTTTGAAAATAACCCCTTTCCAGTGCTTAGAGTAACCTTGTAAGTCGTAGTAGCCAGAATATTCGACAGCGTTCAGCACCACGTGCGTAGTCATCACACATCTTTTCCACCACGATAAACAAAAACGCTAAGCCGGAAATACTCTTTGATTTCAAATCTCCTGACTTCTAATGCAGAAACGAAACAAACATCGTTGGATAGAGCATTTTTTGTGCTATATTTTGATATCATTCATGTGTTTTTCATAATTGTTGAACAACACATGGACATATCGGCTACAAGTTTTCAAATCAATTTTCTAAATATTCTGACCGTGTGAATTCGCTTGAATCTCATACAGAATTGGAGAAATTGATTTCTCTACCAACTCCAGTTAGTTGTATACAATATTCAATGGGGCAATCCCCAAAACGTTTTCAAGAGTAATTCGTTCTGCGCGCTGTGAAAAAAATAATCAGAGAATGTTTTGGCCGCTGTATTATCATTGAAACTGAAAAATTCGTTGTAAAATTCATTTAAGGTCAATTTATGAAAAATAAGACACCGACAGAAATCATTATGAAGATTTTGGGGTGAATCCAGTGATTTTTCAATATGATGTGTACGACTACGAAACCATTTAAAGTATGTCCCTAATAAGTACTTCGTATGCCATCTTATAAGTTATACCTTTCCCCTAGTCAGATTGCAGTAGACCTTTAGTATGTCCCTGAGCACACCTGACACCACAAAAAATTTTTTTCATAAAGCCAACTAATTTGGTTGTCAATTTGGACGCCATCTTGAAAATTATACCTTTCCTGTGGTGAGACTGTGGTAGAATTTTTATATGTTATCAGGCATACTGGATTGTACAAAAAAAACGTTGAAAAGGTTTATCTAGAGCGAATAATGAATATAAGTAATTGGTGATCATCTCGGATGATATATAGAAGATTATACACACTGGGCCATAGGAAAATTGATATATTTTTTTAAAGTACTTATATTGAAGATTCATAAAATAAATTTCTCCATGCTTATGATGAAAAGTTCCCACGTGCTTACAATTCAGCCCACACAATAACATGATAAATGAAGAGTTCTCGATAGCAATTTTAGCGCCCGTGAAATTCAAAATTACCCCGGAGAGTAAGCCCGTAGATCCCCCTCCCACAATCTTAGTGATGGATGATCCAGCCATCCTGGCCCACCCTGGCAAATCCTGGCGCCACCCCTGACCGATTCCATTGTCTGCGCTGTTAACCGCTCCGCTACTGGCACTTCCGCCCCCACGGAAGCTAGGAAAGATGTCGAAAAGTATGTTCATTTTTTTAGCGTGACGAGCATCCGTAAAAATTTATTCGACGGAAGAACCGCACTTTTGACGCATACTTTCACAAACCGATATAGACAACAATCTCCGAGCCTCGTTCTGAATTCCATTGTCGAATGAAACAAATAGCTGAAGCGATTTGCACCAGTGAAAATTTCCACTTATTTCAACATGAAACAGAATGATCAATATAAGTACTACCCCGTTTAGCGCTACTCTGTTTAACGCTGATTCCCTCCAGCGCTCTATTTCAAATATTTCTTGTAATAAATATTGATAAAATTAAATCTCTGTAGTAAATAATGATAGAAAACAGTATCATTAACAGACTCCAAAATAACTGTTTGCAACACATTTCGGTTGATATGCCATGTGTAGGAAAATTAACCCGTATTAAACAATAATATTTCATGTAGCGTTATACATTGACACCTACTGATATTTAATCAGCTCAGGAAATAGCTACCAGATGTGACACATAGCACGAATCCATTCCATCTTATTGAGGCTCAATAACGACATAATATTTTCAAATGATTGCTGGCACATTCTGTATTTATGCTACTTTATAATGACCCCGTATAACACTATTTCATTTAACACTGCATTGTTCAGGAACGTATCAACGTGGAGCGCTAACCGGAGTATTACTGCGAGCTATTCTGGCCTTGATATGTGCGAATTTCCGTTTACAGGACAAGCCTCTTGACAATTTCTTATTTGCTCGAAGGTGATGGCGTGGATTAGCTTCTCGGAGGCGTAGAAATTAATTTTAAGAATGTCATTGATGAAAAACCAGTAATAATTCTGTCTGGCAATTTTCCTTTTCGTTTCCTTCCTTGGAGTTCTTTGAAGAAAATATGGCGATGACGTTATCTTCCCCTGTCCGGAGCTTTTAAAAAAACGGAAACCATTAAGTTGATAAACAAGCAACAACAAATGTCGACGCCGTAAAACATTGGAATGACATGGAATGAAAGACGTGTTTATGAAAGGAAATCATTGTTTAATCACCAGTTATTTTTAGGTCCTTGGGTTTATTGTTTTTACTTTTTACAGTGTCGCCCAAGCGGATACCAATACGGTGGGGGGTAGTTTCAGGGGGTTCAGAACCTTGGCTGGGGGGAAGTATAATTAATTTTTTTCAGGTATCTTGATAGAGAAATTTTGTAAATAAAAATCCCAAATTGTCATAAATTGACTTTAAATACGAAAAAAATATTTGTTTTTCCTCAAAGTAATATGTCTTCCGTGTTATTGTTTGTCAATATTATGCTCATTATTTCTATGGTCAAAAGCGTAACTGACGGGGAAGGGGCTATTTGGGAAAACTACATGGGCCCTCAATGGAAGGGGCTCTAAAAGCTTTATAAATTATAATCCACCTACTGCATTTCACAAACAATCCGGAAATGAATAAATAAATTGAGAAAATTCAACAATACTCATCTGAATTCGCAGCAATTTTACTTGTCCTGGGGACTTCACTTTAGCAGCTGAAAATGTTTGAATTTTTCATCTAACATGAAAGAATAATGCTAGGCCTCACATGGAGAGACCACAAGACAGCACAGTACATCTGAGAAAAGACGAGAATTAGGGACATCATAGAATCCATTAAAAATCTCAAATGGCGGTGGGCTGGCTATGTTGCAAGAATGGGAGACAATCGATGGACATCGCGACTCACAACATGGATCCCCTGAGACCACATGCGCAACCGAGGCCGGCAAAATGTTAGATGGAGAGACGAGCTAGACAAGTTCTGGAAGTACTGGCTCCGTGACGCCCATGATAGGGAAGTGTGGCAAATCCTGGGGAAGGTCTATGTCCAACGACAGACGTTAAAAGACTGATGATGATGATGATGATGACGACGACGACGATGATGATGATGATGATGATGATGATGACTGCATTTCTACTGACATTATACAATAGTAATACATGTATTTGTAAATACATGATGTCAATTCTAGTGCTTAAAAGCTACGACACAAAGTAAGTGAAAAATGCCAGATCACACACTACTTTCTTGTTTTTGATGTTTGAAATTTGTTTTCCTTAACACGAATTCATTCGAAATAATTGTTTCCACACTTGGACCCTACCTTGCTCAAAATCCTGGATCTGCCCCTGCCAAGCTAAAATATTTCCCGAAATCAGCATTAACTTTTACTACAAGCTTCATCGTACGTGTCTGGTCAGATTTCCTCACTTGATGGTATGAGCCCTCTATAGATCGCTCATACCATCGAGTGAAGAAATCTTTGGAGAAATCTGATCAAACGATGGACATCAACATTGGCATCCGCTGGCGGATGGGATTGAAACAGGGAATAGCCCCACCCTCCCTGAATCAGAGTGAGAGGGTTTGAAAGTTGAAGTCTTACAGGGGCACGATCAAGAGGCAATGTGAACAGTGACAGCTGGGACAAGTTTCATCTTAAATACTCCCTAGTCCCTTACCTGACAAAAAACAACCGCATATTTCTTGCCCCCACCCTACAATATATTCCTTTGACCCCCCCCTTAAAGTAACAACCGACCCCCAAATATATCAATTGATATGAACCGATATAATTGTAAAAATGATGGACGTGGTCTTGATTCAAGTAAAGATTTTTTGTTCGCATTATTCACAAATAATAAAGTAACAGTAGCTGGATTTAGGTTCACAGTGACGTCTTGCTGGAGTTGAAAATAGTATCTTTTTCCCATTACAGTTTAGTTGATTCGTAAGCAGTTGGTAGTTTATTTTTACACAGTCCCACAAATGTCTATTTATGAATGTGGACGTCTGTGTGAATGAGTAAACTCTAAGCGTTGGAAAGAATAGTAAATTAAACTTACGATGTTGTTGTGAACTTGTGCTGCTTGCCAAGTGTGAAAACGGCCAGTCTAGTCAACTCCGTATGTTTTATCAAAAGTAAATATCTTTAGGAAAGAAATAAAGTTACTGCCAATCGAAGTTAAAGTTATGACGCCACGAGTCACTATATAAGGTGAAGTGAAGCAAAGCTCACGTTCTTTCTACACCCGAACTGGTTTAGGTTATGGAAACCTTGTCCCTGAGGAAAATTGTTTCGATGAATTTCGTTCAGAGGCGTAACAAGAGATTCGGAGGGATTGTAGGATGGCTCCTTGAGACCCCCTCCTCCAATATTCAGATAGACCTGTCATTAGAAATTGAGTAGGTTGACTGCTATTTATATAGCTTTAGGGGGCTTCTTCTATTAGGGGCTCGGGCGTTTTCAAATAGCCCTCTCCCTGCACAGGTACACCTCTGGTTTTGTTTTTGTTTAAGTAAAAAAATATTTTTTTGTATTGTTTTCATTCTTTTTACCCACGCACACTACTTTGAATCCCGTCATTGAATACTAAAAAAACTTTTGAATTCCTTTTAACAATTGGATTTTTAAGCAAAAACGTTCATGAGAACTTCACTTGGTGAATTACCCATAGACTTCGTTTTGATTGACAATGTCTACAATCCTGTTTGTAAACTTTGATGCAAAACCTTTTACCAATGATTTCGCTTGGTAAACATTCAATGTCTTTATTTGTATCATGTCTGTATCATTGTTCTCCGCTTATACACTCATCGAGGGTGTTGTGGAATGGATAAACACGGAGAAGTGTTAGTAAGACCAACCTCTGCCTTGCCAAGCCTGTGTAAGCTTCGTTTAGCTTACGACGCCTAGTATTTCCCAAAGGTTCACCCTCTAAGTACTGACCTGGCTCAACGTTGCTTAACTTCGGCGATCTTACGAGAAACAATGTACCCAATACGATTTGACTGCAACCCCTTAGCCAAGTCATTGTGCTGAGTTCTCAACGGAGAAATATTGAATAGCCTTTTTGAAGCCTTTAGTATGACTCGACAGTAGATTGAATCATGACCTACTGAATCGGGGTGAGCATTGTATCGCTATGTCTTTATGTATTTACTGCAAACTTTTCTATAAACCTGAATTGTATTGATAAGTATGTTTGGAAAGTTAACTAAACCTATCAGAGATAAATACAAACAGAAATTAATTTCAATTCTCGTAGTGTAGTATTTATGCATTGTCAAATTTTAGTCTAAACCCGGAGTTCTGTCAATCTCCAATCCAAACCTGGAGTTGTCTTTGTTTCTCGGCTGTTTCAGGGGATTAGGATTTAACATTCTTCTACTGTTATTTGAAATCACGATGAACTGATTGGTAGTTGACTCTCTTAAGGGCTGAGCTAAATTGATAAGTTTTACTTATCGACCAGAATTAATGTTGGAAATACGCAAGGGCTTATTTCATTCTCATAAATACGTATAAAAGATTAACATTTCTCTACCGTGACATTAAATCACAACCAACAGATTGGTAGGCTGGTGTCTTACCGACTGAGCTAAACTCTCAAGTCTTGCATATCAGCAAAATCTATCTTACAGATAGGCAAGGTCATATTTCATTGAAATGAATTAATTTATACAAAAAAATATAATTTTTATATTTATTATATGTACAGTACAAAAGTTTCAGTAATCATCTTCGGTCGGAATTTAAGCAGGGGTGGAGTTGGCCCCTGGAGCAACCATGTCCCTGTTTGTCTGAACCATGAACTCAAACCAGTGGCGGAGCTCCAATGAAAGTACTGCTTTCTTTCTGGCAACTCCTGCAGCCAAAAAGACCGCCAGTTGTGACGTTGCAGCGTACCCCTGGGAAACGACTTTGGAGGCCAAGAGTGGGATCATTCTTGTCCAGCAACTTGGAAAAAAACAACATTCCAGCACAGGTTGCTATGTAAATCTCTGCGTAGCCATAGACATAATCGAAACAATGGCCAATCCACAACCAAACTATTATGCATTTCTCTGATTGTAATTAAATGTTGACTTTGTTGAATTTTCAATCTGTTCGTTCCGGTCTTCATCCTTTTCAATTTCTCTCGAAATATTTTTTACATGAAGTAAAGAACAAAATAAATTACTTAAGAAAGGAAACAATGCATGTTTAACGAGCACCTTTGTTAGCGAATGAATTTGGTTTATTTGGAGACCCTTATATTAAAAAGCTTACATTCTAATAATACTTACCTGGTTTATCTAACATTTTGCATTAAGTTGTTCACTCAGTCCTGCTAGGATAAATGGACGAGCTCTACGAGATTTTAGTGACCAGTTTGAAAGAGATCTTACTTTTTCTGTTATCATCTGATTATTGGAGTCTTTCGGTGGAACTAAGTTTATATAGGCAGTGGATTGATTAAATCGTCCGTTCACTAGTTTGAGAAAATGTGTTTTCCTTCCATTTGACGGGTATATGTGTCTACTTAGTGGTTGCCGCTGGCTTTCTTGATGTATTTTCTGGCTCATGTATATATTACAGTGGTTTCCAACTTTTTTTTCGCTGTGTGGCGCACCTGGTTTTTACTGTGATATGTTATGGCCCAATGAGAATCATGGCTAGTTTGTTTTTGTTTATTTTTTTCATCGTAAACAAGTCTACAAATACATACAAAATAATTATAACAATATAAACTCGGAGATGTATGAGAATATAGTGGTGTGGCCAGATACCCACTAATCGAGAAAACAAGTATTGTGCAGTCTTTGTGTCCCACCTGGGAAACGTGATGAGGCCCACGAGTGGATAATGGTTCACGATGGGAAACCATGGTATATTATAATATATAGACTTACGGTATAGGGAAGCAGTGCTTCTGACGTCAGTTATTTAATTTCCATCAAGGCACTGGTTGACTTTGTTAAATTGGAAAACTGAAGTAGACTTTATTTTTCTGCTTTAGCTAAAACAAGAACAACAATAACAACAAAAACAATCCTCACCGAAATTAGGATCTTCGGTAAACAGTCCCCGATATGGGAAATTCATATTTCACTACCAAGATTTTAACTCGTAACGAGCTTATTGCAAAGAGGCTGTCTTACTGACTGAGCTAAATAAACAAATCTTAGATATTAACGAAAACTTATCATACACGCTTATTCCATTCTAATGAACGGATACATTTATACAAAAATATGTATGCTTTTAATTTGACCCTACATTAGTCAGGCTTACTTTGTTTTGTTGTATTTTGTTTTTTTTCCATCCCCTGAGGCTGATACAGTGACATTCAAGAGTTGAAACTTAGCACCAATGAGTACCACCCATATTGGGATATGTGATCTGTAATCTAGGAAGTGGCACGCGTATGAACACATTACGCTTCCAAACACTTTATATATATATATATATATATATATATATATATATATATAGAGAGAGAGAGAGAGAGAGAGCTGTAGGAGGTGCTAACCAGAACTTCTGTGAGTTTTATTATGAAAAAAAGGCAAGTTGTCATAAAGAACTAAACATTAAGATGGGGGTAGATATTAGTCAAAATCAATTGTAAAATCAATACTTCATTGAATTATGAGAATAAGATAAGATTATGTGTTTGGAAGTTTTTGTAGAAAATATGCTTAACACATTTGACAGGGAATTCGTAGGTAGATGAGGTAAGCGCACGGATGGCAATGGGGCTGGCCATGTTGCGAGAATGACAGACGACCGATGGACATCACGACTCATAACATGGATCCCCTGAAATCACAGTGCGAAACCCAGGCCGATAAAAAAAAAACAAGATGGAGAGATGAACTAGACAAATTCAGAAAGTACTGGCTCTGCGACGCCAATGAGAGAGAAGTGTGGCAAATCCTGGGGAAGGTCTGTGTCCAACGGTGGACGTTAAATGAATGATGATGATGATGATGATGATGATGATGATGAAGGTGAGCGTCCCGCCTCTTAAGAGACAACTCCGTGTATGGCGGCCGGTTTCTGTTGTATGGACCAGCGTATTGATCATTGCAAGTCTCAAGTATGGCCGAGACCAGGAATTTATTTTTTCAAGTTTTATGACCACCTCTCTGGCAGGTTGTGAGTCCACTGAAGGGATACATACCTTCATCGTAATCACAAAGCTTAGAGTGTACTCAATTAGCTGCTGATTGCACAGGGAAATCTGTCCAAATGAAGAGTTATCCACACTCTTTGCTCGTACCAGGAATCAAACCCTGGACCATCAATGTGTGAGGCAGTCTTGCTAACCACTACACTATGTGTAGCTACGAATAATATTTTGATGGCTGTTTCATCTATCTACATAAATACCAGTATCCGTTCCAAAGAGTGTACACCAGATACATCTTTCACATTTTGCTTACTTAACCCAAAAATATGTATGAATGAAATGTAATATAAAGAAAAATAATAATTTTGCGTTCTCAAAGCAGGTTGTAGACTGTTTTTAGAGTCTTTGTACATGAAGTGGGTTTCGATAAAGTCAAGAATCGTTTTGTCTGTTGGTATCAAATGGAAAAAAATGATCACAGACACTTTATACAAAAAAAATATATATGCTTTTAAGCAACCCATTCGCTAAATTATCATGAGTTCTGTAACTCTTCCTGTGGCCTTTTTCTTACAATCATTTGAACATCGTCATATGACGAGTAACACTATAGCATACACACACACACACACACGCGCGCACACACACACACACACACACACACACACACACACAAATATATATATGTATGAAATAAATCCATCACGTTTCAGAAGTGGCTTTATATTATTGATAAATTATTACATTATGTTATACTGCTAGCCTGATTTGTACCACATATACTGTGTATATATATATATATATATATATATATATATATATATATATATATATATATATATGTGTGTGTGTGTGTGTGTGTGTGTGTGTGAGAGAGAGAGAGAGAGAGAGAGAGATGATTCAGAAAATATAATTTTCATAAATAGTTGTATTATTAGAAATGTCAGAGTTGGCATGCTGCAGTTTACATTTATGCCAGTCGCAGTGTTTACTTCCCCCAGAATGAACTTTAAAGCATTTCCACCCATGAGAACTCAATACGTTTGTAAACTTCAATTTTGATCGCAAAGAAAAAAGCAGAAAATATCAACTCTTCTGATAAATATAGACAAACCAGAATAAAAGCCCAGCAATACAGAATAATCATGTATTATCAGGTCGCATCAAAAGTATTTTCGTTTCTTTCAACCGTTTACTCCAAAGCGTGTTTCATGTACATATCTAAAGGCTATGTATGATCATTTTTTTGTTAGTATGTTTTCGGGGGTTTGAGTTTTTTTCTCTGCCTTCCGTTTGAAACCATCATAATCGACAACTAATACTCGTCTACTTAAATCCAAAAGTCACCATCCTTAAGATGTTTAAACCAGTCTGGAGCAGTATGGTCAGATATAGTTTAATTGCCTTCCACTTCTGTGAGCTGCTTTAGGCATTTTAAATAGTGCCTTAAATTGCCAGAATTTCAATACTTGTATACGTCTTTATAACATCTAGAACAAAAGTTACAGCTGATTACTACTACTACTACTACTACTACTACTACTACTACTACACCTAATAATAATAATAATAATAATAATAATAATAATAATAATAATAATAATAATAATAATAATAATAGTAGTTGTAGTAGTAGTAGACAAAAAAAGGAAGGCCTGCCAAATAGTAGACGTTGCTGTGCCTGCAGACCATAGAGTAAAAAAGAAGGAGGGTGAAAAAAGGGAAAAATACCAGGACCTAGCAAGGGAGTTAAGGAAAATGTGGAACATGAAAACCAGGGTCGTACCGGTCATAGTGGGTGCACTAGGAACTGTCCCCCAAACGCTGAGGGAGAGACTGGAGGAGATCGGGATTAGGGGAAGGATAGAGACCGTACATACCACAGCACTACTGGGAACTGCACGGATACTGAGGAAGGTGCTAGAGATATAAGTACTGCAACGAATTGTCGCTCTGTCATGATATGCGAAAGAGAGAGGAGACGTTAGCTGAAAACCTGAGGAGACTTATTGTCACTCAGCCTTCAGCGATAACCACTGGGCAACCGGTGTGAAACTGTAAATCGCAGAATTACTGCGACCTATGAGTACTAGGAGAGGAGGGCTTGAGACTTGAGGAGACTTCCTGTCACTCAAACTCCAGCGGTTACCACCAGGCAACTGGTGTGAGATTCCAAAATAATAATAATAATAATAGTTGCGTCATAGATAGCTTTTTAGTATGGTGGAGGAGCCATAATGTTATGGGAATGCTTTGCTGCTTCTGGTACTGAAAATCAAATAATTATGAAGGGATTCTAGAGCAATATGTGCAACGTAGAGTAAGAAAGCAGGATCACGAGGGCTTCAGTACGACTAAAACCTAAAGCAAATATTCAAAAGTAAACAAGAACGTTGGAAAAGGAAAAAAAAAGTAAACTGTTCAAAACTGGCCAACATTGAGTCCCAATCTGAATCCCGTCGAAAATGGAGCCGGAATCTAGAGTCATAGTCTCAGTACCATACACCGCGAGAATAAAGCAAACGTTCAAGAGCTCGTGCAAATTGCAAAGAAAGCTACCAGTTGACAAGTGGGAGAAGCTTGAAGATGGCTACCAGAAAAGTTTGGAGACAGTCATTGTTGCCAAAGGGGACGTGCAACAAAATATAAAAGAAGTTTGCCAATTTTACAGTCGGGGTCATATTATCGATTTCTTCCTTAAAATTTCTACTAGTACGTTGGAAAATAAAGATTTTTTTTTGTTGAATTACCTTGGATATCCTTTTAAAATACTGTAATGATACATATTTGGTAGATTTCCATTTATTTCTGAAGATATTGTATAGTCCATACAAAAAAAAGAAAGTAAGAGTCTAGTTAAACATTATAGATACATTGTATAGAACTCCTTCTAAAATGTTTTTTATTTTTTAAAATTCCCCAAACTCCTTACTTTGAAGCTTCTTATTAGATTCATGAGTATTCGTACAGAATTTGGTAGAGATGTGCCCATGTTTAGGTGGTATCTATAGCGGGGGACAGACAGTGAGACGGTGTGACACCTCTCTCTAATATATACACAAGATAGTATTGGTACCAAATGTCGACGCCATATTTCAGAAAGTCAGTTGGCATTTCATAAAGGCTGATTAATTTTAGAGGAAAAAAAATAATCAGAATTATTTGAAAAATTCCAGTGGAAATTATTTGAAAAATGCCTGTCTTATGTCAACGTGTCCTCACCCACCGACAATAGGGCATTAATAATTATACATTTGTTGTTTTTTTTTTATCCATTCACCTCCGTCTCCGACAGAGACCAACTGAATAAACAATCCCCTGAGCCCGCTGGCGAAATACGTCAAGCCCCAATGACTGCTGGTGTAAGACCAAATATTTCTGTCTGTCTTTCCTTCCATAATCTCTGTTCTCGGGTGGGAAAGATCCTTGACTCAGTTGAAATGTAGGTGGGTGTGGGCTGGTGCGTGGGTGGAGTGCTTCAGCGTCGTGGTACGTCTGAGTGCGTGCCAACAAGTTGAATATTAGGTTGTTACACATGGAATGTCATTTGTGCGTTGCATTATCGAGAATAACGCTACAAGTAAATTATTTAGTAATCTCATTGCATTCTTTTGCAGATTAGATGTAAATAGATGTAATTTGTTATTATTGGAGGTTTTTGAGCCCTTGACAGCAAAGGTGTTTACTCAAGAAGTTAGACTAATTTCAAATACGATTTAGAATTAGAATATAAAGCTACTCCAGTTGCTGATATCGTCAACACAGCATTTGGTGTCGAGGCTACTACAATGCGAGATTTTTTTTATCAATAATTTCAGGTATGGAAATATAGATATAAGTAATACACTTCGAGTGAGATCCAAATCCGTTCTTTATGATGAAAAGTTATCGTTAGCAGTGGCCAACGACCCACGAGCAACAGTTTGAGCACTTTCTTGAAACTATAGGATTTCAACAATTATCATATAATGTCATCTTGAAATGGGAAAGGTTAAAAAGTTTGAAAAAATGGGTCCAACTTGAACTGATTTAAATGCTCTATGACAGTAACAGATCCCACACCTCTTAGCAGACTGTATCTAAGCTTAGGGAAGTGGGATATGAAATCTTTCAGCGTACCTCATATTCACGCGACATTTCTTCCACGGATTATAATCTTTCCAAACATTTCAACTTCATATCTGTAACTGAATTTTATAGAGTTGTGTATCATCATTTGCGGATCGTTCGAAAAGGGTTACTGCTTCAGATGGGTCACATTTTTTATTATATGTTCACTATTTTTGGTGTTTATATTATCTTACTTTGAAAAAAAAAACGACATTTCGTATGTAAAAAAAAAAGTAGTTTAACAGATGAGAAAATTGCAAACGACTAGTGTTTTGAGGAGAATCTGCGTAATATTTCTTGGGGCCCATCAAATTTTATGTTTAGCTAATTTTTTTAAAGAAAATTTCAAAAGGAAAATGTAATATTCATAAAATTATGCTGTCTAATGTAACGTAAAGTTATACCACATAATAAGTCCTAAAACATACTGGAAAGCATTTCAAATAATAAAAAAAGATTTGTGGGGCCCTAAAATCGTGGGGCCCTGTACGGCTGCATTTTTTGCCCTGCCTTAAGTGCAGTTCTGTTGGTTGTTCAATGGTAAGCCTTCAAGTCTCACAAACCACAGAAAGTGAGTTTCCAAGCCGCAGAGAGTGAGCTTGATCTTTGTAAAACGCTAAATTTGAAAAAAAAACATGGACTTGTGCCTAGGCTGACTTTGTTTATTCAATATTTTCTATAAATCTAATTTAATTTTTCGTTGGTTTCCATGAGGATGTTTACTCAGATTTGCTTATTCCGGTGAAAGGCAACTATAGTAGATCACCCAGTGAAGATAGAACTCACTTCAATATCTGTGGTCAATCAGACAAGTTTGGTAAGCATTGTTTTACAATTTGCAACAAAGAAGACATTCATCAAACTTAGTGACGTGTGAAGTCAAAAATGTGCAACACCCAGGGATCGAACTTGAAAATAACGGCTTCAAAAGCTGGGTTCCCAGCCATTACTTTGCAAGAGGCGTCCAAGATATTTACTAAGCCTAATTTAGTCTGGCACAAGGCGACCAGAATAGAGTACCATGTGAGAATCTAATTCACGAATAATGGCTTGCGTGGCTACCATATTAATCATTACGTCACGGCAGGTGCCCTAGATTATTATTGAACTTGGCTTAATCTGAAGCGCCAAGTAAGGATCGAACTCATAAACAATGTGTTTGCAAGACTAGAGTGCGAACCATCCCTCTAAAGTATTTACTTATCTCAACTTATGATATATCAAAATCACAAATAATTATTATAATTTAGAAGGTTATGGGATAATTTGATGTTTTGAAAGTCGGTTGGTAAAAAGAAAGACATCAGATTTTACGACTGGGTGTAAGTCTTATTTCAACCTGGGTAAGAAATTTAGTCAGATTTTGGAACCCTTTATTTAAGGGATGCCTGGCTGCCTTGATTTCTTTTTAGATACTCTTGGTTTGACTTCATGTATTTACAGAGAAAAGACAAGAGTCAGGGACATCATAGAATCCATTAAAAAGCTCAAATGGCAGTGGGCTGGCTAAGTTGGAAGAATGACGGACAACCGATGGACATCGCGACTCACGACATGGATCCCCTTAAATCACATGCGCAACCGAGGTCGGTAGAATGTTGAATGGAGAAACGAGCTAGACAAATTCAGAAAGCGCTGGTTCCGCAACGCCCATGATAGAGAAGTGTGGCGAATCCTTGGGAAGGTCTATGTCCAATGACGGACGTTAAAATGATGATGATGATGATGATGATGATGATGATGATGATGATGATTTACACATAAACCGAAAATGTTTCTTGTTCCATTACGATATGAAACTAACAGATCGTCTTAGTTTGTGTTAACAAGAATTTTTTTAAACCTTCGTTTGTCGTAAAAGGTTACACTCTGAAAGAGCTAGCCAGAAGGGAACTGCTTAAAAAGAGTCTAGAAAAGAGCTAACGAATGGAAAAGGTTTGTACAATGAGAAGAGCAAAGGACACAATCAAAGTATTCTGAAAAAAAAGAGCGAGAAGTCATGCATGAGTACATGCATATCATATATATATATATATATATATATATATATATATATATATATATATGTCAGCAAAATGGAATAGAAGTAACCCAATCCCAAACCCTAATCCTAACCCCAAACCCTGACATCAATTTGTACGTGTACCAGCTTGGGGTTGTAGTGCTTCCTTTTCTTTCTATGCCTCGCTTAAAACAAAGAATTATCAATTGTCTCCTAGCTCTTTTGTTGTGAGCGCTTTTGTGGCTTGCTCTTAGCGGGTGCATCAGTTGAAAATGACACGAGCATATAAGACTCGTATGCGTGATAGAAGACATTTTCCCTTGCAGAATGACTTGATCGATCAGAATTTGACGTTTCGACCTAATATTCTTTCTTTTCCGTTGCTGTCGGCGAACGGAAAGAGCATCGGATTGTCACGTGACACCGCATCTTGGAATTATATTTCGCTGCAAGTTTTCCTTTGTGACAGTAACTGGAATGCCGCATGAAGTTTTTGGGCGAGAGAATAAAACACCTGTACTCATTGGACATGTATTGCGAAGTAAGTGACGGCACTTCGGGTGCTTGTCGCCTCTAATAAATACATTTCATATGTCGCAAAAGACCTCGAAGAACTCCAAGAAGAGAATAAGAAGTGTGTTACTGCGGCCAGGATAAGGACACGATGCTACTCTCTTTGAGGACAGTAAATTTCTTTTATTTATTCATTAGCAAGGACAACCAATGGACATCGCGACCCACGACATGGATCCCCAGAGATCACATGCGAAACTGTGGCCGGCAGAGTATTAGATGGAGAGGCGAGCTAGACAAATTCAGAAAGTACTGGCTCTGCGATGCCTACGATAGAGAAATGTGGCAAATCCTGGGGAAGGTCTATGTCTAACGACAGATGTTAAAAGACTGATGATGATAATGATGATGATGGATGGATGACTTGGCTTCTTGTTCAAAGGTTGGTGCGGGTCTATGACTGCATGATAGAATTTTTAAGGTAAAGTGTGACGTGCACAGAGCCGACCCACCCTTTAAATCATTAAAGCATTCTATGGTCTACCGAAGTGGCACGAATAGAAGTGATGTCCCAATTATTAGACAGGTATATATTCTAAAAATAATATTATCTCATTATTTTAACTCTACAATTGTGTGGTTTTTTTTATCTAACAATCTCCTAGGAGCAGATATGGTTCGTTCAATGAAATTTTTGTCAATATTAACAATTTCAATCAAGCTTCTTTGTAAAACTTTACGAACGAACCCCGTCAGTACTCCCTTTTTTCACGAACCCAGAATTCCTTTTCGCGAAACCTTTGGATTCATACGAACCCCAGTCGGTGACCACTATGATAAACCTTTCTTTGCCTCGTAAAATGATACTAAGCAAAGTGGCTTCTAGTGTTACACGACACATTAAGAAATGATTTTATCTTCATCTCTCAGACGACTCGTGGATATACAACGTTCGTAGCAATTGTGTGTTTTACGGAGCTGGAGTGCGAGCACAGAACCCAATATAGACTGCCTTACAGGCTTAAGATTTTCCAACAGCCCTGGTATTTCCCACAGCTTGGAGAAGGGATGCATGCCTTTCACAAGGACATTAATGCTAAGTAAACACAAATTGTCCGCAATTAGAATTTTAGTGCACCGATCCCATATTCTGTGCCGTTAGGTCACCTACACTTACAAATATATGCTAAACAGTCCGTAAAATATATTGGTGAAGTTGGTAGGAGTGCCTCAACTTAATTTTCTTGTTCATCTTCCACTCACCCTTAGACCCAATAATGAGCCAATCAGAATTGGGGCGTAACTTCAACCCTGGAAATGCAGTACGTAGTCATGTTGTTTTTGCAAACGTACGCGCTTATAGAGGGAGAAGCGTGTGGGCTGAGTGAGTGAGACGGCACGATGAATGGACCCGGACAAGTTCAATTTCCAGCTGGGACAGTGTTCACTTCACACTAATGCTGTTAAGAAAGACATGGATCCATTTCTCCCCTACCCTGCTCTGCTATGGGCAAAATAGCACCGGGTATTGTGAGTGACGCCACTTCTGGCGCTTGTCGCCTCTAGGTCGAATTAATATATCGCAAACAGGTTGAGTATGTGATCATGTGATATGTGGAACTCAAGCAGGGACAGTTGAGTTCGTGGCCAGCATAAGGGCACTCCTTGATTGTTACGACTTCGGGGGTGTGGTTTCTGCTCCTCCTAAGCTCCGTGGGATATCGAAATGAAAAATGATTAATTGAAGTTGCCTCGGCTTGTGGGGATCAGGGGGATATCCTCCATATCTGCCAGCACTAAATGTTTTGTTCGTTTGTGTGTGTGTGTGTGTGTGTGTGTGTGTGCGCGCGCGCGCACCGAATTCGCTATTTAGGCTTGTTGCCCTCTCTCTGTGGGCCGAGACAGTCAAAGGCGATTGCTAAGCAGTAGTTGTTCTTATCAGAGTAGCCTTTTCTTGGGTGGACTTCCTTACAGGACATTACAGCAACAAACACAAAACAGTCACTATACTTAAAAAACCTTTTTTTCCCGTCATCGGAGGTGCAGCTGGCTTAATGGTTAACAACACGAATAATCGAATCGGTGTTCAAACTCTGGTTGAGACATTTTGCGTTTACTTCGCACTAATGCCTTGGGAAAGGTATGAATCCATCTCTTGTCCAATTCCTCAGGTAAGGACAAATAGCCGAGCAGACTGGGTTATCTAGCCGTGGTTTTTAACCCGTCTACGAGATTGACAACGAAACGGCGCTTCACCGGTGCTAGTATCATAATCATTTGCCTTTTAGCGTCTGCCGTTGGACATAGGCTTTCCTCAAGATTCGCCAGAACTCTTTATCAATGGCGTCGCGGAGACAATACTTTCTGAACTTGTCTAGTTCATCATGCCATCTCATATTTTGCCGGCCACATTTTCGTGTATGATCTCTGGAGATTGACGTCGTGAGTCCGGATGTCCAGCAGTTACCTGGCATTCTTGCAATACGGCCAGCCCATTGCTATTTGAGTTGTCAGATGGTTTCTATGATATATCAGACTCCTGTTTTGTTTTGTTTTTTTTTTCATAATATGCTTTGTTGTCTTGTGATCTCTCCATGTGAGGTTGAGCATGATCCTCTTTTGTTTACGTTGCGTAGTTCTCAGCTTGAGGGTCAATCTTTTGTAATGTTCCATGTTTCAGCTCCATAGTTGACTATCGGGAGGATGTATTGGTTGTATACCCTTCTTTTTAGGATGACTGGAGTTTTCTTTTTCTTGAAGGCTGAGCTGACTCATGCGAAAGCGAGCCAACCAAGAACGATTCTATGCTTGATTTCGTCTTCTTTTGAGGATTTCATAGAGTATAAATAGTATGTCCAGAACGCCTCCCGTCGCCTTGTTGCCACACCCTGCCCCAGTCAGGAGCATTCACATTATTTTGAAATATATGGTGTCGTCATTGTTGAGCCTCAACAAAAAGGAATGGATTAGTACTATGTATTTCAACTGGTAGCAACTTTCCAGGGATGGTGAAATATCACGAGATCTGGGTCTACATCTCTAGATGATGAAGTACTGAGTAAATGTATGTACAGGAGTTTATTCTCGTACACATGGCATATTAACAGTATAACAATTATTTCGGAGGTAATCCGTGATTCTCTCTTCAACCATTACTTAACATTTTTAATTTTCAACATTACTAATTTCATTACGAAAAATATTTGACAAAGAGCTCTAGAGAGAATCAGCGCTAAATGGGACAGCACTAAACGGGTGTCTTTAATCATTATTTATTTAGAAAAATATAACCCAAATCTATTGCGATAAATACTTGAAATAAATGCGCTGTAGTGAATCAACGCTCAACGGGGTAAAGTGTATTTCATACTTTCTTTTCTCCAGAAACAATGAAATCTGAATCTTATCCTTAACCTTGAATTTTCTTTTATATTAGGTTACAGCCGTTAAAAAATGATCACGGCATATCGAACACAAGCTTTCTGCGATCAGCCTCACCTCACCATAGACAACCCCCTACCCAAACCGATACAACAAAATCCTTGGCGGGGAACAGAGCAGTTCAGGGATATTTTTATACTTTTTTTTCCACGAAGCTTACGCAGGCACCTACGTTGAAGATCTTGAAGTATGATCGTCGGAACTTTGGATACCTGGGTAGAGATAGAGTTTCAGTTACTCGATTTCCATGCAAGCAAGCTATATCCCTTTTCTTGAAAGACTGGTTCAACACAATCTACCCTGTATCAGTCTTCACAACTAAAAAGAAGATTGCGTCTATATATATATATATATATATATATATATATATATATATATATATATATATATATATATATATATATATATATCTTAGATTATTATTTGCTATAAAATGCCTTGTAAATGATTCTACTGAAGAAATGCATTGGAAATAAAGAAAAGAAAAGGAATTTATCACTCTTCCGGAATTGATTCATCATTACTGGAAGAATATGGCTTTTATACGTATAACTAGCATAGTGCCCGTCAAAAATTACGGAATTTTATGATATGTACAGATAAATCATTTATGAATGTTTATTAGTGTAAATGGGTTTATTTATTTATTGGGATGAATTATTTGCAAATGATAAGTTGGGATTCTGTTTTTAACGTTTTTTTTTCTATACATTTTCTACAACTCTAAATGTTTTTTTTTTCTTTTTTATTTTAAAACAATAAGGCAACAGCTTCGGATAAAAAGGATTTTTTTATATCAGGAAAAGCATCAGTTTTATTCATGGAAAATTAGAACGAAGATAGCAGCAAAAACAGCAGTAGTCGTCATGATGTAGAGGCAAACACACATACACTGTAAAGCCATTTCCTCTCTTTCTATTTGCTTTAGCATGACAGGAGCACACGTTGCACAAACAAACAAAAAGTGACATGTTCTTATACATAATCAGATAGATGAACACTTTCTATAGAAATGCATTCTCTATGTGATTTTGCAATAAAAAAGCATTACAAATCTTAAAAAGATAAGGAATTAATGCAAACGTTACTAACAGAATGGGGCAACTAAATGAATATATATCATATGTATGATAGATAAGTATTTACCGCATAAATACATAGTAACTGATTTTACTATAGATGTGCATTGTAAATAGTTTTACTATAGAAATGCATTGAAAATCAAGAAAAGGGAATGCGTCAGTGTTCAAGAATTGACACAACCATCACTAATAGAACATAGGAATTATATGTATAAAAGGTAGGTCAAATTTCCGTTGCCTAGCGACGAAAAAAGCATTTATTTTCCAACATAATCTCCTCCTATGTCAATGCATTTAACCCGACGCTTCTCCAATAATCACATAGATCGAATATTACACAGTAAACATTTAATATAGAAATGCATTGTAAGTTATTTTATCATAGAAATGCATTGCAAAACAGAAAAAAAGTGGTCAGGAATACAGGCATGCATTACTGACAGAATGGTTACCATATGAATAATAAACATTTGCAATAGATGTACTTTAAAAATTCAAGATGAATGGGACCGTAATTGCTTTTTCGCATTACGTCATCCCGGGTCGCGTAATGTTTTTGTATAAGAACGCACGATTTTCGGATAGCAAGGACCTTAATGCCATTGGTTTAGGTGGTCAAATCCCAGTCGTTTGCACAATTCCCAGTTAATAACCGTTCTCATCCAGTCACATCTATTTTCGTACTCATTCTGAACTAATTTGCTGCATTGTATCATCATTACTAGGATCCTATGACGTTATAACAATGCTTATGCAGAAAATTCATTTTATCAAAATACTTTCAATAAAAATCAGTATAAAATCCTGTAATCGTAACAAAAAACTAAAATGTACAAGACGTTAGAAAATATATGATCCTTCTGGTTTTGATTTATTGACTAGTCTATCCATGTCGTATAAAAAGCTACGACAGTATTTGAATTATTATGCAATTGCATTCATAAATATAAAAAATATTATGCTGCTCTGTATTTTCTAATTTATGTAGCAGGATTGGTAATTATGAAGGGGCGGAATGAACCCGGATTTACGCATTTGGAAAATAATAATAATAATAATAATAATAATAATAATAATAATAATAATATATATATATATATATATATATATATATATATATATATATATATATGATAACATATATAATGATATGTATAATAATTGATACATAATAATGACATTAATAATAAATAATATATAACTGAGACTACTCTATAATTGGCATTTAAAAGTTATCTCCCTTGATAAATGTTACAGACAACAAATATAAAGATACACGTGACGTATTGTATGAGTACATATTTTGTTCATTTATTTTTTGATCTCTGAGCTGGAGTCCGACAACGAAAGGACCTAATCTTTGTTTCATTTGTAGAAGGAAAAAAAATTTGTTGTTTTAAAATGTGTGGGAAATTCACTCGGTCGGCCATATTTTTCTCAGTGGGGTGTTAAGGCAAGTTCGGCGCAAAACGAGTTGGTGACGTAAAAAGCGATTCTGATGTCGCAGTTGTTTTTGCTTACTTTGGGGGATGGGGGTGGTTGGAATCAAAGGAAAAACGAAGCTGTCACATCTGTTCAAATAACTGGATCTATACTTGCGTAGGAAGTAGATATATTCATTTTGTATCTCTTCGTATAACTCTATACCTCGGTAACTAAATCCGTGCGGGTAAACACGCACATGCACATACACACGCACGCATAAATGGACGTGCACGCTGACACACAGAGACCAACATTAACATACAGATGCACAAGCATACATACGGACACGCACGTATACTTTCGCGTGTGCACGCGTACATACACTCTCGGACACGAACAGACTCACACACGCACGTGCACGTACGTACTCACAAAAACAAACATGCGCGTTTACATACACACAAACCTTTTGTCTAATGGAACGATTGTATCCCAGAATGATTTTGGCTCTTCAAAATATGGAAAGTTCAGGCATTAAGCTCTGCAAAGGCTTAGCCGTGAAAGGATTAACAATTATGTCAAATATTTCGGTGTTTATACACATCATCCTCAGAAGATTATGAATGGAAGTGACTAAAGTCGGTTATTCATCGGATTGTTGGCATATATACCATAAGTAAAATGTAAAAAGAAGTATATCATTTTTTGTTATTTGATAGTGCGTGATGAAGTATTGTTATTATTCCATGAATTATTCGCAGTGGTCTCCTCTCTCTTGTTTATCAAACCGTCTTGGTCGATATGGAGGGAACAACCGAAAAGCATATCAGTTGATTCATTCGATAAAAACAAAATACAGTAGATGAAGATTTATGTTTTTTGGTACTATCTGCAATTTTTTCATCCCCTGATAGATAGATAGATAGATAGATAGATAGAAAGATAAACAGATAGATTTTTTTTTTAAAGAAGGCGGATAGACATCTTGATTGATAGATATATTGATAGATAGAAAATTGTTGAAAGGGGCTGATATACACGGATATAAGAGAATAGACAATGATAGATAAATATAAAGCCTACTGACGTGAAAAGAAGTTCATTTGAGTTATTTTTAACAACTATTTACGAGTCAGGGAACGCATTAATCATTTGGTGTATATTTGTGTGTGTTTGTGTCTTTGTGTGTGTATGGGGGTATGTACGTGTGAGCGTACATGTATGTATCTGAGTGTTTTGTAAGTGCACACGCGTATGTGTGTCAATGTGAACCAAGCGAGCACTACTCACACCTGAGTCTGATTTGATGCGAACATCCTCGTCAGTTCTCAAACAACAAAGTAAAGCTCCACGAAAAAATATTCACATCTCACTTCCGGTACTTTACAACTCCGAGGAGGAAGAAGAAGAAGAAGAAGAAGAAGAAGAAGAAGAAGAAGAAGAAGAAGAAGAAGAAGAAGAAGAAGAAGAAGAAGAAGAAGAAGAAGAAGAAGAAGAAGAAGAAGAAGAAGAAGAAGAAGAAGAAGAAGAAGAAGAAGAAGAAGAAGAAGAAGAAGAAGAAGAAGAAGAAGAAGAAGAAGAAGAAGAAGAAGAAGAAGAAGAAGAAGAAGAAGAAGAAGAAGAAGAAGAAGAAGAAGAAGAAGAAGAAGAAGAAGAAGAAGAAGAAGAAGAAGAAGAAGAAGAAGAAGAAGAAGAAGAAGAAGAAGAAGAAGAAGAAGAAGAAGAAGAAGAAGAAGAAGAAGAAGAAGAAGAAGAAGAAGAAGAAGAAGAAGAAGAAGAAGAAGAAGAAGAAGAAGAAGAAGAAGAAGAAGAAGAAGAAGAAGAAGAAGAAGAAGAAGAAGATAGGAAAGAGAAAAATATAAGAAAGACGAAGAAATATAAGGAAGGAAGAAAGAAGAAGAAATATAAGAAAGAAAGAAGAGGAAGAAGAAGCTTCAGAAAGAGGAAGAAATATAAGGAAGAAAGAAGAAGAAATATAAGAAAGAAGAAGGAGAAACATAAGAAAGAAGAAGAAATATAAGATAGAAAGAAAGAAAGGAAGAAATAAGAAGAAGAAGAAAAAGAGGAAGATGAGGAAGAAGAAGAAATATAAGACAGAAAGGAAGAAGAAATATAAGAAAGGAAGAAGAAACATAAGAAAGAAGAAGAAGAAACATAAGAAAGAAGAAGAAGGAACATAAGAAAGAAGAAGAAGGAACATAAGAAAGAAGAAGAAGGAACATAAGAAAGAAGAAGAAGGAACATAAGAAAGAAGAAGAAGAAGAAGAAGAAGAAGAAGAAGAAGAAGAAGAAGAAGAAGAAGAAGAAGAAGAAGAAGAAGAAGAAGAAGAAGAAGAAGAAGAAGAAGAAGAAGAAAAAGTTATCTACGAAAAATGCCGCCGATGGGGTTATCTCAAAAATGTCCACCGCCCGTTTTTATTCTAGTTTTTCTTGTTTTTGTGCCGATAATAAAAAGAATTCTGAGGATTCGCTTGACGAGAAACAAAAGAGCAATAAATAAAGAATCCTTTCAATGGTGGATATCCCTCGAGAAAAGAAAAAATAGGTTAAGAAATGCAGTTTCTCATTGTATAAAAGGGAATTGCGAAGATAAAAAAAATAGCGTTGATAAATAACAATGGCGAATAAAAAGCTTCTAAGAACAGCTGTGAGACCAGATCCAAGAAAATAACTAAGCGCTACACTTCTTTGTCTTTCATGCAGGAGGTCCCGTGAGCTTGCATATTTGGTTCAAGGTATAAAGTAGAAGATTGTGGACCGGCATTTCGGAGGGTTTGTCTCAATTTCTTGGTATATTCAACGATTCATTATGATTTTTTAATGTATTTCTGTATAGTTATTCCTCAAACTCAACTTAGTTTGGTACAAGGTCTCATGGGTTGGACACTTAGTAAAAAATGAACTAATTATACTCGCAAAAAGGTTTACGGCAGTCACCCCCGTCTCTCTCTCTCTCTCTCTCCATCTATCTATCTATCTATCTATATATATATATATATATATATATATATATATATATATATATATATATATATATATATCAGGAAATGGACAATGTATATCCAACAGAATGTGTTAATTATAAAGACAGTTTATTAGGAACTGATTGCTTGGCACCAATTTTACTCGGAAGTATAAGCGAACTTAGATACATAAATAAGGATAATAAATGAAGAAATGAGCGTGAGTAGTATAAGAGCGTTTCAAATCCCTGCTTTACCAAGAAAGCATTTCAGCTCAGTCGGGAAGAGCACAGTCTGTGTACGAGGATGTTTCTAAGGCGGACGAGGGTTCGAAACCCGTCCTACGCTCATTTATTTTCACAATATTGCCACTCGTTCGCTACCGAGTTAAATCGGTGCTGAACAATTAGTTTCTTATAAAATGTCTTTACAATTATCCATAACTAATATGTATATATATTAACAACCATTATATGTCCACTGGTGGACCAGGGCCTTTCCACATCTCCTTTCATGACGCCCTCGATTGCGCTAACCTCTGCTTTGTCTTACTGGCAAACCTTTCCATCTCATCCCTCCGTCTTATGTTTGGTGTTTTCCTTTGGCGTTGCTGTCCCATACCAATCAGTTAGCCTCTTCCTCCATCTGTTGTCATCTCTACTTGCTAAGTGTCCAGCCCATTTCCATTTCGTTGCTTAATTATTTGTATATTACCCTTCACTAGTATTTCCTCTGATCCATGTTGATCTTGCATATCCCTATGCATTGATTGTATTCTTCACGCATTAAGGGCATTGGCAAGGTCCTCTTCTATATGTCTATATTCATACGAAATGATTTCGAGCTGATCGTTATGTGTCATTTCATTTCGCTTTCGGTCTTTCTCTAACTTATTATATGTCCTAGGTAAATGTTTTTGTTAACTTTTTGCAGGTCCTGGCTTTCTATTCTAATGTTTTTTTTGTTGTTGTTCTTTTTTTTGGCATGTGTGTGTGTGTGTGTGTGTGTGTGTGTGTGTGGGAGACTTTTTTTGTTGTTTTCGTCTTTGTTCGGTTCATCTTCAAGCCTACTTTCTACTTTTCTTATTTAGATCACTCAACATGTTCCGTAATTCTTCTGATGCTTCCAACGTCATGGAAACGTCATCAGCGAATTTCAAGTGTTCACGCATCAGAAATCCTATCACAACGAAAAATTAGTACTCCTCTGGGGACCTCAAAACTTATCTCAGTGTTTGACTATATTGTGACAAGTATCATATCAGCATATTTGTTAATTGCCAGCATTGGCGTATTTTTGTTTATTGATTCTAACATTGGAAATAAAAGAAAATAAGCGACGCCCTGATATGCTTTTTTTTATTTCAAGGAAAGTAAAAATGCGTCATAAATGTATAAAAAGACTTGTGTAGTTTATGGAGAAGGCACTGTGAATGATCGAATGTGTCAATAGGAGTTTGCGAAATTTCATGCTGACGATATGATGACTGAGGAGACTTGGACTCACATCCCAAAATGTATCATTAAATGTTAGCTAGTCTTTTCTTCATCTTATTGCTTTTTGGTATCACAACTCTTTAGATATAACACTTTCCGACTTTCAAAGTAAGTAGCCCAAAATAGGAATTAACAGTATGTGATGCGAGTTCAAGTCTCGCTGGAAGCTATTATTTTAATTATTCCTTCTTCAACTCTACATAATTCGACGGTGGAAGGGTATCCAACCTCAGAGGCGTAGCAAAAGGGGCTGCAAGATGGGGCAATCGCCCGTTGGCTGAAGTGTAAAGGGGTGTATAATTTCCTCCGGCCTATTATGCCTTTATCAATAATAATTAATAATTATGCCTTCCTTCCCCAAGAAACATGCCACGGGTGCTGTCTTTGCTCACGGGTACTTTCAGTCATGGAAAGTTGTGACAAGATGCGTATGAGTAGGTGGGTTGTCGTTGAACATTGATGGATATATACAGAAGATGGAGAAAAGACCGGTTAAAAATTAGTAATTGTGTCCATGGCTTATCAAGAGTGTTAGGCCAATCATTACTTAACCTTTAGAACTGAAGTTCAGTGTAGAAACTAATGCATCCATGTTTGTGAGAATAATCGTGCATGTGTAAGTTTTAAGATAGGAAAGTATTACGGCTTATTTCGTCTCTCTTATCCATCAACTTGACTGGAACTGTATAAGTCATGGGTGATGTCAAAATCAACTCAGTATCTATCCAGCTTAGCTTCGTACAACACTAGAGGAGAGGAATTGTGTTGTACCCATCTCCAACAGGAAACCGTCCCAAACAATCCATGGTATCAACAGAGGAGCTAGTTTGAATCTTGTGCACAACGTAGATATATAAAATTGAAATTAAACGCAACATTTAGGTGATGTGGTAAAGAATTAGCTCGTTAACTGCGGCAAATGTCGAAGGGTAATAGTTATCTATTGCAAGATAAAACCCCTTGTCGATTGCAAGATAATCCATTGTAAGTTATCTGTTACAAGAAGAAAGATGTGATTCAACGACAGACTTGAGTTGTTATAAATCAGAAGAAACAGAAATTCATTGAGCTAGCCAGTGAACTGTATCAACGGGAATTTCTGTAATTCGCAGTTTATTGGTTAGGATAGGGGACAAGGCAACAAGAGGGGTGTGGTACAACAGAGGTAGATATATATATATATATATATATATATATATATATATATATATATATATATATATATATATATATATACGCACACACACATGTTGGCTTGACTCTGCGAAACGAAGAGATCCGGGAGGGTTTTCCACGTCTTTTCAGGTCCTAAGTCTGCCGGGCCTGACTGTGAATAGCCCAAAGGCCTGCGCAATGGAGATTTGGGGTGTAGTGGTATATATAGAGAGATGGGGGGAAAAAGACAGACAGACTGAAACAATGATCACAATAAAGAAACAGAAAAGGGGGGAGACACATATGGAGACACAGAGAGACTGAAGCAATGGTCGCAAGACTGCAACTTCCGAAACATTTTTGTGGCTTGCAAATTAAATGCTGACTTAAAAATAGGATTTTAAAAACATTACAATTTATGTATTAAAACCACACTTGTTATTTTAATCGCATAACAGAAAAGGAACATTCCATGATTCTTTTTCCTCCACCAAAAACAAATTGTTTTGAAGGCGTCAAAATTCCCGTAATGTACATTAAGCAAAATTATGATTTTCAAGAAAGAAAATTGAGTCAGCGGACCGAGTTCAAACTCCGACTGGGATATTTTGCCTTCAAACTACATTAATGCCGTTGGGAAAAGCAGAAATCCATCTCTTCAGCAATGCAACATTTTTTGTCAAGGTTTAACACAGAATCCAGGGATATCGATCCATACCTTCTTAAACGACTTTAGTGCGAAATGATCATCAGTTTACTGTTTTTGTTTTCTAAGCAAGTGATTATTACTCTACCTTCTACACACACACACACACACTCAAAATACATTTGGCCTTGTGTCAGAATATTATATATATATATATATATATATATATATATATATATATATATATATATATATATATATTGTGTTATATTATTTTGAAACTATTTGAAATGATCTCCCATTATTATCATTTGGCCAGACACCGTAAAAAGAAACGAGTAGAGCAGATATAGACAATGAATGAACAAAATGAGAATTTGGAGTTGAAGCAGTTATTTGGGCCTATGCATTATTGGCGTTTCTTTTTAGCTTTTATGGTAAGAGCATTGTTGAAGCAGCTTTTCTATTGGTTGCTGGTTCGATTCCTGCAGCATCCTCATATCCTTTAATCGTTTATTCTATTTACATTGTCTAGGCCAACTGATACATTCACTGTGTAATTACGGGAGATCATTCCTTATAGAGTTTCAAAATAATATGACTCAATTATAATTATTTCTGTCGGATTATACATCTATTTCTTAATGATATATATATGTAAGAATTACAAGGATATCTACCCGTGAATGTTAACATTTCGTGCCTACAGATCCCATCAGCAACCGACACTTTCTTTTTTGTATTTTTATGAATTAAAAATATATTATGAACTCTCTGTCTGTCTGTCTGTCTCTCTCTCTCCCTCTCTCTCTCTCTATATATATATGAATATATATATATATGAGTATGTATGTGTATGTATGTATGTATGTATTGACAGCTGAAAAGATTGTCAATGATTAAATATATAATTGTAAAAACATCTCGGCTCAAAATTTGAGGCCAGTGACTACAGTAGCCAAACGTTGTGATGAAGACCACGAAGGCAACTGGTCTTCATGAATCAATGTACATATAATATCTGACATTGGTGAACTGAAATGAATTTATTTCTTCAATCAATGGATCAAGTTCCAGTCCAGATCTGACCTAGTAGATCGTGGGGGGGGGTTACTCAGCAGTGTCCATCTCAACAGGTTCTACTGGGTCACATGGTATCAGCAGCAAGTACTTATCAAGTGGAACCAATCTGCCTTTGGGGTTCAGATCTCTCCATCTCCTTGATTTGATACCAGGTGGGGCAAGAAATCCTGGTTTGCTTTGCTTTGCTATTTTACTCATAACTGGGGGAGGAGTGGATTCATACCTTTCCCCAAGGGCATTTGTACGAATTTAACACTAGCTGTTCAAGCTGGAATCTGAACTCGGTTTGTTAATTACCTTTTCTGTGCTGTTAATTGTTAGGGCACTCGCACCATAGATCACAACGAGTACAATCGTAGCAAGAATTTGCCAAAGGTTACTTGACAGCGCCTGACCTCGAATTTGCTTTTGACGGCTTTTTCGCCCATGCATGGCTACCAAAGTTGGTACGTTCGCATCAAAATTGGTACTTTAGGCATAGGTCGGTAAGTTTGGTACAATCCCCGAAATATTCAGTAAGTTTTACATCTTTTGTAATTTATCATTGGTTTTTTTTTTGTTAATCTCCCAATTTCCGATCTTCAAAATTCTGTTGCGAATAAATATCGAAGAAGTCTATCAGTGAGGTTACGAAGTTCGGGATTTAGAAAACGAGGAACGTGAAGAAACTTAATAACCAACAAAATGGTATATTATGATAGAAAAAGAAAATGGAGAAGCAAGTTACTCATGAAGAAGGCATTTCTCTTGTATTCAAAAAAAAGTGTTTTCAATAAAAGTAGTATACGGACTGATCATAATTATCGTATTGTTTGATATATGATTCTGGTACATTTTTGAAAGAGTCGGTACATTAAAAAAAATTCGGTACATTTTAGGCTGACATTGGCACGTTTGATGAATTTCTTTTGGTAGCCCTATTCCTTGAGGTGTAGCTGGGGGAGGGGGGGGCTATTAGAAAACACTCCCTGGGACCCAATGGAGGGGGCCCACAAAAGCTTTCTAAGTTATAGTTCACCTACTGCATTTTACTGAAATTATTTTCACTGAGAAGGATATATTTGTAATTACATGAATTGATAAATAATAATTCAGCGTTTGGGGTTGTTTTAGATCAGTCAAGCGATGAAACGTATCTATTTGTTACAAATTTTGCTTTCTGATCAAATCTCACTGAATGTTGGGGTTCTTAAGGAGTCAACCACCCTGGGCCCTCGCATGTCTAGCTATTTCTTGGTACACCACTGCCTGCTGTCATAACAAGCTTCACTGAGTACACGAGTACTAAACGAGAAGACCGAACGCTGTTGTTTCGGCCATTTTCTTCCACTCAAGTTCCAGACTGCTTTTTCTCTTTCTGCTTTCCTTTGTTTTGGTTTGCAATCATTAAAATGCTTCGTCATTTAGTTCCCTTGACGTCCTGATCAGCCGCCATTTTGTCACCTTTAATAAACAGTTTCAACGTGAACCTTCTGCTACTCAAGCCACCAGGCTCTTGTTTTTGTTTCAAAATGATTTGAGTTAATTAGTTAAGTGGACGAAATGACCGCTTAATTATTTACTACGTCTAATTCTCAAACCTTAGAAGAACTAATCCGAGAAATCCGCTGTACAGGTTTGCCATTTGGTATTTTTCAAGACCAGAATTGAGCAAATTTGGAATTGAGCATAGCTATTTGATTCTGACAATAAAGATTTGGCACAATGAAAATTTACAAAAAATAACAACCCCTTAAACACCCATGATATGATACGACATGAATATGCATGAAAAATAGATTTTAAAAAGTGACTTTTTATCCGTTTTCCTGCAAGCTTAGTCTGATGGTTCAGGATATTTGATTATTTTAGCACCGAAGCTACTTAATTTGGTCCAAATACCAAACAAATTTGTTGTTTTTTTCGGCAAATACTCCAGGCAAACTGGTACATAGCATCTCCTTTTATGCTAGTGATTTTGATATATCGAAGGGGAATAAACTATTATGTAGAGGGCATTCTAGAAGTATACCCCCCGTTTTATTTTGAATTTCTTTGAAACTTAGTCAGTTATTATCTTATATTCTTGACTGATATTTCTTACATGAAATTTTGAATTGCTTTTAATCGCAACTCTCGGATCGTCATTCCACGACCTTGAAGCAGCGTGGTTCGGAAATAAACGATAAGCATCAGGCAAGATTCGAACTCGCATCCCAAGAAAAAAGAACGGCAAACCGTAACAACCTTACCAAGAAGTTTCAACAGCGTTGCTATTCCATTATTAGCCTTGACTGGTTCTTGCCACGGGATTCCAAAAATATATATTCGCCCTTTGGTTGTTGATGACTGTCATATTTATTCCTAATAATTTCTAGTAATTGTTGCTCTCGCAATCAGATATAGAATCATTATAGGTATACCCTACTTTCCAGAACTTTGCTCAACATCACTTTTCCTCTTTTATTAAAGAAAGCGAAAATAGGTCAGTGTTTGTTTTTGCAGTAAGTCGCTATAGAGGTAGCAGGAAATACCTGCCTCTTTCTCCTTCACCCCACCCTCTGTTATACCTCCTACCATCCCAACCTCCGATGACTCGGCCAGAAATCATCACCAATTTTTGGATCTGGAAACGCTCAATGTTTTCCCATATAATACACCGGTATTTGCTTCATTGTTTTTATGTCATTTGGGTATGCGACATGCGTTTAAAGGAACGCTCTAATTTCGGATAGCGAGGGGGGGACCTGTGTACGTTTGACATTCTAATTGCGAATAATCGAACTCCTACTTAGTGCATAAATGGGCTGGTCATGTTGCAAGAGGTCAGACAACCGTGGGACATCACGGCTGGTAAGGTGGATCCCCAGAGAGCATATGCGAAAGAGTGATCTGCAAAAATAGAATAGTTTGACGAACTAAACAAGTTCAGAAAGTATTGTCTCCGCGACGCCCATGATAGAGAGATCTGGCGAATCTAGGAAGAAAGTCTGTGTCCAACAACGGACGCTAAAATGGCTGCTGTCGCTTTGGATGGTGATTCACCAGAGTAGTGCTCTCGACCCTAACTGAGTGCCTCAATCTTCGAGCCCTGTACCAGACTAATTTAATCTTGGTAAATAAGTATATGCATGTCTCACTGTGGTGCAATGGTTAGCGAGTTAGTCTTGCAAAACATTACTACAGTAGTGAGTATGATCATCACTGGGTGCTCCTCACTCGTGGGTTCGGTCGTCAAGCGCACAACATAAGTAGACAGATGGATCGATAGATGGATGGATAGAATTTTATTCATAGAAAAAAAGATATCGATAAATTGATATCGTTTTTTTCTCGATAAAGAAATATGTTTATGGTCAAATCATGTCGAAAGCACCGGTTCCCACCATATCAACGAAGTTGAGCAATGATGATCCCGTTCAAAACTAAGATGAGAGACCATTTGCAAACATTTGATAGCCTGAGACCTCGGTGCCAGTCTAATAAGTTAATGACTACTCAGTAAAGAATATGATTCAAAAGAGGTAACGTTTTTGAATTTTGAGGCTTAATTATGTATCTACAACAGTGGTTCTTAACCCTTTTACGTCCACGCCCCCCCTTTTAGTTGTTGCTTCAACGACCCCGCCACATCTTCAGCTGATGGTTTAGTTTGAAATTGTTACAGCAAATCTGAATTTTATTATAGTATGCTCATTACGGTATTATGCAAAAACTTGTTGAGAGGATTCTCAAAATAAACCGTTGAGGTGAACTGCAGAGGCCCTGCATGCCAATCTTCTTACCAGGTTCAAAGACTCTTGGGAATATGTGAAGAGAGCCATTCGAAAAATCTTGGAAACTGTCGAGAGAGCTTACCGATGGCTCTGGTCGAAGAGGGGTAACGAGTGGCGTAATGCACTACTTGGACACGAGCTGGCGCTTGATCATCTCCGGCTATATCGTCCGGGTAAGGGTGTCAGATATCGAGGCCGAAAACATTTGATGGCCCTGGGTTCATCACTGGAGAAGTATTTAAATCGTACCATACAGTGTGTCAAAGAACAGAGGATTCGAAAAATAATTGGAGAAATTCTCACTTATTTCCTGTGGGTCGCACCCCTTCTTGAAATTACTCACGCCTTCCTGGTTAAGAACCACTGCTCTATGAATATGTTGTGCTATCATGACTGGCAGTACAATTTCAGCTCTTTAATCCAACAAACTTGGGACCGAACCATTGACAGACCAGACGAAATGCAGGAAAACAGAAACCATTTTTTTTCATACTATTACGCAATTTAGCATTTTTTAACGATTATTCTAATAGTGGAGAAAAAAGAACTTAAACCAATTTATATGATATGAATTATAACATAAGTGAAAATTGTTTGTGCTTGCTTCTGTTTTTTCTGTTAGTTGTATTAAATTATTATGGATAATATTCAGAAAAATGAACAAATACTCGTATAATTTTATACGCAATAAACATCGAAAGTTGACGCGTTCAAAGTTATAGGTTTCTAACCGCGGTTAGCATTTTACACATTCGGTTTAATAAGTCGGTTCATACACCTCTAAATTGCGGTTTGAAACCAAATCGAAAAACAGTAATAACAGATTACTGGCTAATGGCAGCAGATTCAAAACGTGCCAGAAGTTGGTGGACCGCAGAGTATCGGATTAAAGTGGTTCAACCTGTATATTTCTAACTACAACGTAAGTCGACGGTTAAGAAAATTGGAAAAATCATGTTTAGAACAGATCTGAATAGGTTAACGGTTATTGTAAGGTATCAAGTGACCTGAACAGAGATTGATTGAAGAGAGATAAACAGCGTTCGTAGTAAAGAAAGAAAAGATGTTATCTTGACAAGAAGGAGGTAATGAGAGAGAGACAGACAGACAGACAGACAGACAGACAGAGAGAAAGCATATGCAAGGAAAGAAAGATAGATATAGAAAGATACGATATAGAGGGGACAAAGAAAGAAGGATATTTTTCTTTTTTACGCCACGCTCCATCATATCATTCCTTTTTTTTAGAAATCAATTCCCGAGATAAAAAAATAATAAGTACAAGAAAGAAAGAAAAGAGACTATACAGTTTTCGCTCTTCGTGTGTGTATATATATATATATATATATATATATATATATATATATATATATATATATATATATATATATATATATATATATATATGTATATATATATATATATATAATGTGTACTTTAGAGAGTGAGACAGACTCGGGAGTGAAGTTTTTGGTGGTAAGGTTTATTAATCCTTATATGTCAATATAACTTCACCTTAGCCTGTTATAACCCCTGTCCAAATCATATATATATATATATATATATATATATATATATATATATATATATATATATATATATATATATATATATATAACTTATTCATTTTACGATGAATTATGTTGCATTTCGGGCGATATTTTTCGTTTTAATTTTGATGCAATAATTATCTTATTTTAACGCAGTTTTTAAACAGAGTCTGTCCTTTTTTGTTCATTCAAGTTACCCCAGGCTTTAATAGTTACTCACATGTCATGCGACTCGTGGGGCAAAGATTTTGTCTCCATTCCTCAAATGTTCAATGGAGATCCTTGCGTTGTTTCCGTAGCAATTATGATTGTGCGTTATCAAGAGGTCGAGGTGTTAGCCCAACGTCCAAAATGGTTGCCTTACAGATCAAAATTACTCCAACTGGTCGGCTTTTCATCCATAGCTGGGAAGAGAAGCGGATCCATACAAACTATCCCAGCAAACTCGGTTCGCCGATTGAATTCTTCCTGACCTCACCTGCGAATGACGGAAATTTCCACCACTGCTGTTCAATAGCAAAAACAATCACATTTCAGCTTTATTATTAATGATGGCAACTCAGTTTTATCTATGAGTTAGGACTCTCATCTTGCAATGGATAACTCGTAACGGATAACTTGCAATGGAGAAGGGCTTTTATCTTGCAATGGATAACTATTATTCTTCTCTACTGCTGTGCTAAATAGGTTAAGAGTCAGTAAATGTTGTTTTTTTTATTCAAGTTACATCAGGCTTCTACGCAAAGAGAAAAAAACGACGAAAGAAAAAGAAAATAATGACTCACACACCTGTTATTATAGGAGACAAGTGTTCACATCGTTTATATGAAGACGACAACCAAAACACGCTGGCTATTGCTGTCTTGGGGGAGTTCCATTGCGCACATTACAAGTGTTTCTGCCGTGAGAGCAAAAGAGTAAACTCACAGGGCCAGGTTACCAGACCATAATTCGTAGGATTTGTAAGACCCCCCAGCACGTACGTTACCTTCGTCTCGGGCGTGGGGGCAAAGAGAAGTCCACTGGAGTAAGACATCTGTTCACAATTCGTAGGATTCCCCAGACCTCCAGCAATCACGAAGGATTCAAAAGACCTCCAACTAGCACGAAGGATTCAAAAGACCTCCAACGAGCACAAAGGATTCAAAAGACCTCCAACGAGCACGTAGGCTTCACCCCGGACGTTATCAGTACCGTCAATGAATTACCCTTTTTTTCTATTCTTATTGTTGTTGTGTCAATAGATCTGCCTCTCCCAAATAGACTTCGCTGGTCACCTGAGGGCCGGCCACAGATGTGTAAGACCCTCCCAAATCTTCGTTCGCGAAGCCAAGCTGTAATTTTTGTCCCAATCGTCACCATCTTTCTTTTCTGTCGCCCGGACTTCAGCGTTTAGCCTGAAGACCCGGAAACGAAACTTGGTTCATCGCCATCCTCGAAGCTGCTTCAAGTGAACTTGACCTTACCCTTGGGTAACCCACACCAACAGACGTCTGTATCTGATCAGTACTCGATATTATTTTTTCTTCTTCCTCTTTTTCCGCCCTTAAGGCATTGCGGTCAAGATTAACCCATATCCTTCCCCTCCTTTTACATCCAATCTTATCTCCCCCGTGTTGGTGCATCCCACTAATCTAATTAGAATCGGGTATCTTGTCCCTTAATAATATGTCAACATAGTACAGTATGTCAATAGAGTACAATAAGTCAAAAGAGTACAAGCCTAGATATAAACGCATGTATCTCTCTTATCTATTTTGTATTGTTTTCAACGCAGTTTTTGCTAAACCGATAATGATCAATTAATATTCATATTTATACACAACAACCGTTTCATTTGAACACGACCGTTTTGATTTTTTTTTAAATAGCTGTTCATCTTCTTCTTCTTCTTCAGTCTTTATTTTCAAAAATATTAAAATTACATTTGATTCAAGGACCTATCTACATTGACTTAGTTAAAACTTATTGATATTGATATTTATCGATACTTAAAGATTCTTTTTACGCGTTTTTATCAATTTGCCTGAGATTTCTGTTCGAATTTCGCTTTTAGAAATTGAAAAATTTTAACTATTTCATCATTTTTATTTCATGTGAGTGTGTGCGCGCGTGCGAGTATATAATTATTACTTTGCTGTTATCATTATTAGCTAAAATTAAAATAATAAGGTCAATTGTTGATTCATACCATGCGTTACCCCAGTCACTCGTTTTAAGAGTTGTGACTGCTTGTCAACGTCTCTTGTAGTATAGTAGGAGTTTTAAAATTGAAGTACAGTAAACTCTCGTTATTACGGCATCCTCGTGTTTCATTTTAACAAATTTGCCGTTGTAGCGGGTAGATTTTTTAGGTGTTTAAATAATGAGAAACCAAAGAAAGACAGGCAAAAATTACCTTTCTTACCCTTTCATGGTGTAATACCCCATTCAAGTTATTTTGAGGGTTAACTGATTTTAGTTTTTAAAATAATGCACTGAAGTCTTATCGAGTTGTTGCTTCAAACTGATCACCGACAACTGTCTTCTTGCTAGAATATAAAAACAAACTGGCCGCTAGAACGCATGTGTCATTAAATAGTGCCGTTAGGACGAGGGTTTAGTATAATTTGAAACATCAATCTCTAAGCCTACTCGTTGTATACAAGAAAAGAAAAAAACAGAAAGAAATGAAAGAAACGTAAGGCACCTGCGTTTACTCTGGAGGGAGGAAAATAGAGAATCGGATAGATAAAAGGAGTCATTTGTCGAACAGTTTGGCCAAATTTATGTTCAAGTTTACATCTAAAATTGAGTCAACCAACATCTAGGTTCACTAGACATACCTAAAATCTAGGAAATATATTACATATTATTGATAACTTGAATGTGACTTTAATCGTCAACATTTCTTTTACTAAAAGGCTACCTATTTCATGGAAAAATATCACTTATTTTATTTCTGCAAATCAAATAAAAGTATCATTTTAATTAAAAAATTACCTGATAGTAATTTCTGATATCTAGACGCATCCAAAAACATCTAGATATAGCTGAAAAACATCTAAATTGGTAGCACTGTTGTCAAATGGGAGAAGAATCACATGTGAAGAAAGAACGAACGAAAGAGGAAGGAGAGCAGGTTACCAAATTTAGTTTGATATTTACATCTAAAATTCAGTCAAAACCATCTAGTATCTCTAAATCTATACATAAAAATAATCTAGGATATATATTGCAAATCTTGATAATTCAAATTTCTCATTTCATTACTATACATCAAATGTGACTTTTACCGTCAAAATTGACTTTAACGAAATATCACTTTTTTTACTGTGAATTAAATGAACAAAATATTACTGAATTGAATAAATAAAAATTGTACTTATTTTAGTAAAAATGATGTTTTAATCTTATAAGTTGTATGAATTGAAATATTACTTATTTTTTCAATATCATTATGAATTAAATAAAAACAACTAGATATACATCCATCATCTAAATATCAATTTCCGACATTAGACTCAACGAAAAACATCTAAATTGGCAACACTTTTCAAATGAAAGAAGAATCACATGTGAAGTGAGAAAGAAGGAGAGCGAAAGGGGGAGAGGGTCAGTCACGTGGTGTGGAGAGGCTGGGGTTCCGAAATTTTTACACTCTTCTTCCTTTTCTCGTTCTGGTCTTCTTCATCATCATCATCTCCCTTCGCTACTGCTGCTGTTGCTGCATTGAATTAACTAAACCTTGTCACTCTTACTTGCTTACCTCCCGAGGGGCTCTGCCTTATTGTACCTACCGTTTTATACTCCTTACCCCGAAGGCTTCCCTTGTCCATCAATCCTTCCAGCATTAGATACATATACAGCCGCCAAGAAGCGATGGATGGAGAACGTTAGTAGAAAAAAAAAAAAAAACATGAGTAAAAGAAGATCATATCTTTTTGGTTCATTTCCAAGGGTTTGCTTTTTTAGAGGTGTGCATAAATATCACACGCGAAGCATTCTGAGTCTTTCATTCGTGTCTCAAGTCGATTACGTCTTGTGATAATATAAAATATCATCTTTTCTCTTACTAAATTAAGCACAAAATAAAATATATCCTCGAATGACCATACATATATATGTATATACATTTAACTGATGTAGCGTCACTGACTTTTGGACGCAAGGCTACATGTGTCGATGAAAACACCCGAAACTTGTAACCTATTAATTCAATCATAATAATCTTTTTTGTCATTAGTAAGAAAAAAGATTGTAGAAAATTCTCATAAAAAAAATTATTTGCGTAAACAATAAAAACCTGGAGATTACAGATGTAATTTGGGGTTGGCATTCGAAGTGTAAGTTTCTCGTATCTGGAGATCATACTGTGTATTGTTTCTTTTTTAATTTAAAACACGACATTTTCGAGTTCTACATAGCCACTATTTAAATAATAACAAACTGTTCTTGCATTCAATTGTATGAGAAGCAAAAAACGTGGGGAACAATTTGGACCAAGTTCAACACCATACTTGAAATTTTGAGGGATTTTATCATTATCATTATTATAAACACTATTCGCAGAACATTATATCATAGAGCAATATATCCATTTTAATTTTTCGTCAACCGCCAGTAACTGCTACTAATAATATATTTATTCAGAAAACCAAAATTAAAGTAGCGTGCTTAAGGCGGTAACCCGAAAAAAAGAAAGAAGAGTTAATCCGGATGACGGTAAATAGTAAGTAAAAGCAAGCGTAACATATGAAAAAGAAAGGAAGATGGTATAATTTTTCATTTTCTTTATTTGATCATCGAATTTTAGCGCTGAGTCTATTATAACGAAACTAACTTAATCGTACGTTGTGTACTATTACTAACAAACCTGCAAACCGAAATAAAAACGGAATAAAACATAATCGAATTGAAATATTCCTTAGAACGATTTCAATGTAGTTAATTATATTGTCTTCTTGTGCATTAGTTTCGATTTTTAAAGATAATTTGTTGTGTTATCCGAGAGTTAGGTTTTCCCCACCAAGCTTGAATAAGTGCGCTTTTATGATTCAATTACATTTTCTTCAATTTTTGACAAACCAAGTATATTAGATATTTGCTTTGAGGTCTCAGAGGTGTGATATGCAATCACATGCATATTCATAGAAAGTCTCTCTACTTATAATTTGGTCTTTCAAGTTTCAAGAAAGAAAAACAAATCTTTTTTTCTATTGACAATAAATTAAAAGAGACAAGGGAAGAAGTAAGGGTCAATTTCACTCAGATCAACGACTAAGCAACTGTTTCCTTTTGAAATCATAAAGAATAGAAGATGAAAAGAAGCTCATTACTTTCGCGCTTAGAAAAAGATAAAATGCTAAAAAACGACCAATGAAATTAAATTTCGTGGTCAGCTGATCAACATCGTCTCAGTTATCTGACAGGATTCACGGGCGTATGACAGTTAAAAAATACTAATTTAAAAAATCACTTCCATACAACATAAAAATAATCTAACTTTATTTTCTCAAAGACCAATGTAACAAAACATAGCACCTTTTTAACATGTTAAATTGACGTACTTTTCTTCAAATCTGTGATTGTTGGAGCATCAACTGAGTCTCCAAAATTGCTTTCAATTCCTTATGAAAGGTAAAACAACTGTTGTAGTGTTGGTTGTAGGGATACTAATAATATTATTGGTTCTCCGTAAATGCAGGTGCAAATGAAATGAAATATTGCATTAAGCTATCAGTGCAGTCGGAAGCAAAACAAAACAAAAAAACAAAAAACACTCACAAAAAGCACTGTGTCATACATGAAACATATTCAAAACGAAACATAACGTTGCAATACGTTATTAAAACATTCATTTTCTTCTTACTCTTAGGGGTAAATACACTTCACGTCACATCCTGAATAAATAAATACGCAACCTACTTCTCTACGGCTTCTTTTTGATTATCACCACCACCACTATTATTATTATTATTATTATTATTATTATTATTATTATTATTATTATTATTATTATTATTATTATTATAACTCGTTGAGTTTTCACATCAGCTGTGACTGGTGACTAGAAATCAAGTGACAGCAAGTCTCCAGAATATTATAACAACAACAACAACAACAACAACAACAACAACAACAACAACAATAATAATAATAATAATAATAATAATAATAATAATAATAATAATCGTCATCATCATCATCATCATCATCATTATTATCACTGCCAGTTGTTTTTTAATGTCAGTTCTCATTTCTGCTGTATTGTTGGTGAAAATCACTTTTCTTAGATATCAAAATTCGCCGAGAGATCTTTCTTACTGCCAGAAAACCCTAACCCAAACCAGGCTCAAACAAAAAAAAACCATCTCTCACTATCAAACCATTTTTTTTAAACCCGAGCACACCATAAACACACGCACAAAGACATAAATGTATACATGAATTATAATAAGTGTTTGCATAGTTACAGATATATAATAAATGAGACCGAAAACAGATCATTCTCTCTACCTATCTAATATCCTGTCTTCACTCTCTCTACATCTACATCCTTATCTCTTTCACTGGTACCTCCTACTCCGACCTAAGCAATACCTGTGTCCGCAACCATCACGGAGCGCAAGGTCCCTCTCTCCACCTTCTCGTTATCCTCCTACCTCGTAATTACGATAACCTCCTACTCTAGCCACGTGAGTAGCGGTAGTAGAAGCTCCAGTAGAGCTTTGTCCTCCTACCACGTCAGTTAATTTCTACTATCACTGTCACTCTCCGGCAAGTGCGAGTCGCGCTCGCTCGCATGTGTGTGTGTGTATGCATGCGTGTGTGTATGTCATGTTGTAGTTACTCTGTAGATCGTGGACGGAATTAAGCTCACTCAGACTTAGAAAAAAGGATATTATATACTCTAGGTTGCTTTAATACTGGCAATCGACGGATTTTAACAGTTTTAAAGAGGGGAGAGGATTAAAAAAAAAAAAAAGTCCCCAAACTAACAGGGTTTGGAAAAAAAGCAATAAGACTTGAAAGCACGAAATCAAGCACTACAACTCTACATCTCTGTTTTGCTCTTCTGTTTTTTTTTTGTTTTTTTTTTAAATCATTCAATATTTTTACTACCAATCGTTTTTTAGCTGTTGTTCATAGTTGATATAATAATATTTGTATATTTTTTCATTAATATTTTATGCTGATAAATGAAGTGGTGGTTATAATTATGTGATTATGTGATTGTTGTAGAAGAAGAAGATAAAAGTTGCTGTGTCGAACAAGAAATTAGTCGCAACTTGAAAAAAAAAAGAAGAAAAAGAAAACAGACCCCAGAAAAAATAATTTTGAATCAAAAGAAAGCGCTCCAAATCTCTACATCTTTTTTTTTTATTTAAAAAAAAATTGGGCTTGAAATTTACAAACGAGCAACTCAGTTGCTCTAAGAAAGACAAGACAAGATTGTTGAAGAAAAACATTGTATATAATTGAGTTTCAGTTTATTGTTAAATTTTACTGGCTTCTGAAATAATATTGGTATATAAAAAAAAGGGTTGATCTCTCTATGTCCTTTATTGTTAAGTATTGAAAAATAAAAGAACTAAAGTTTAAGTTTTGGTCCCTTAAAAGTATATATGCCGCTTAAAAAAGGGTTTTTATTCCAATCCCCAGAGAAATGTTATTCTGGCTGGATTTTATTCACGTGCTTGCAGACTTTTTTACCATTGAATTGTGAAAAGAAGAAAAAAAGCCCAACATCACGATTTAGTACCTTTCTTTATTTCTTTCCTTTTGATATACACCTGTAAATTGTCCTCAACTAAAGCCTTTTTATGCTCATCAAAGTAAAATATAAATATAATATAAGTAAGTAAGTATAACTTCAATATTACCCTAAAAAGCTAAAAAGAAACCCTCAACATCAGCTTATGGTTACTCTAGATCACCTTTTTTTAAATTGTTGTTGATTTCAAACTAGCTGTATATTAAATAATATTTCCATTCCCTACATCGAAAAAAAGGAAAAATAAATACTGATATAATATCAAAACCTTATACTAATATAATATTAATACCATCCCCTGAAGAAACAAAAAATACTACTACTACTACTTGTAGCTTAGCTAATATTACTATTGCTACTTAATCTATAGTAAAATAAATATATATGTATATATAGTAGTAGTAGTAGTAGTACTAAGATCTGGTTGGTGTGTGGGTGATCTTGAGAAGTGGTCTGTACTCTTTTAGTAGTAGCTGTTTAAAAAGTACCAGATCTGATGGTGTACCGACGTTTTTATAGTAGTTGTTGTTGTAGTGGTAGTAATACTAGTTGTTGTAGTATTATTAGTAGTGGTGGCAGTAATAATACTAATAACAATAACAGTAGAGAGATTCTTTGGCTTATTAGTTACAATCAAGCTACTAGTAGCTGTGGGGATTTCATCTGGGCGCCACCACCAGATTTACTTACTTTGCCTTGACCACTACCAATAATAATAATAATCGTGAAACCCCTGTAAAAAGAAAGAAAGAAAAAGTTTAAAGGGTATATTTATCTCTACTACTTACTCACACATACATTTTAAGTACCTACCAGGAATTTTTCAAGAAGAAGAAGAAGACTACAGAGGAACTGTTCTGGGATACTTATAACTTTTTTCACCACTTTTGGATTTTTTTTAATTACTTTTTTTTTAATTGCCAAATCTTTTGTGAGCGATTTTTTTATTCTTTCTTTCTCTAAACCTTGCAAATATGGATTCAAGGCTAGAGAAAGATTGTAGTGCCCTTGGAGGCTTATTTCAAGCCATTATTAACGATATGAGGGTAAGTACATTTATTTATTTACTAATTATTTTTCATTCACTTTTAGTGTTGTTAATATTGTGGCTGTTTCTTTACTTGTTTGTACCTTGTCTAATGTTAAGTTAAGAACTTTACTCACCATGACTGAGTGTAGTCCAAAACACTTTGTACAACTTTTTAAATAACCGAACTTAAACTAGTTAACTCATTTTAATAAAAGTTTTATGAATAAAAGATGGTTTTCTTTAACTATACTGTCTCTAAGAAACTAAATTATGAATTGATTAATATTTCAACTTTAAAACCTGTATCTATTTGAACTTATCTTCTTTAGAGTTTTAAATTTAATTGTTGAAAACCTTTCAAAAATTTTTTTTTTTAATGAAGACTTATTTTCGATTATTTGTTAAGTTGAAGCTCATAACTAACTTAATTCGTATATTTTTACTATTCTTATCAAAAGTTTTAATCTAATTTTGATTATATCAGTCTTCTTCAGACCGTATTTAAACAATCACGTAATTATTTCTTTTAAACATGTGATAAAATTACTCTAATTTACTGAAGAAAACCCTACTTTTCCAGGTGCTAACTTGGAGAGTTTGAAATAATATACCCCAAACATCCTGATGTACAAAATACATTTGCTCTGAGTTAATTAAATATTTGTATTGTGTAATTTAATTATGATGTAACAATTAGGTATCTTATTGCCTTATATTAGATAAAAAAAAAGATGTGATTGATTTGAAATACAGAAGCTTTAATTGCTTCATTTTTTTTATTGTTAATTAACTGCATGGAAAAGTCTAAACATTTACTATTCATTTCCTTTAAAAAAAAATGATATATACTACACTTGATTTTTGATGACATGACAGGTGATAGGTAAATAACACATTTGATTAGAGATTACATAAATAAATTTTTCCAGCAATATTTCTTATCAATAAATCTATAATTTGTAATCATTCGATAAAAACATCGGATTTTCTCTCTTCTTTCTATATCAAGAAAAATGAACATGAGTTAGTTGTCTTGAAAATAGAGAACCCATCCTAACTTGAAATCCCTATACTGCTTTTTTTTTCTCTTTTTTCGGTAGATTATTTCTCTGCTCTGTTGTCACTGTAAATAATGATAGCTTTTTTTCATAAACTAATGTACGTGTGTTATGTAAATAAACAGAATATTATTAAATACGACCCACTTTTATGAGGTTTGACACAAAAAAAGGACGGCTTATGCCTCGTTATATTTCATTATTAACCCCTACAGGCTACCATAAATGTCTAGTATCAAAGAGGGATCATGATTTGATAAAGGTCTTTCCTTATCTTGTTATTTGTGTCTTCTTTTTTTTAATTATCGTTATTTATTCTTATACTACTAGTCACTTCATCTTAAATCTGTTTTAATCACTGAAATTGAGATGGTAAATTGTACTGTGAAATTAATTTTTGAATATATATTTTTAATGTGAATTATTTTCATGGAAGAGCTTGTGTCTTATTTGAAAAAAAATGTATAAAAAAGGCCTCTGGAGTATGAACTTGATATGTAATGTAAAAATGTCTCTGCCTCTATTAAAACAAAAATGCGGTTTGTTTAAAATGCTGATGTATTTCATCATTTATATATGTATTAGGTCGAGTTTGAAAACCTAAGTAGTGACCAAAAATTGGGGTCTTACCAAGGCCGGTGCGAGGGTTTTGTGCGCCCTAGGCGAGATTTGGGGTTCGCACCCGGATTATTTGATCTTCTATTGAATTCTTATCTTGAACGGTCTGTAATGCGCCCTGGGCGACTGCCTAGTTGTTTCAATATTAGCGCCGGCCCCTGGGGTCGACCTATACACGAGTAATAATTCTGTAAGGTTGAAATCCCAACATAATGGGAAGGCCTTGACTTATAGTAACCCCTGACTTCGAAACCGAACGACTTGAATGGTTACTATCAACGGTCGACGTATACACGAGATCGACTTATACACGCGTAGATACGGCTACGGCAGATATATCTCTATACACACGCATATATAAGCATATACACAACATAATTTCTCTGCTACTATAGCAGTTGTTCACTAGTGTTGTTGTGTGGGTGATATTTTCATTTTCTATCAATTCAACCCTCTTATCTTAAATTCATTTTCGTCTTATGAAAAGAAGAAATTCAATTATATATGTATCAAATGTTTAAATTCTGAACGATAACCACTCTTGAAACATTAATGAAAATGTATACATATTCAGTATTTATTTCTTAACTTGATCTGCATTTATAATTATTTGCATTACTGATCATGTGGTTTTGGGTTCATGGAACTAAAAACGTGTTTAATGATTGTGATAACGTGAACTTCATATAAAATTTGAAAAAAAAAACAACTTGTATTTATTTAAAATATTTAATTTCTTTTTTCGTCTTTTTCCTTTTCTTCCTGCTTTAATTTTTTATATGCATAATAATGAGATAATTCGACACGTGATTTTTAATTTTTCAATCAATGTATTTAATTATTTTCCCCGATTTTATCATCATTTTTTAATTTTACTTTGTCTTTACGCATAATTTTTAAACATTTTTTTGATGCTTCAACTTTTTCAAAACCTTAGGGTCCATTTCCCCCTTTATAGTTTGAAATGCAACCATTTAAAAAAATACCCTAAATATAAGCCTAACCCCTGTATTCCATATTAGGTTTCTGAAAACAATGATAGAAACCAACGCGTATACCTGAATATATATATATATACATATGCCCCCCCCTTTTTTTTGTCTTGTAAACATTACCGACAAAAACGGTAGATAACGTTACGAAGAGAAACATTTCTTCTCTGTATCCATTCTACAAGTGGTGCTCTTTTTACCATTGATCGCTATAGCTCAGTACGGATGCTCAGTAGTGCTATAAAATATATTATGCTGATATTATTACCTAGTTAGGAAACGGTGCTCCGTGAACCAACAAGCACCGTCTTTGAAGAAATATACATGAACTACCAACTCTCATGATTGAATAGATTTGTCTAAATTGAGATCTTTGAGTTAAAAATTACTGCATTCGCTCTCTCTTATTTTATTTCAAACAACTTTTTCTTTATCCCTTTTATTTCAATACAGAAGATGTTAATTTTATCAAAGAAATTTCTAATGTTAAGATTTGATTGTCGAGTATGTGAAAAAATCTTGCGCTAGTTACTAGTTTTTTGTGCTTTCAATCCATATCTTGCTTACATCTACCAATTTGTCAGTTTTGAGAAAAATGATTTTTAAGGTTTTACGAGGCTAAGGTTTGTTTTTTTTAGTTTTGTTCTTTTTAATTTACAATAACTATAATACTAAACTGGGCAGGTATTTAAACCATTTTCACGGAAGTTAGACCTCGGAGTATGTGGTTTGTAAACTTCCGTAAGACAGACTAATTCATTTTCTGTTAACGGCTGCTACCTAGGATGTAAAGGCATCTTTATAGGTAAATAAAGAAATCAATTTTGTATAAGAGAAAAAAATGTCCCACTTCAGAATAAATATCTGCTTTCACTCCATGCCTCCTACATTTTTTTTTCATTCGTTTTGCTGTTTTCATTTTGTTATAATGTTCACATAATTTCGCGTGAAGTAACTGCACATTTCGAGGCCTGACTTCGTAAAATGGCGGGAAATTCGTGCCCAGTTTAGCATGACCATTACATTGTAAACAGAACCCCCTCTTAAATTGCTAAAATATTTTTTTCTCACAACTGATCAATTGGCTGAAATTAGGAATATTGGAAGCACAAGAAATTTCCTGCAAAAAATATTTGTTTCGATTATATGGCTTAATCAAATCTTGACCGTTATTTTAAATTTTACATCCTCATAGAGTAGCTTGGTGTATCTAATCAGATAGTTGGTTGATAAATGATGGCTGTTCTTGGATTCCATATTAATTTTTGGCTTATTGTAAGGTTACTGCCCCTGAAGCAGAAGTGCTTTTCAATATTATTTTCCTCTTTATTTACTATTGTCAGTTATGTTAATATTTTGAAGCTCTGTGGTTTAATTTTCAAAAAATTAAAATATTGACAAATGTCAATTAGAAATATTTTGTCAGAGTTAAAGAGTGCATTTTATGTCACTTAATTTTTTTTTTTTTAAATTGATAGATTTTCAAAATGTTGGTTCAAGCCACCAAGCCAGTCTTGTAATCTTAACACGTAATGTCAAAGTTCAGTTTTGAGGGGCTCAGCTTTCAACAACAATAATTAGTAAATAGTCAGGCTGTGTGTTTATGTATGTTGATTCATTGTTCATCTTGAAGGCTTGGACTTTCTCCGTCAATTACAATTTTTAAAAAAATTTCTCTTCATATAGTGGGGGCGAAATCCGTTTTTTGTGTTCACGAAATCAATTGTTTATTTGACTTGGACTAATAAGTCAATGAAGCTCACAAATAAATGATTGCATTAATTTGAACATTTCACGGTATTTTTTTTACCTGATCTTACATTCTAAGACCCTCCCCTTTCTGTGAACACACGTAACGAAAATGTTGAAGATTCCCTACGAATTTTAATAATAATAAACTCGCGAGAAAAAAATGATAATCGCAATGAAATTGAAAGTACACCTCTTTTCTTCAGAACAACTTACAGTCACGTGAATTGATCTTCTTCTTCCCTCTTGTTAAAAAGATGACCTGGATTAATATTGTGATAATCTTTCCTTTCTTTTTTTTTTTTTTTTTTATCTCTACTCTTGAATTTTTATAGTCTGTCAACGTGACTTCATAAGAAAATATTCTAATTTCCTGGTGTCAAAAATATAATGGTATTGTCGAAATTGAAATTATTCCGCTACAACTTATCCCATTGAGAACAATGAATGACTTAAATTCAAATGGATGATTGGTACTTTGAATTAAATTCAGAATCCCTTTCTTCAGTAATTTGTGTTTCAGAGTTGATGATGATCAATAAGTGGGTTGAAATCCGATCTCGTTTTTGTTGTTCAAATGCTGTTTCGGCCGCTCAATTCTACGGCTTGCCACAGGTATATAATGCGTTCATAAAAGAGGGGAAGGAATGACTTCTTAAATTCATAGACAAGCGGGTTGGAACTTTGGGATTTTTTTTCTAGAATTTGTTTAGCCTTAAATTAGGGTTCAAAATGTAGATATATAATTTTATTTTATTTATTTTTCTAATAATTGCGATTTTTCCTTTAAGAAAACTGCTTACAGATTTAATAGTTTGGACGGGGTTGAATCAAAACCATTAAAATAAAATCTCAAAGAGATCTCTAATGATATTAAGTATTTTGAATGTTAGGGATATATGTTGGAGGGGGCTTTTATTCCTCTTCACGTATGTGTCGATTTTAAACTATGAATATATATTTCTTCTTCAATATCTGTAAAAGCCATCCTTGTTGTTAATCAGTTTTATTATGATAATTACACCCCAAGTGTCAAGTTAATATTATGATTATTACAACTGCTACTGTGGCTTCGAATTGAACCAACATCTCTCGTCTTCAAAACGTTTCTACAAGCTTATGGTGTGTGAAAGAATAGAGATTTTTTTTTGTTCATTAGTGAATACACCATTTAATTGCAGTTCAGTTATCAATCAGTTGATATTGATTTCCAATAACTGTCAGATGGATGAAAAAAAAAAAAGCTCGTGATAACAACAAACTGACCTATTATTACAGACGGGACGAAACCCCTTTATTCTAGCGGCCAGTCTTGGACTCATTTATGGCCCTAGGGTATGACCATGTATTAAGAACTCTTGTTGGGGATGCTTGACTAGTATGGTTCGTTACTACAGAAATGAATCGATCCAAGAAAAATGGAATTTTTAAACGTTGGCGCTTCTCCAAGTATCATTTCAACTCCTTGTAAAATCTAAAAGATTACCTTAGCCTAATCAAAATTTCGCCTATTCTTACTCTACAGCATTTTTGTGCTTGTAAAATCCGAGGTGTTCACAAGATCAGATAACGATTCTATTCAAATATGCATTCAGTTTCAAGAAAAAAATGCAACACTCAAAGACAGAATTAAATGGTTGTATTTTCTTTGGTACAAAAGGAAAGGTGGTCCCGATTGTAAGGTTTCACCCTTTCGCACTCTTGATGTTAAAAACGGCACACAAATACAAAATAACTAGTTAATTTATTCAAAGCAATAATTTATGCATTAAATTCTGTTTTTCTTTCATTTAATTCTTCAGTTTTTTTTTCGATATGTGCGCTTTTTTCAACATCGAGGTTGTGAAACTTCACAATCAGGGCCACCTTCACTACATTGGGCCTTTTTATTTTAGCGATTAACATTTTTTTATTATCACGTCCATTCAAAAAAATATTACTGCATTTCATACTAAGCTTGAAAAGAAACTTGGTAGCCGTAGCCAACAAAATGCGCATGATACTGAGTTTGAGCTTAGATTTAGAACAAGATCACGTATAGTGCACCCAGTGAGGATTGAACACACTATTCGGTCGGGTAGTAAGTAATTGATCTGCTAGTCTAGCTTAGCTTGCTAGCTTATTTACATCACGATGAGGTGCTGCCCCCCCTCTTTATTATATATCTGAAAAAGCAAAATGAATTCTCAAAAAGAATATATATATATATATATATATTATGGGGCGGGAGTGGATGATTTTGTCACGTGACCGCGTGATCGTAAACTGCACTGAAGACAAGCAGGAAAAAATACCTTCATGTTTAAGTCGTTTACGTTCAAAGATTTAACACCTGATGTAAAAAAAGGTATTCATAATGAAGTAAGATGAAAAGAAAAATCTTCAATTACTTGTTGCTATTGAAAAAGAGACGGCAAAAAAATAATAATAATGATAATCCTACTCGTATAGCAGGATGAACTGTCTTCACGTTTTTCAAGATGTGAATTTGATTAGTTATTTACCCAGGTATCAAAACAAATGTTGAATTATTACAATAAGCCTGAAAATATTTAACGTGCGGCCAAGATATATTTTTCTGGAAAAAAAAATGAAAATTAACCCCAAGCAATAGTAGTTTTATTTATCATTATTATTGTTATTAACCGCTGAAATAAATCCTTAAAAATTAATTGTAACAGTATCATTAAATATTACATAAGATTTACACAGTAAAAAAAAATTGTAATAATTTAAAACCGTCTTGGAATTTCCAATTATCAACTGATTTTAAAGAAAAATCGAACCCCCTCTCAACGCGCGCACACTCTTCTTATTTATTTATTTTTTTTCAACTTCCAATTCTATTTAAGGGACCAGAATGTTTTCTTTAGAAAATTATGTACGATTAAATCCTTAATGGTTCTTATTTCATTCATTGTGATCTCTTAATTATTTGACAATGGACTGATTAAGAGATCCCAAAACGTAAAAGGGGTCACGTGTATTATAAATATACCATTTCTTTTTGTGTTTAGCTTCAACCTTCCTTTTAGACTATATCTCCCTACTTGTGCACTTTATAAGGGCTTAGGTGTGTGTGTGTGTGGGGGGGGTAACACTCCCTGCCCTCTCCCCTGGGAGCACCTCCCCATTCAATCTTAATCAATAGTTATTGTATGCAGCATGTGAACTATAAGATATTTGTATTTTGTTATTACATAAACTGGGGTTGATTTTCACCAATTTGATTTAGTGCAATGTATATTTATTGCAAATTTTTCTTTTTCACTTGATCTCACTAAATGTGAGAGGAGGGCCCCCACCAGGAGCCAAGCCCCCTGTGCCCCCAAATCTCTTAATATGTCATTGATACTTTTTCTGTCCTGACTTGGCTGATTCGTCAAGTAACTTTACATAAAATGAGAAGTCTTTCCTCGATAATGATACGTTTTCAATTTGCAGTGAAAATGTTGCAAATTCTGGGGACGAAGGTAGAGAGACCGTTAATTTCTGAATGAAAAGCACAGATTCGCTAGGCTGGGGTGAGAATCTGGACCTCCACCACACCTTATGAGGGGGAAAAAAATTGCCCCCCCCCCCTGCTTGAAATCCTGATTTTGCCCCAGCTTTTCTCTGATTTTTTTTGCCCCCAAGCCTGAGTTTTTCACTCAAAAATTAACCATTCTTTTTTTTTTTTCCTGTATTTTTCACTGATTCGGTCCAACAGTATCTTCTCTGACTTACCTTTGTCCACGAAGTTGAAAGTGGTATTCACTCGTGTCTGTCCACACAGTATCTCCGATAGTTCTCAATCAGCTCCAATTACATTTTGTGGAAGAGGAGGCCATGGAGTAAGGAAGAATTGATTAGATTTTTCAGACGGATCCAATAATTTTTTTTTCAGTTACCCCCTCCTACGTTGTATCTAAATTAGGATCTGATTTCCGTTCATTAGTGACATAATGCTGTTGACAGATGTATGCACTCTCTGTGCTTTCTATTTTTCCTTGTTTTTTTTTTCTCATTCATCTCAGCACCACCCACATTGAAAACATGACAATATTAATAACGTAATCTATTCTAGTCATAAGAGGGTCAAATTTCCGTTAACCGGACAAGCCTCTTGATACTCCCTCATTTATTCAAAGGTTTTGTGGTGGATCGGCTTCTTGGGGGCGTAGAAATCAATTTTAAGAATGTCATTTTTATAAATCTGTTTCCACTCTTGAAATATTTTCTGATAACAATTGTTTTATTGAATCATTGGGAAGGTGGTCTTGATTGTGAAATTTCACACCTTTATACACTCTATTAGAAAAGGCGAATAAAAATAAATAAGAGAATTTATGTAAGAAAACAAGTATAGAAATTAATTATCTTGTTATTGCTTTGAATAAATTAAGTGGTTGAATTGTTTTTATTTGTGTGCCATTCTGAATTTCAAGTGTGTGAGGGTATGGACCCTTACAATAGGGACCACCTACTTCAATTCTTTTCCCCTTATTTAATTTATGCCCTCACTCTTGGCGTTAGCAGTACATTCATCAAAGCGGACCATCAGATTCAAGTAGTGCCACTAAATGTGGTATTTAATAAATCGGTCACGTTCGAATTTTGGCTTTAAATTCTGATAAAAAAATGGGATGTACAATAAAATTGTTTTAATCTCAATTTTCATCATCCCTATCCAACAGATTCACAACAAATAATGGATAAGATAGATATGTCTACCTTCTTTTTATTCGGAAATCCTCTCCCCCTTATAATAACCTGCATATCGACATAGCCAAAAATGAATTGATATTATCGAATCTATTTTCCCTTGTGACCCATTTTGATGGAATACATATTTTCTGTATAATCAATAAATTATATCAATAATTCGTGAACCTTTTTGATCTACCTCTGGTGTTTCAAATGGGTTCATATTTTAATATCCATGAGGAAATGGAGATATATATGCACATCCACAGGAAAATGCTAATTGGGATATTCTCTTTGATAAGAATAACCGACTGATAACATTAAGCGAAGGATGTGAAAAATTGGAACAATTTACAAGCATTATGTTGTTAAATTCATTGTTATAAACAGGTTTAGCTTATGAAAAAATTATTCTGAAATCAGATAACTTTTTAGATTAAATTCATTTTAAATGAAGTGTATGAGACTGACTGATTTTGATAACACTATCCGTGATTATAATTAACAATTTCTTCCTGTGTATGTGTGTGTATACTATCTGGGGTACCCTGTGTTGCCTGGTAAGGGGAGGGGAATAATCAACACTGACAGGTCGTGTAATAAATTTCAACACTGCTCGTACTTTTCAGGTGGGTTGAAAATACCCAAATTGACCTGACTGTGAACTAACTTTTAGAAGTCAGCATCACCTATCCTTTGTTCATCTAGGCATCAAGTTACCCTTTTATACAAATTTTCAGCCTTTAGGGTACAACCATTTAGGAGTCTATAAAATAAGATCAAACATTTGTCATCTTCATGTGTATATGTGTATGAATTGTTTATATTTATTTGATATATTTCAGGTCTATGATAGGTAATTTTGAAAAGGAAAATTGTTGTCTGATCTTTATACTTTACAGGCCCATTTGCTTATGAAATGGGGTTATTTAAACACTAGTCTTTGTTCTATATAGGTAATTGATATTCCAGTTTAGTATTTGTCATCTGACTTGAAAATCAACACCTTACACCTGGATTAGTATCGAGTACCCATTCTATTTTACAAATACCCAGATAATTTTAAACCATTTTCTTTTTCTTTTTTCTTTTTTTTTAATCAATTAGTCATGTATTATTTTAAAACTAGCGGAAATTTTTGGTGAAATTGATTGAACAGTTCTTTAATGTATCGTTCACTTGTTGGAAGTTGGTGGGGTCGCTGCTTTGTGATTGGCTTGTTGTGTATTTCTCAATGCTGCCACAACTCTGTGTTCGACCCTTGTTGAAGGCTATTATTTCAAATGCTGATTTTGCTAGATAAGAGGGCCCTCTGCGCAACACTATCTTCACCCCCCCCCTTCCAAATTTGGTCTTTTGCCATACTGAGGATCAAACTATCAATGAATACACTTTTTAATTGAAATTCTTAATATTAATTTTTTTTTTTCTAAGTTTTCTGTGATATTTTTATTCTTCATGCAACACAGTTCAGCTGTTTTGGTAATACCTTGGTATGCGCTCATTCCTAAAAAATGCAATGCCGAACGAGGGCATTATAACATGGCATAAATAACACATTTTTACTGCTGAGTTCTCAATCAGGATAATTCTCATTATTCTCATGTTGTTGAGCCTGAACAAGATGGAATGGATTAGAGCTCTGTATCTTATCTGGTTGCTCCTTTCCAGAGCTGGTCACTACCACTAGGTCTCAATATATAATGCTCTATGATGAATTATCACATATGTGTATATATTTTTTTTCTCATACACAAGGCATATGACCCTAACTGTACAGTATTCTGTCATTTTGTAGATTGTCCACAATAATGTCTTTTATCATTTATTTTGAAAATTCGACATTAATTTAATTACAATATTTGAAAATGAGTGCTGAACAGGGTAGTACTAAGCAGGTTATTACTGCATGCGTATTCTTTATATAACACGCTTCAGCTGTTTCTACCCTATAATTCTCGTTTAAAATTAAGACCGTGGTAGTAACTCGGTTGACTTTGCATGTTGATGCTTCTATTTTAAAGCTAATTTATTTACGAATGTTCCACTCGGGCAAGTATTTTTTTTAGCTCACCAATCTTTTATCGGTTAGAAGACCTGCCTCTTTACATTATAAAGAGTCATTGGCTCATCTGGTAGTGATGATAAATCTTTTACTGGCCCAAAGGTAGTCCGCACAGGCCGAACTTTGGCACCCTTTAAAGTATAGTATTGTTTATTTACCATGAGAAAAATAAGTAGGAATAAAAAGTCGGTTACAATGATCAGGTGACACAAATCCATTTTGCCACACCATCAGAGTTTCAGATCATCATTTGATGAATATAACAGATTGATTATTACCTTCCCTTCCATGCCACAGCTATTGTGAGCACTCTATCTCACCAAACTAGTTAAGCCTGACTGTGCTTATTGTCTGTCATGAGATTTTCCTTTGCCAATGAATTCTTAGTTTTAGAAAGTGCCTGTTAGGTATTTCTGAAAAATCTCACTTCACAATTTTTCTTACTGAACAACTGTTACCAATTTTCTCATCGAATAACAGTAGCCATCAAAGACGGTGAAGGTTTCTATCCTTTTTATTTGTGCATTTGTCTGTGTGTGCATTTGCTTGTTCCAGTGGTCCTGGTTGTACCATTTTGTCTATAGACTTGAAAATTGACATTAGTTCTCCATTAGCTAGACCCTTACTAAAAATGCAATTTTTTATTTAAAAAAAAATTTTTTTTATTTATTTACTTTTTTTTTTTATTTGAACCTTTTTGGGGCCCTAGTCTGACAGGTTTATCAATAGTATCTAGATTCTTCAGAATGTAGATGTTTTTTGTTTTTTTTTTTTTGTTTTTTTTTATTCAACTCTATTTTAGATTTTTTGTGGTGAAAAACAGCTGCAATTTCATAAATAGAATTTATTCTTTGATGGGATTTGTTGTTTCATGACTTCAAATTCTGACGCTATGGCTGTTCAATCATTAACTAATGGCGAGTTTTCACAGCTTTTATCCTGTTTGATTTACTAATCATAAATATTAGGAAAGTATTGCTGTCTCTGAGACAAGTGACATGCGCCCTCTAGCTCTTGGGTATCTTTGAGTATCCTGGTAGGTTTCCATGTACCCCTAAAAAAATTAAGAATCAATCATATTGATTTTGATAATAGCTCCATTTGATTGTTGGTGAAAAATTTAGATAAAAAAGATTGAGAAATATCCTTCGATTTCCTCTTCCAGCTTGATAAGATACTCCATGATTGATTCTTTGAATATGTCAGTCTTAGATTGTCAGCTGGTTGAGCCTGTTTTGTTTGTTAGATTTTTTTGGATTTTTTTTCTCCAAAAAGTTCATTAAGTCAAGGGGAGGGACCTCAGCAACTACACAACAGAGATCATGTTCAAGTGTTTTGAGATGATCTGTGGATTTGATTTAATTCCCAACAACTCACAAAGCCATGATGATGGAAGTGACCAAATAGCAGTATAACCATGATGTACAGCAGTGTACACCAAGGTTATACTCTCCAGCCCTCCCCTTGGTGTATGTGCACCCCAGGTTGGGAACCTGTTTTAGTTACTGGGCAGCTGATCAGGCCAGGGTTCCCTATGATGTGTGTCTATCTGGTCCTCGTATGAATATTTGATTGGTTGGACCCGTGCAAATTCCACAGGTTTTGACAATTTGAATATCATCAGTACTCTTGTATGTATATATTACTGCAAGGGAAGTATATACGTTAAATCCTCAGTTTAACGGACCCTGATATAATGGTTGTTGTATTTACGGGCACTTTGAGCTTTTATCATCAGGAGACAGCAGTCACTTCAACCAATTATCCTGGCTAAGAAACAATATCAAAGTGACAAACAACTGATGATGGATGCTTTCTTTATAGGGTCAAAAACCTGACATTTGTGTTCAAAACCCTAACCCTAAAAAACTCTTTAAAAAAAAAAAAATGAAATTATGAGCATCCACAAAGGCGGGGATGGGAGGGGGGGGGGGTAAACATGCCACCCCCACTTCCTAATCAGGGGTTTCAATGTTGGACCTCATAGTCAATTGATAATGGTGCTGTATGATTGTTTTATGTAACCTGAACTTGATGTTATCATATGAAAAGACTATTATTCACTGGTGATCACTCCATTGTGTCCACTCTCTTCCTGGAAAAGTGGCAGCAGACGTTTATGCATGAAATACATTGTTCTTATACTCTATTCATTTTATTATCTGTTCATGGAAATAATGATAATATTGAGGTTTGTTTTGTATTAGCAAAGGTATCATATATATATATATATATATATATATATATATATATGATTTTTTTTATTTTCTTTCTTTTCTTTTTCCTTCCCCTTGATAAAATGTAAATGATTTGTTGTTCTAGGCATGGTTTCTTTATATCTACTTGGTTACCGGCGTACCCTAATATCATGTGGTTTGGTTGGTGAATCTCAACATTTCTACCTATTATCCAGAAAACCATGGATAAAAACAAGATTTCTCTTTAAACCTGTAAGCCCGATATATTTCGGGCTGAGTTTTATTTTACTACATCCTAAGACCATTTGATGACAAAGGTGATACAGCTCCCATTCCACCCTCACTAAGAAATATATTCAACTTACCCGGCTAACCAACTGTGAAAATGAAAGGGATCGAACAAAAACATTTCAATGAACAAAACCTTTCTTAAATTAATTTTGTTCCCTCCCCACCCCAGGAGTTCAGATATCGGTATCTGAAGGCACAGGGCCTGAGGATTGAAAGGGTTGAGACATTGATGTAAATATTTTTATATTTTTTTTTAATACTGAAATATGGTGTACTTTGTAATATTGCAATTATTTCTATAATTGAAAACCAAGCATCAAAGGCTGTTTATTTGTGTGAGGCTCACTTGATTGTTTTTAATGATAAACAATGTTCACTGACTCTCATCTATCGCATGCCGTTGAATATAGCCCGTAACCAACACCACAGGGTTGACTTTCTTGGACCCCAACATCCGCGTTATAATTGGATCTGTATATATATATATATATATATATATATATATATATATATATATATATATATATATATATATATATATAGTGAAGGAACACTTCTGCTCCCCAAAAATATAAGAGAACACCACTCCTACTCTTCCTACAGCACTACACTGCTGGTTTGTACTGTACTGCTATGCCCAAATAATGTTTAACAATGTATTTTAACAACTTTGAACAGTGTTTTAATGTGTAAATAACAATATTATAATGATGATAATGATAATAGTAGCTGCCCTGGAGACTGTGTCAAAGACATTGAAAATACGATTGGAGGATCTGGCGATAAGAGAAAAGATTTAAATTATTATTGGAGACTCCATGAATACTGAGTAGAGTCCTGAAAGTATATGACTTATGACCTCCGGACATCAGCAATGGTTTAACAGCTCGAATGAAAACAGTATGTGTTGGTAAAGTTGGGGCTGGTTGGTACAGTATAAACCACAACGCAGCTGTGATATGTGAGGAATAGAAACCTGAGGAGACTTTTTGTCAGTCAGCCTTAAGTGATAGCCACTGGACACTGGGGACTGCGGAAAAGCCGAGAGGAGGGCTGGAGATTTGCAGTCACTCAGTCTCCAGTGATGATTACCAGACATCTGGTGTGAACATGCAATAACAATAATATCTAATAAAGGTATTCCTAATATTTATGTACTTTATTCCCTCTCTGAGGTTCATTTCTAATTAATTATCATGGAATGTGTTGGTCCAGAACCTTTCACATGTTGTATAATGCTCTCTCTATCCTTTAAAATAGTCGCAACAGTGGAACGATTCATGTTATATGCACCTGCTATGTATATCAATTTCTCATCTCTTTCACTACGCATCATTATATCCATGTTAGTTTACAACGTAATACTACAACACTTCTTGTTATCCCTCTCGTTACTACCCCTTCCCTGACTCCTGATTCTGAGACTTGTTGAGGTGATTAGGTACAATATGTGTTTGTTAAAACCACAGTTAATCCCGAATATTTGTGACGCCATCCAGAGGCCGCAACTGCGTTGTGTTTACAGGGTGACGCTGAGCAGTTTTAGAAATGCGATCTATTGTGTGGTGGTTGAACTTCAGAATTGGCGCAGTGTTGAATTTACAGACGTATTTGTTGGTAATTCTGAAAGTTCATAACTCGTGGATGCTTGTAAGTAGTTGAGTACCTGTGTTATTAAACCATCTAGTGTGGATGACAGGAATTTCCATCTTGGCAGTTTATAGCTTTCTCAGTAAAATTTCCAAAGTTTTATTATGATTGATGACTGCTCAGTTTTATCTGCGAGTCAGGGCTTTCATCTTACTATTGTTTACCTGTAATTGATAATCTTCCTATGGACAAGTGCTTTTATCTTCCAGTGGATAACTATAACACTTGCCACCTGCTGCAGTTAATAGGTTACTCTTTGGTTTGTCAGTGGCAACCAGAAAGAATATATCTTCATGGCTAAATCTGAATGACTCCTGCTGGTTAGCTTTTTTAGCCTTATCAGTGCTGTCATGGTAAGACTAGCTCATTAGGATAAGAGATGAGTGTTCAAGTCTCGCTGGAAGTCTATTTTTACTTACAATCCACATTGCTGATTCAATGGTTAAAGAATAATGATCTGAGAGTCGTAATGAAAAGTCGCAGAAATAAGATGAAAGAAATACTAGTCAAAAATCTATATTAGGTTGTTATTTGTGAATTGTTGTTTTTTTGAATAGTCAGACCACGGATGATATTTAATCAAAATATAATCCATTTGAAGCTATAACCTTTCTTCCGATGATCCACCCATGATAATAATATGCAGTCTCTACAAATTCTTCTGGTTTAGTGGTTACAAGTTCAGTGAAAGAACAAACTATAAGTTCCCTGTTATCAGACCTTTTTATAATGGAGATTAAGTTCAAAATGTCATGGTCTTTCGGAGAAAAGTCGGGTGAATAATGTAGGATATTGCAAGACAATTCTCTAATCTTAGACAGAATCAGCTGAGAGGTGTGGGGTCATGCCCTGTCATAGGGCATTTAATTAAGTTCATATTGCACCATCTTTCTTACTTTTTAATCTTTCTTATTGCCTTGAGATAGCCTGATAATTACACAAGCCATTGACAGTGAGCTTTGCATGACTATTGAAATAAACCAACTATTCTTCGTGCTCGGGGCTTAATCAGCTGCCTAATATAAATATTTCAAGGGAATGTCTCTGCCATTTTATAAACATTCTGCCTTCCTCAGAGGGTGGGAACAGACTCCTTATTCTTCACTGAAGCTCTGAATTTACAAAGAGAAAAAAAACAACTCATTATCGCAAACATTGCTTCTTTTTTTCTTTTTTCAATTTTTTTTAAAGGCAAATATTTTTACTTTTTCAAGGTTCAACTAGGGAGTCAAGGAGGTGTTATGGCTATTTTGGGGAGATTATTTCCAGTGTTTGGTTCTGAGTTGTCTCCTAATTCGTCTGTTTTGGCTAAAGCCTGTAGACTGGTTTGGAATTTATACAGGCAAAATAAGAACTAAAGTTCAATGATACATCCACGTATTGGTAGTAGGAAGAGGAAGATAAGGATGGTTCACCTGAAGGTCTGGACAAAGTTTCATATCAATCAAATATGATACCCGAGAAAGTTGATATTTAGCATTACTATTTGCAGTAGTGGTAGATGTAGCCCGAAGAAGTAGATAAGGATAGTTCACCCGAAGGTGTGGACCAATCAGTTCATTGTGAGAAAAAGGAAATTTAATGTGATCGAGTGAAAAGTGTCTTATAGAGATGCGTGGATTAGATATTACCAGACTCCATCATTTGAGTAATTCTTCTGCAGTTGGTGATTCTAGAATTGTCTGGTTCCCTTGGCACTTGCCCTTTGACATACTTCAGGTATTTAAGATTAACCCTGACTGTACTCCTCTTAATGCATAGAGAGATGCTGCTTGTGGGGTTCACGCTAACAGTTCAAATTCAAGCTGAGATTGTTTGTGTTGTTCACTTTGACCTACTGCCCCTTGGAATGGCATGTCATGACTGTTGGCAGGTTAGAGTAGGTAAGAACTTGGGCGAACCGCTCTCCCATAACTACTTGATCTGCTCATCCAGTAGTAACAGTAAAAGGTTGTTATACGCATTGCCAACCTAATAATAACCAACATATGCACAATATAGAGGTGTGCCTTTTTTTTTTCATGGTGTCCAGACCAATTTTGACTAAACAGTTATGTAAGCAGTGTCCAACACCTCTCACTATTTATTCCTGTCTGACTCCTTGTAGACAATGGGGCCCACAGTAACTGCACTATGTATAGGGTTTTTGGTAGCAAATAGGTTTTTACAAGTAGGAGTTGCTAGCCTACACCAATCCCTCCTCTCTTTGCCCGTGCTTGGGACCAGCAATGGCAACTGTCTTACTGCACTGAAGGTCTCTAATGGCTCTACTTGCTCATAGCTAGGGAAAAAAATTTAGTTAGCTTTTCCAAACAGTATTTACGATGCAAATCCATGCTAATTTAAAAAAATTTTTTTTTTAGATTTTTTTTAATGTCAGGCTACATTCACGCTAACCTAAAAATTTACAATTGCTTTAATTCACCAAACATCTATCCACGTATCTGTGTAAGCATAATTGAAAGATGGCTAGAGCTCTGACTACCAAATTTTTTGTGATTATTAATAGGACCCAGAGAATGTTTCTTTTTGCATATTAAATTATTAATGTGGCGTCTTCATTCACTCTCTCTCTCTGATAACATCCATCCATCTATATAATATCAGAAGTAGCCATAGGTATAGAATCAAGGTGCCCCCTGGAAAAAAAAAAATGTTGGTCCCATTAACACCTTCTGTAGCTACGAGGGCAGGTATTACAGCTACTTGAATTAATGCAGTGAGCTCACGTAGATTGAACATAATATGGTGAAAGACTTCAGATCGATATTCAACTAATAACTGTCAGGCTATTGACTTATTGATCCACAATCGTAAACAATCAATGGCTTGCCAACCTTCAGAATTGTTTGCGTGGAAGGGATATTCAAAGAGATGAGTGTTGAACAATTGGTATTTTCATTTGGTCACATGACCTTTGTAACTGTAAATATTTATTTTTATAACATTCAAGGTATCTGTAAACAGATTTTGAATCCTCTGCTGTGAATGGTATTTGTTTGTCTCTATTTATACAGATCAACTGACTGACTGGTTGTTGAATATTTGTTCGGATTTTTAAAAAGCGTCTCTGTGAGTGAGTGTGTACATGTAATATATGCTACGTCTAATAGATGAAATTGCCTAATTGGCAAAGTTTACTTATCTTCTGTAAAAATGAAAATTTAAAAGTTTGATTTCACTTTGATTACATGAACTTTTGATTGTGAAAAAATTGTTTTATACCCTTGTTTTGAATAAATGGACCTTTTGATCAAATTAAGACTATGGAATTTATTTATTTATTTTATTTATTTATCTATTTTCAAGTTTTGGCAATTTCATCAAGTAGGTGTAACATATATACTGGTTTCTTTGACCCTAGAAACAGGTTTCTTTTATTAAAGTAAAGAACATAAAGCTGAATAAGGTTTTCCCTATCAAGGTATTTTGATTTTGAATGTATTTACTAGCCGAGTGATACATTCTGACCTGTGAAGAATTTCACTTGCATATGGCTTCCTTCTATCCTTCATTAATACAAGTGTGTTTAGAGGCAACGAATGCTTATTTTTGATCTTTTACTCAATTATTCTTGTTTCCATACTAGTGAACATAGGTGAGTTGTTGGTGCAGGGGTTCCTAACCTTAACATTCTAGGACCACTTTTATTAAAATGATTTTCCCCATGAATGTTTAGCTTTTAAAAGGTCTGCCTAACCAAAAAGCTCACATTCTGGTAATATCTTTGTGGACCTCAGGTTGGGAATGGGTGTATTAGCGTATGCAAGAACTCCAAGTTTTTGATTCCAAGATTTCGGCTGTTTGTTTAGCCATTTACAAGATTCAAGATCTTGATGGCTGAGGACAAAAACTAGGATCATTGATGTATGTTGCAAAGCAGCATAATGGTATTTGTGTATTATGATGGTAGTATCTCAAATCTATAGTGCATCTGAGTTAGTGTGTGTATTACTCTTGTGAACAATATTTCTTTATTTCTGAAGACTTTTCTGTGAAGTTATTGCTTCAGTAGCAAGTAGATTTTTACGGGATGAAGTTGCTGGCCCAATGCCTAACTCTCCTTTACCTGCTGTTTGGATCAGTTATAGCTACTACGAAGTTGTAGGTTTTATCTGTCTGACTAACCTTTTCATAGATTGACTACTTTTTCACGGCTGGAGGGATCCAACTGCCTTGCTATTTACCCATAGCTTAAAGAATTGGATTCATGCTTTTCCCTAGATCATTAGTGCAAAATGAATGGTTGAAACTTGAACTTGGTCTGCAGATTCTGCTTTCTGTTCTAGTAACTCTCATGTCACTCTGTTCTTCTTGCAACCAATATATCGTATTTTTTGCTCACCGGATCATTATCAGTTTATCGATATGGATTATAATTCCTTCAACATTTTTTCAGAGTGAAAAGACAATGCAGAAGACCATGTCATGTACAAATGAGATTTTTAAAAAAAATTTATTTATCTATTTATTTTTCCTGAAGCTAGATAGGAACTACCAAATTGTCAAAATTAATAAGACATCTCATTTGTATATGACGTGGTCATCTGAATTATCTTTGCTATCACTGGACAATATATGAAATTTGTTATTCCCCGTTAAATTCTTACAAACATATTTGAATTTCTGAGATTTTTTTTTTCTCTTTTCTTTATTGAAAGGAAACTATTTCAAAATGGGCAAATGTTTTATAATCAGTAAACTTGTTATTTTTAAGTCGAAGAATCTATTGTTACGGAAATAAAAACAAAAAGAAAGAATCATACTGTTCATTGGTGATGCTTGTTACTATTAGTCCAAAAGAATGGTATGGAATCCAACCATCAGATGCTCACTTTAGCTCCATTTGATCCAAGATACTAACTTGTAAATACTTACAAACCTACTTTGGTAATGTGCTGTAAAGATTTACTCGAGTTGAGATCGACTAGTTTACATCAAGTTTAGGAATAGAAATCTAGTGTTCCAAACCAATTTTGAATAATGTAGAATTCCTGATTATTAACTCTTTTAATGCCAAAAGAAGTTAATATTTCCTCTACTGTCAAGCGTCAAATGACGTTAATTAACTTGCCTCTTTTTGAAATTCATGTCTTGTCTTCGTTTTGTCCGCCATACATTGCTGTGACTAATACCTCCTTTCCAGCAATGTTCTTAGTCTTCAGGGAATCCACATTGTTCTATTATTGGCCTACACATGCTTGTGCTAATTTCTACAGCTAAATCTCCAAAGGGTTGGTTACTTTCCTGCAAATAGATATTCTTCTTTATTTACATCATCAGATGAAGTAAGTGAGCAGTATCACTTAGGAACCCTTAGTAAAGAACGGTAGCACCCAATGAGACCCAGTTAGGATCGGCACCACCAGGGTATAAACTAAAGGTAAGGATCAGCAAAAAACAAAGGTTTTACAATAATTTATCAAACTCCATGTATTTATTAAACAGCATGGGATCTGTGCCCTTCTAAACAGAGGGCCTGTGTGGGTCTGCCTGGGAGTGTACCAAGATCTCTTTTGATCTTGTTTTACCCTAACCCAGTGTTTCTCCACTTATCTTCCCCTTCCCCCCTCTCCAGCTCGGCTTTTGGCCCCTTGGGAGGCATACTCCCCCTGTTGAGAATCATGGCCCTACATTATCTAATGCCTTTAGCCAAATAAATTTTGATATTAAATGGTTTGAGTGTATATCTTCCAAAAGAAACATTGCTTTTCATTACATAGTTCCTTAACTTAACTAAGCCAAGAATGACCTACACATGCTTGCACAAGGAAATTACACAATAACGGAAATTAATAATTGAAACACTTGAAAAAAAGCAAAAACATTTTGTAATTCACCAAGTGGCATCAGCTTCCCCTTATTTCTTGACCCTACGAACATGAAACGGAAGATAGTAGATTTAAAAAAATAAGATCCATTTGTATGTGACACTCTATCACCCCTCTTAGCTCAACTTTTGTCCCCTTGGGGGCAATAACACCCCCATTGAAAATGATCGGAAGTTAAGTAAGTGAAGATTAAAACAGTAAGAGGAAAAGCGGCACTGGTCTTACTTGACCCAAATTAACCAAGCTGGCTTTTCAAAACTGAATTTGGTTCTCAACTAATGAAGCTGCAGTCACTACTTTCACCTATTTTGCATTAGAATTTGATCATTGTTGATTCCTATTGTTGAGAAGAGGTCCAGAATGTCTTCTTTGATAGCTTCAAAGTTCAATCCTTGAAAGGCATATTCTTCTACACAAAATGCACGGCAAATTTTTCATCATGTTGGACTGTCACGTCTTGACGCTTAACAATCACGCCATTGAATGTCAAATTTCTGGCAGTTCGTCCTTAGTTGAACTTTTTATTTATTTATTCATTTATCTATTTTTTTTTTCTTAGACCACCCCTTGTTCTTGTTCCTTCTCAGAGCTTAGAATATTGGATTTGCTTCAGGAGGTTTTCTTTCTTCTTTTGGAAAACATGTTCTGTCCTTCAAATTTTTTTTTTTTTCCAAACACGCCCATGAGCAAATGGAGTGAGCAAAAAATCTTTTTACACTCTTTATGAGTGGATCATTGATTTGGTATTTTTTTTTTTTTTTTTCTTTTGTCAAAAGTTCATGAAATTAAGTCTGTTACTTCCTGATGAAGAGCCCAGTGACAGAATTTTTGTACCAATTTGTATACATTACTATCTTGCATAAACCTGCAATTTAATGATTACTAAATCAGAGCACTATGACTATTTCATGTCAGAGAGTTTGTTTTTTTTTCTATTGAACTGGTGTGCAGCATTAAAATCTTAGTGCGCAGCTTAATTTGTCTTTCTGTGCAGCTTTGAAGGAATGCTAGTCCTCTCCATCAAAGTGGGAGATGTTTGACAGTAGTTATTAGGTTATTCGGGAAATAATGACTATTTTTTTGTTAATGGTTTCCATTGAATCCACTTAGAGAGTTCACTTTACCAATTTGCCTTAGATGGTCTATTATCACAATGCCAATACCAAATATCCGTGACATTTCTCTCACTGTTAGGCTTGGGTTTTGCTTGACCAACATCTCCAAATGTAGAGGGACACCCTCTGCCCCTTTGATCTTGGAGACAAATCTCAACCGCAAAACTTCTAAAATCAATGCTGTGTTGTACGATTGAGGCTAACTTCTTCTCTCAATGCAAGGTTACCATTGGAAGCTGTTTGAGACGCTATGGGACCAAGTTCATACTCCTGGAAGAGGATTATACAAAACTTTTTTTTTTTTTTCTTTCTTTTGGGTGGGAAGATCAAGTGTATACACATGATGTACAGGTGACTCTGAAAATAAATGGTGAATGCTAGTGAAAAGAGCACATTTTAGTCAATGAAACTAGCTATATCTTTTCATGAAATATACTATAGCAATGTCGTAGGACATGACTAAGAGTTGATATCCAGAATCTGCAATTATTTTCGAACAACCTAATAAATACCCTCTAGTTCAAAGCCATTACACTTTAACTATTTGTTCATGTGAAATAATTTCTGATTCATTAGATATTTGAGAAATCCTGCCTCTTGTCATTTCCTCAGATTTAACTGATACTAACGGTATAGACCTTCATAATTATCTCTGCTTCTGTCTGATGACTTTCCTTAAATATACAAAAATGAAGATAATCATTTGAGACTGTCTGTGAACAAGGAAGTTGTCAGTTACAAACCATCACCCATCCACTGAGTATACCATTATATAGAGTTGTCCCAATTATCTACTTCTGTCAGTGCTTGGGTGAGGCTGGGTGTTGTGACCCATATGGTAAACAGGTTGACTTCTTTTTTTCTTTTCTTTTATTTTTTTCTGTCTCCTATATCAAAATAAGTTCTAACAGACCTTTTTATTAGGTCCTATCAGGTTCTCTGCTACTGTGTCAGCCACAATAAACAAGGCTCTTAGTCAGAATATCTTTGTTACCAACTCGATGTAGGTTGAAGATCATCCACCCAGCCCCTTTCCTTTCCTTTTTTGAAATATTGATGCAGGTACATCAATGATGTTCTGGTATCCTTAGATCTTGAATCCTGTCAGATAATCGATTTTGCTGGACCAGCAGAGGTCACATCCCACTATAATTCACCAGATGTCTGTCTGTACGTGCCAGCATAACTTGGAAACTGCACCATATACCCCCATGAAATTTTCTCTATGTATTAATTGCTACTGCTGGACATGTTTTTCGCAAGGTAATCTTTGAAAATTAAAAAAAGAAAGTGTGGGGTCTGCAGTTGGGCTGACCTTAATACTGATCTGATTTCCATCTATATAATACTTGAAGTCTGATCCTGTTGAAATGTATGTGAGTTCTAAATAGCTTAAATTTGGACAGAAACTAAATCTTGTTTTGATGATAGAAATGCAGGAATACCTTGAATATTGCACTGTAGCCAGAGGTGTTGAATAAAGGTATCTCTAAAATGTGCTCACCTGAACAATGCATGAAAAGTTTGGGTGATTTGCTACTGAATCATACATGTAATACGCTGTTGTAGTACTTGAAACCAAACCGGTTGGATGAATGGTACAAGGATTGAGCTATGAATTAACTGCCTGATTTATAAACTCAATCTATCTCACTGTACAAATATTAATTGACCAATTCTCCTGATTAAGGATATTAATTCATGATTCAAATATTGTTTCCATTCATCTAATCTGTTGGCTTTTTTAAATTTTTCTTTATGGATAACTAGCTGAGAACATCTCTGTAGGCTGGATTTCCCGCCATTTCTTGTGAAGGCCTAAATAAGAGATCAAACATTTTTTTTTTTTTTTTCTTTTCATCTCTGAACCAATTTGGCTACTCTAAGATTATGTACAGATAAACTGAATCAGATTTTTAATATTATATAGATAGATGGAAATCAGATCAACATTACCAGAGTGAGCATGAATGTAGACCCAATGCTATTATGATTGCCTTATTTTCATTTCCAAAAGCTAATATGCTCAAAACCTGCTCCAGAGAATTTGGTGGCCATAGCTCGAGTGGACCTTGAGTTATGTTATCTCAGACATTCATTGAAAGATAGTTTTTGATACATTTTTTTTCTTTTGTGCCTTTTTCTGCCGTTTTCACAGAATCTCACATTGTTCTGCTTTTCTTTTTGTGTTAACTTTTGTTTTGGGTCTGACAAAATAGTATGTGATTCACCGTGAAGTGATGAAAATCTGCTGCATTCAACTCCGTAATGGAGCAACCCTACCAATCATTTGAATGGATAGTGGATTAAGAAGTATGAAGTGTTTCTACAGTTCAATGGTGACAAATAGCTGCCTGAGGAGTTAACACACAACAAGCAGATTGGTGATTGGCTTTACCCTGCCGTGCTGGCCAATAATGTGTTGACAAGTGAATAAGCATCCAGAAAAAATGCCATGTTTTGTTTTATTTTCTAAAGATCAGTTTTCATTCAAATTATTTTTTTTTAAAATTATTTTGAAAGTTTTCATTGCTATTTTGTTATATTCAGATTTGAATATTGTATTGAATGTTCCCATCACCATCACCCTCTCCAAATTTGTGATTTACGGAAACTGACGGAATAAAGCTGACTGGATCCCCCGAAGCGTGTACTCGCTTGCTCTGTGTTCCACCAACATGTGACTGTAACTTTCTTTCCCGCCATCCTCTCTCCAATCCTTCTCCCTCATTTAACCAATTTCTCCACAAGAAAGTCAGTCATCATTCATCATCAGTGAATCGGGGCTGCCAAAGGGATTTGAAGAAAACCCCTACATTAGGCTTGAAAAAAAAAAAAAAAAAACCCCAAAAAAAACCATATTATAAAAATACCAAGTTTAGATATACATGTATGAATTATTTTCAATAATTTATTCACTTGGGCTATGAGCAAAAAACCCAGCAATTTCAGAAGTATAAATCCAGTAACCGTGATTGCTGGTGACCCCCCCCCCCCAGATCTCATGATAAATACCCAGCCTCAACAGACCGGCAGTGAATTGGCTAGTTACGAAAGTAACCCATGTGCGTTGGAGGAGAGAAGTTTTGAAAAAGAAAAAAAGAAAAAAAAAAGGACCCTTTTCCTTGTAATGAAAATTATTTTATTCTACCAATGAACCTGACATATCAAATATACAATTTTCTTCATTTTCGTACTGCATTGGTGAGGACAGTACAAATTAGGCTTATTGCCTGACAAGTTGTACCCACCTTTGTGGTTTCTCAAAAAAACAGTATCCCGTGTTATATATATATATATATATATATATATATATATATATATATATATATATTATACATATTTTTTTTTATTTTTTATTTTTTTTTTTATTTTTTTGGACAAGTGGAATTAATATTTCATCACTCATTAAGTCGCCAGCTGGTGGCATTTCCAGAGCAGACAATAAAACCAACTTGAGTGGATAGTAATTCATGAATAAGATTCCATGAAATATTTTTGATGATTATTTTGAGACCGCTTTTTCTTAAGTTCATCAGTAATGATGGTGACTCTCCGAAGAAATATCTTCAACTGGAGACTGTTGTCTTCATCTTGGTTCGTCTTACGAACACAACGTTTCGGTCGTTATAAACCACGACTTTCTTCAGGTGTGTCGTGAATAGGGTGGGTTTAGAATGTCGGGAAATCGATAGAAGAATTTGGTTATTTCTTCTTTCTCTCTTTCAATGTCCCTTTTCTCTCTCCCCTGTTTTAGAAGGCTTGTTCTTTAGTCTTTTTGGGTTGTTACCACACTGAATGAGAAGCGAAAGATGCGTAGGTAGTCGTTGGATGGGGGAGGAGGTCAGCGCGCGCGCACACATATATCCTTGACTTCTTTCTTCCCTCCTCCACTGCTTCTTCCGTCTCTTCAGGTCTCATTTATGAATTTCTCTCTAAACTTCATATTAGCTACATAAAACTTGCTGTATACGTGTGAACGATGAAACATTTAATACGTGTACTGTACGGGGCCTTCTAGAGGGTTTCTTGTTGGTTTTGAGGGAACTGTCCTGATACTGATCATATGACTTGGTTTTCTCCCTCTTTCTCATTCTTGAACCATTTTTTTTTTCATGTCTCTGTCTCTGTCTCTCTCTTTTGTCTCCACCTTTTTTTATTACGCTCCCCCCTCTCTCTCTCTGCTCTTCTTTGTTTGGGTCTTCGTTTCCTATTCTTTTAAAAAATATCTCTGACGTCTCTCTCTCTCTCTCTCTGCAACTACGTTTAGTACTTGAACGATTATTTGGATCTACTGCGCATGCGCCCCGAGAATTAAAGTTTAATAATTGAAAACTCTTCAATTCTTCAATGAAAATTCAGATAGCAAAGCTTTCGAATGCTTCCGCCCCAATTAGATAGGCCCTTCTTTTTGAAGATAAGCTTACCCCAATTTGTCCCTTCCCAACAACCTAATCTTGTGTAGTTCTTCTTAGCCGAGCTAAGTGATTATCAATAACCCAACCATAAAAGAACGTAACTATCATGTAAGACCATCTTAATTATGAACCTGAATCTTTATCTTTGGACACCCACCGGAAAAAGACCGTAGAGTATAACAGCTGAAACGTTGTGTCCAAAGCTTGAACCGTGAAAATATATACATAATGATCCCTCATCTAAGAAATTGAGACAAAAAACTGAATTTTGTTTCGACGACAGGAACGCAGGGATACCTTGAATAGTGCGGCTTTTGATGTAGTGTACGATTATGGTATTTTTGTACGAATTGATGTAGAAGAGATGAAGTTGTAACAAATAATTAAACTATAAGACTTGAACAGTGCGCTTTTGAATTGTACGGAAAATTTGGAAACGTATTAATCGCACTGATCAAGGTATACCTGTAGTGTTCCTGCTTCCCTGACTACAGTTGAATGTCAAATACTGCTACACTGTATAATCCTTCTTTCCTGTGTAGAAAGAGACTCCTTAGGGTTGGGAGGGACTGTACTTGGATCAATATTTGGGTTACTACAATATTACGCTTCTGGCAAAGAAGGGAGTAGAAATAAAGGTTGTGAAATGTCGACACTGGTGGTGAGGGTAGTAGTAATAGTAGTATCCTTTTATTGTTCAAGACGTTAATTGAAGAAATATTCATGCACATACATTGACACGTGCACACATGCACACGTACACGCATACATGCATACCTTCTACGGCTCCCTTAGAATCCCCAAAACTGTGACTCTCTATGGTCATCTTCTGACTTGTCAATTTCTCACTTTCTACTTGTACCTTCTGTTTAGCCTCTCTCTGTCTGTCTGTTCCTTCTCTCTATTCTGTTCAATCTCTGTTTCACTGTGTGTATTCCTCTATTCTGTTCAGTCTGTCTCTCTTTTCTTCCGTTCCTTCTCTCTATTCTGGCCAGTCATTTTTTGCAGTCTTTCTCTCTGTTCTAATTACCTCCCCTGTTTACACAGTATTTTCTCCTAATTGGTCTCTTTTACTCCTAGTATGGCTTGTCTGTCTCTCTCTTTCTCTATATCCTAACTGATTATTTATATTGATTTAAGTTAATGTCTAACAAGTTACTAATTAACCACTAATCATCAAGTTATAATCAATTTTTGCCACATTTCCTGAAAAGGAATTTGAATCAGTTCAGTCAAAATGAGAATCGGATGATGTTATGAAATGTAAAAATAGGTTTTACCCTTTTCTTTTCTTTCTCTCTCTCTCTCTTTTTCTTGTTTTTTTTTTTTTTTTCAATATTATTTTAATCTTCTTTTTCTTTTCTCTGTGAACTTTTGCAATGAAATCTTTTAATTGCTGGAGGGATGGCTGAAGAATAGTCAGAGATAATAATCTAACAATTCACAAGTAGATAAGACATTGGTATAGATATATAACCCCCCCTTCCCACGTCATGTCATCTTTTTCTACTTGTTGGATTGATTCCCTGTTTACGTCTTTAGCATCCGCCGTCGAACATTCGCCAGATCTCTATCATGGACGTTGCGGAGCCAATACTCTCTGAATTTGTCTAGTTCGTCATGCTATCTTATATTTTGCCAGCGACATTAGCATATGATACCTGGCGATCCACATAGTGAGTTGTGATGTCCAACAGTTGTCTGACATTCTTGCAACATGACCTACCCATTGCCATTTGAGTTTTCTAAAGGTTTCTATGATATTTTTAACTCCTGTCTTTTCTCCTATATTCTATGATGTCTTGTGATCTCTCTCTGTGATGTTAAACATGATTCTCTCGTGTGCACGTTGCATGGTTCTGAGTGTGAGGTTAATCTTTTTGTGCTTGTTTCAGCCCCCATAGGTGACTATCAGGTGGATGCATTTGTTTACATCTTAGTTATTAATAAATTTTTGGGGTGCAGTCTGTTACCGCATAGCAGCCATTATGAATATTAAAACCATTCTTAACTCACTGAACAGTATCAAGTCATATCAATCCCAGGAGAAAACCCCTCAGTAACACAATCTTCGTTGCTCCATTCAGCCGTGTGATGTGCTGGGCTTAGTGAATATGAACTGTATACCTGTTTCCAATTGAGTAGCTTTGGAGGCAAACAGCATTACAAGTGGTACCTCCTGATGCGTTGTCATAATAAACACATATTTTTTGTGTGTCATATTATGGTTTACTAAGTACATTAGTATTTTGGCTAAGGGACAGTTTTCTTAATGATGAAGATCACAGGTAGGATTTATTTTCAGAGATGCCAAGTGTTGATAATTAATAACTGGCAGATAAGGAGATAAGTAACAACATCTGGAATGTTAGACCACACCTAAGAACTTTTATGTTGTTTCAGATCTGAGATACTGCATACATTTGAGGTCTAATAACAGTAGCTTCTGCCTTTGTTGTTTTTTTGGCTGGATTTAGATTGAGAGTATTGTATTACCACAAAAACAAATTACGAACATATACAAACACTCACTAAGGTACCATTAGTAAAGTTAAGCCATGCTTTAAAAAAAATTTTTTCAGAAAATCCTGTAACCTGGTGCAGGGTTGTTGGGCACTACTGATGATTTCATCATGGGTGTGGCAAAGGTGATATGTAACCCATCCCTCTTCAGGCTGGTTGGGTATCATAGCTGTCCATCTCCTTGACTTGTTGCCAACCATCGCTATAAAGCCTAGTCTGTCCTATTATTTGATAAGTTAGGCTTATACTCACCAATGTGCCATTAAGAATATTTTCAGAAAAGCTCTAAATCATAACATCGAATAACTTTTTCATCTGTGCTCATCCGAATATTGAATCGAATAGTTAAGCAATGCTAAACTTGGTCAGTGACTAAGCATTGTATAAGTCCAAGAAGATAATGAGAGAAAGGGAAGCTTAACCTCTGAAGATAAGAAGGTGGTTGTTTATTCCTGTAAACTCCTTGTGGAGCATAGGGTTGCAACCCACACCACACGAGTGGATTTGGTTCCGTGCAACTCCTCTCAGCTGGATCCATGTCGGTCCGTCTTTTTTCCTCACTCTGGATTGATCTTCTCCAGGTCCACCTTGGCATCCCAACTTTTCTCTTCCTCTGTGGTTTTTTCTACTTTGAAATAGTTATGACTTTCTTGGTCCTCATCCTGGTTTTTTTTTTTGCCTTTGTCGTTAGGTTGTTTGTCAAACTGGTTTCTGTAGACTTTCACAAGCATTAGAAGGTTTATTATAATGAGTCTATCATTTTCAAGAGCAAGCAAATTTTTTACCAGATTGTTTATTGTATGTGTATGTTGATGATAGATATACATTTTCAAACACTTCTTTCATATAATGATTAGAAGAATAGTTTTATTTTCAAGAGAATTCTTTCAAATCAACATAGCCCCACAAATCGCATGACCAACAAGCCAAATAAGCTACAGATTCTTCCCTTTGCTTGTATGTGTGTGTCCAGCTACTCCTGGTTACATTTTTTGGTCTGCAACATGGAAATTCCCATGAGTTCACAACTAGGCGCTGTCTAGAAAGTGCTTTTTAGGGGTCTCTATGGTCATTTCAGACCCAACAATGCCCAAATATTGAGCTGGTATTTATTGTTTCTATTTGTTTTTTGTTTTTTTAGTTTATAGATGATATTAGACCTAAGATTTTTTTTCCCTTGGTGAAAGAGTCACTTTTATTGAAAACTTTTGAGATTAGTCATTTATGATACTGCCAGGGTTGTAGCCTATCCAACACTGTCAAAATAACTTGGATGACTTGAGAAGTTGCTTAATACTTCCTTCCTTCCATCCACATCCTCTAGACATGATCTAAGATTGTGAAAGTCTCCTTCATTCTTATTAAAGAATATGCCTTTTGGTATGAAAGATCATTGTTTGAAGAAAGTCTAGTAATAAAAATACTTCAGAACTTGAGAAAATGGTTGATTTGTCTGACAAGGACTGACAAAAAAAAGTCCCATAATTCTTTCTGAGGTCTGAATTGGTTTGGTCATCGTCCAAGTGTTCTTGACCTCTTATCTTTCACTTTCCTCAACTACCCATGGGTCTCCTCTCTTCTCTTACCCAAGTGTCCATAACACTGAGAGTTTGAGTAGCATTGGGTTGGATGGAGCAGAGGGTTAATAACCAGAAGTGCCTCTTCATAGGATGTCTGGCTATAATAGAAATGTCTAACTTCAGGCTGGATCTGAAAAGGAAAGTAACTTAATAAAGATCTTCAGCCCAAAGTTGGGACAAACTTAAAGATTTGTATAGAAATTATCTTCTAACATTGTCTTGTATTCTATAAGACTTTCAGGATTTGAAATAAATGGTCCTTTAAATTGAGATGTGAATTTCTCGTTCTTCCCCTCTCTGAAGAGTTGAGAATGTAGATTTATGGTACATGGACTTGTATGTAATGGTCAACACAACTTATTCATTCTGCCAGACCAAATATGTCTATTTCTTATATATATATATATTTGTCATGCCTTGTCATAACGGCATGTCATGAATCATGTTACCAACTTAGTACATGTTGCCGGGTGTTGATGTGGATTCAGCAAAGGAAAATGCATACGAATGTGACCAGTGAAGCATTCATGTAGAAGCTCTTCCCTGCTTTTTGAGCACCCAGCACCTGGGCACTTTAATCCACTGTTGGAAGTGCTTTGATGACCTCAAATAAGGAAACCTTGTCATCTGCTCTTAAATAAGAAGGAAAAATAAGTAGAAAGCACTCTGAGAACATACTTCTGCCAACACCATATACTAACTTGAAACCAAATAAAAAGCAGTTCACATATAGCTACGATGTAGGGGAGGTATATGTAAGTTTCAATTCTCTATATTTCGGGCTACTGTCATAATACATAAAATCTATCACTTTTCACCATACAGTAATACCCAGCTTATCACTTTGTATTACCCAATTTAGTGCTGATTTGCTATAGCACTATTTTAGATATTTTTTTTTTTTTTCCATAGATTTAGTCAGGTTAAATATCCAAAATAATAACCAATGTCCATGTCTTTTACTAGTCTAAAAAATAACTGCATGCTTTGGTTAACGTGCCATGTATATGAGAATAAGTGCATACACGTACTCAATGATCAGTCATGATGTGATATATATATATCAATAACTAATGATATCTCACCAGCCCTAGAAAGTAGCTACCAGATGAGATATGCAACATAAATCCATTCCATCTTGTTTAGACCCAACACCAACATCATATATTTTAAAAGCATCATCAAAAATATCTTGAAGTTGGTACAATCATTATTTATGCTTTTTCAATGTCCCTGTATTTTGTCTTTTTTATTTAGTGCTGTGTTATACTGGAACGTATCTAGTGCACTAACAGAGGTATAACTGTAGTTTGTGTTTTTTTTTTGTTTTGTTTTTTGAGTCAGGTCTGTTTCCAGAAATCTCTCAGGTCAGACGTTTTACAATCACTTTTCATTGTGCTACAAGCGAGCATGTCCTTTTGTAATGATTTTATTCTATCAAAGTTCAGTGAACTAATTACCCGATGTACTTTGGTAGGCTCCTCCTGTCGGCCAGTTGACTCAATCAGGTGTGTTACACTTGATCATCGTCGTCCTTGGAAGCATCAAATTCATTGTGAATTGTGGCCAACTCTCCCACCCCCTTCCGATCCCCCTTCTCCTGCTTTAGCCGTATAATTAAACCATTTAAAAACAAAAAAGGCTAACAGCTGTGAATATAGCTACGATGATCTCTTTAGCCACAAGGTTACAGAGAAAATTAGAAAAGAGACCCTGAAAATAATTGGGACACAATTAGAAATGCCATTAATTAGCTGATAATTGTATTTCTGTAAATAAGCAAATTCAGTTGGTTCATAGTATTGTATGGAAAGCAATGAGAAGTGAAACAATGATATCTTTATTATCAGTAAAAATTGCTCTTATGGAAGAATAACCTCAACCTTACTCTTAGCCTTCAAATCATTTAACTATTCACCCCAAAACTCTGCATGAAAGCTTTTTTAAATTCCATTCTTTCACTTTATGTTGCTTCTCGTATTTTACTGGGACTGAATTTAGTTCGTCCAGATTAGATAAGTGAAGATTCTCTCTCTTATTATAAAAAAGTTTTCAATATATCATCATGAATTTATTACGAGAAGAAGTATTGTCAATTATCATCAATTGTACGACTTTCATCTTAATTCCACTTGCTTTCTATCGCAACTTCTCAGACTGCCATTCTATGGCAGTCAATAGCATATATAGGAAATTAAGAATAGCCGTCATCGATTTTGAGAGGAGGGGGTTGTTACAGAACATTATTTGAAGCCATTGTATAGAGGCCGTAAATGTGATTGAATACAATGGGTGAATCAAGTTCTGCCATATTTCTTTTTCTGGAAACTCTTTATTGGCGGAGGTGAGAGCTGCTCTGACATTTCTAAGAATAAACATTCATACAAATTTATTCTTGCACACTATCGTATTTTAGTAGCGGTAGTGCTAACAAGGGGTGCAAAGTGGCCAAGTGATCAGCAGCTCTGAGAATTGGATTGGCGAGCAAAATTCAAATTCCAGCTGAGATAAATTGTGTCCACTTCGCATCAATGCCCTTGGCAAGGGATGTATCTACCCCTCATCCCCTGCGTGAGGTCCATCACCCCCCCCCCCATGTCTTACAACCTTGGGGAAGGCCTATGTCCAACAACGGCCAATAAAAAGACCAAAAAGAAATTCTAACATCTATAAAGATCTTGTATTTCTCTGATAGCTTTGTACAGCTATTCACTTCTTATCTTGAATTTGTAACACTAACTTGTGTCAGGGAGAAAAGGATTCTGCTCTATCCCAACATTTTCTGTTCTCTTGATATGTCAAAAGAATGGTTTCTTATTTATTTACTAGTTTACCCTTGCAGTCAAAAAATGACAGCAATATTTCAGTTAAATTTGCAATAGCATTGTACTTGTGAAATATTAAAAACATTGTTGTTCTGCATTTTCTTGTTTATGTTCAATACTTTCTGAATATTAATCTAAAGGTAAAATGATTTGGATAATTATGGATTTTTCTTTATCAAGTTTAAGATATCATAAAATTCTATTTCTATAGCATGATAGGAAGAGTTCACTACATGAAGCTGGGGAAAATGCCTTGTATAAATATGGAAAATTTTGGCATGGAGACACACACACACTTCCTGTTTACCATTGAAGAATTATGGAATTTTTATCAAATTTAACGTAGAATAATATTCTATTTCTTCTATATCACCAGAATAGTTCACTATGTAAAGATGGGCAATTCTCACATCTCTATAGGGCTAGTGCTGTAGAAAAGTTGCACACAAAAAATATATGGATGCACAACATATCAAAAATGTGCTGTTGCCTGATTCCTGGTTTAGGTAGTTGTATTTTGAGCTCCAGTGAAAGAAGGAAGGGAAGGGTAAGAAGATTTTGAATGCTGATTCTTCTAGCTAGGTCGCTCCCACTTGAAACACTAGTGTAGCATAATCATCTTATATACCCTATTTGATTTGATGGCAGAGTAAGCTTAGTTTAACTTAGCTTAGATGTGTATTAGTTTCTGTGTTGCAAAAATCAATGCAATATATTAATAATTTTGTGATTGCATTGTACGTGACATGTATCAAAGGCATCGTGTTGCTCTGCATTTGTTTCTCCTTATTCAACCAGAATGAACCCGGATTTTTTATGCATTTGTAAAAAAATAAGGGAGTCTACTATATAACTAGCATTTAGTTATTGTTGACTTGTATTGCAGACAAAAAATATAGACAAACTCATGGTAATCTTATGTGTAGGTGTTTTCAAAGAGTTGTTCGGACACTGGGACTTATACAACTTTTGGAATGGTTACTCTGATCAAAATTACTGAAAATGTGTTCATGTAAAAAGTATTAAATTTGTTTCTTTCTTCCCTCTCCGTTTCTAAATTAGAGCCCTGCATTCCCCACCACATACTTTGGCTCAAACCACTTTAACCAGGGAAAAATATGCGGCTTATCTCCACCACAAGGCAGACCCAGGAAAATATCCAATGCTTAACGAATTTGTGCACTATCCCTACCAGCCCAGGGCTAGGCTAATCATCTCAGCATCATTCCAATTTTAGCACTTGTACTTCTGAAGAAAGTACTTATGTTCTTATCTATTGTGTACCCAGTTTTGAAGATTGCACTTTTATGTGGTTAAAAAAAAAAAAACTTTCAAATCTGGGTGTGAACTGAAATAAAACTGAAGTGTTGACTTTCAGTTGATTTTTGAATGACTTATTTTTGTATTTATCCACTACACAACCATGTTTGATACTTTGTGAACTGAAGAGAGATAAAGAGAGAATGAAGCTGTTGAACAAATAACCACAGCCAGTTGTCAAAATCAGTATGGCACACTATATTATCAGTACATCATAGTTTATATATTCAGATCATTTCTGATCAGACGAATGCTGATGCAATTCCCTTGGCATCGCTCTGCGCTGTCTGGATCAAAGATCAGGATCCGCCCTATGACCAAGTCAATTACTCTCATGTCCTCGCAACACGAGTTAGGAGGACTACAGAGAATTTTTTTGAGGAAGTTCCTAACCCGCACATTCGCATGAGGGATCACTACATTGAACCAATCTTGTGTCACATCCTGATCTTGAGGGCTTTCTGGTAAAGAGGAGCTAATATATTCTGTAAGTAAGGCAAGCTGCATTATCATACTTATCATATTTTGTAAGTCATTAATTCCTAATCACTGAAAATCCACTTCCGGCAATGCTTTAATGGCAGAGTAAGAATCATCTTCAATGCACTACACCCAGATCGTAGTAAAACATCCTCGAACCTTTTGGGGTTTTTTGACAGAAATTGGGTTGGCTGAAACATTTATTCTGTGTTTTCCATTAGGTAGTATCAGGAGCATTTTTTGCTTTTGATTGTATTGTGAAAAATGACATAAGTGAGCATTAAAAAAATTGTTCAAGTTGGTGTATTCTTGTTTATTGATATTGTATCTTCAGATCTCCATATCTCCAAGTCTTCACAGAATTCTCTTACTGAGTATAAGGTGAAGACCATTAATTTATGGAAACAATCTGATATTTTTTTTTTTTGGGGGGAGGGGGTCTGGGAACGCTCAAAAAATTGTTTGAGTTAGTCATGAGAGTTTGTGATGGTGAGAGGTACGGAAGACTGGGGTGTATGAAAGGGAGGAGAAGCTGGTGGATATTGCCATTATAATTGACTTATTCAAAAAGCAAGGACTACTTGTATCTGAATATTATTTGACAGTTTCTTTTCTAAGAAAAAAAACAAAAAAACTCTTCACAGCAGAAGAGTCCATTGTTTCAACTGATGGGTAGATATTTTTATCAGCAAAATTGTAACCGTCAAGTGGGTGTGTCCATGGTTACAGACAGAGAATCAACAAAATCGCACTGTTCATTGTTAAACCAGGATATGCAGTCTTGTGATCATCTCCATATGATGTTCAGCATTATCTTATATTCTCATTGCATGGTTCTTAGTTTGAAAGCCAGTTCTGGCTCCGTAGGGAAGTGAAAAGAGTTTAGGAGGAGAGTCTTTCATAGACTCCTTTAATAGTAAGATTGGACTCTTTAACAGCTTTTAATTCACAATTCTTTCTTCCTTTCTGTAATATGAGGTTTGCAATGTAAGTCTAAAGTATCAAATTATTTGTGGAGGGGTTGGGGAGGGGGTTACTAAACTGCACTTGGGTACTCAGTCAAGTGCTAAATTCTTGTCTTGTTTTCTAAATTAAAGTTGAATTATTCAATATTTGCGAGCATGGAAAACCAACCGACAAATTAGTTACGTGTCTTCTGGGATTTTCAAGATTTAAGTCACTCTTGTCAAGTAGTTAAAAAAAAAAAGTCTCTTAAAATATCTTTAATCTTATTTGCTGAAGTTTATCCACTTATATAACATACAATGTGTTAGTCAAATTTTGCTTTAAAGGTGTCTATAAAAGTTTGTTTAGGTTCCATGTTTCAACTCCATAAGTGACTATCGGGAGGATGCATTGGTTATACACCCTTCTTTTTAGGATTAATGGGATCTTCTTATTTCTGAAAGTTGAGCTAGCTCTGCCAAAGGCTTGCCATCCTTGTGTAATTCTTCACTTAGTTTCTTCTTTTTTTTGAGGGTCTCATGGAGATTTGTTGTCCTAGGTAGATGTAGTGATCTACGTGTCAATTATCACCTGCTTTTGGGAGTATTATTTTAATTCAGTAATCAGTGGGAATATGGTATCTTAGTGAAGAACACACTTGAATACGGGGTATTTGAAACTGAAGTCATAGCCACTGCTCAAAGATCAAAATGCAAGTAATGAAAGTAATGCAAGTAATACTATTAATGAAATATCAGAGCCATCTGTATCACCTGGAAAATGAAAATATTTAATTGTTAGTTAAAAAATGTATGTTTAAATGTTTGCATTTTCCCAATTTGGAGCTCCTTTAATACATATGGTATAGGCCCTGCACTTCGTTAATCCACCCCTAGTATTCAGACAACAGTATTTAGCAGTTGGAATGATTACATCATATCTATATGCGAGCCTCATGTGAGCATCCATTCCTTTGTGTTGTATCGGCTATGTCATTTTTCAGTGTTATAAAATGGGTGCAAACTTACACCCAGATTAGAGGAAATGATTTTAAAAATCTAAAATATTGTCAAGTTGGAATGTAAGTTTAATTAGCATCTTTTTGTTGTGTTTTTTGATACAGTTTTTAGATTTAAAATAGTTTAAATACAAGTTGAGATGAACTCATTCAAATTGTGCACTTGAAGGTCAATGAATAAATGCTAAAGGCTAAACTGTTGTGAGAAAAAAAATTAAAACACAAGTCCAAACAACTCTTCCGATGGTTGTAAATTTATCTTACATCTATTTTGGGATGTAAAATTCATCAAAACTAAACTTGTAGATGTGTAAATTTAGCTTTAATGGCTCTATTATAATAAGATGACACAGAAGACTTTGATCTCTTGTATTGTCATGTTTTTGAACCTTGGTGTTGACAGAGTTCTGGTTTTGTGATTGTTCCATAAAATAGGCAACAAGCCAGAACTCAACACATGAACTAGTGTATGTGTGAGTCCCCCCACACACACACACCTCCAGTAAAACACTGAGAAGAAAAATCATGAATTACATTTATCAAAAGCAGGCTGCTGGATTTATGCTCAGTGAAATAGACCGAATTCAATTTATGCTAATTCCTCTGTGGGATTCGCTGAATGGAGATTCGTCTGAACAGTTTTTTTTCCATGGTGGGAATGCATTTCTCTCATAAAAAGTTTGTTCTGACTGAAGTATGCATAATCTTCAATGGGAACTGTTGAATTGTGCAAGTCAGTCACCAAGTCATTTCAGCATTTTTTGAGCACTGTTGAACACTGATTTCTGTCATTACGGTTGAGAGTTCTTATAATCAGGATGTAGAAAGGTCAGAGAATGAGAGGTTGATCAAGGGATGAAGTTTTCTTTTTCAGTTAAGCAAACAACCAATTTCCTCTTAAGACCTGATTATCTGACTGATTGTCTTACTTCTGACTGTTGTGACTAGCTGATTGCTTTGTATGCATTTCCACAGTCAAAGCTGTATAATACTTACAGACAGTTAAGTCGTGTTACTAGATTACACACTCTGCCTCCAAGCTGTCTGTTCTTTTGAATGCAATGCAATGCAATGACTTTACTGAATATCTACTTATATAAATCTCCCCATGGAAAATATTCCTGGATCCACCCCAAAATTTAATCACTTGTTCCTTTACCATTGACCTACCCTTTCATTAAAATCCATTGAGAACTTCTGGAGAAACTGTGGACGAACGGGTAGAAAGACGTGTACCTCTTCATCTCCATTGGCAGAGCTAAATAAACTCTTGAGAAATGAGTTAATTCATGCTTTTTGCTCATGATACAAAATTATGTATTAGATCAAAAAGGGAGAATAAGATGGAAATGATAAAAAACATCAGGAAATTTAATTGAGGGCAAATGAGATTTTGTCATAAATACTCGAGGATGAATGATACTGAAATAGTTTAAGGAGCTCTAATCTAATGACTATGTCTGCTTCTCTTAATCTAGCATACAAGCATGTTATAAAGATGCCAGATGGACTTGGTAATTGAATTAATTGAAAATCTTTATGTCTTTATATACAGTGTCTAACTGGAAAGTATCCAACCATCTAATATTAAAGTTAATATAGCCCATCGAGTGAAAGGGAACCTTAGCCCCTTTCAAAGTACTCCCATTAGGATCTTGAACATTTATCCCACTTTCCAAAGAAAAGAATGGGCAGGCTCTGTCATCATAAATATGATTGTCACACAGTAGACAAGCTCACAAGATGTCTGAGTGACCCCATTGGAGAGTCTGTTCACGTGTGTGCAGTAAGATTCTCTCTGATTGGTGGCTTAGCTATATCAAAGTTAGTGATGATAAACTGTTGAAATTTTAAGCATTAAGTATGTTGGAAAGATTGTATATTTTTGGAGAAGGGGACATTGCATAAAAGCTGTTAACTGCCTAGACAGACTGAATTTTAAAAAATAAAAAATAACCGACTTTTGACGACACTGGTACAGAAAATGATTATGTATCATAAATTTTTTAAAAAATTGGACTTTTAAGCGGCATTTGACTTGAGATCCTACCGATAAAAAGTTGGCCATATCAAAATGAAATCTGACCTGACTGAAAAAATTTGACTTGTGGAGGCCGCCAGTGTATCAGCATTTTTACCTCTACCAACCCAGTTGAATAAGAGGTATATGTAATAACACGATTCAGTCTGTCCATGCAATATCTCAAAGTTTTCATTGAAACGATTTGGAAGGATGGACAATGGGCTACGGAAAAACAATTAAGTTTTAGGGTGTGTCTAGGAATACCCACACACACACACACACACACACACACACTGCATCATAGCTCTGTCTACACAATATTTCCAAAAGTTCTCAATGAATTGCAGTGAAATTATTTTGGATGGATATGCTATAGAGTAAGGAAGAATAGGTTAAACTTTTGGAATATCATGAATTTTTTATTTTATTTTGATGTTTTTTTTTTTTTTTTTTTTTTTTTTTTTTTGACTGAAATATTTTTTTTTCATTTATGTATGTATTCACTCATATTTTTCCACCCAATATCTTCAAAAGATCTCTGAGTTCCAATGATATTCTTGTCGGCTATGGGCTAAGGAAGAATAGATCAAATTTTCAGGAAGATCATGGAATTTTATCAGCTACCTCCCTTGCATTGTTAGCTGTAGATGAACAGTTTTTGTGACAATAGTATTAGCTAAGGTATGCTCTCTCTGAGTGCTTTCTTAATTTGTTGTTTTGTCTTTGCTCTTACCAAAAACAATTATGGACTGGCAAAATAAAGGTTTCGTTTTTGAATTTTGAATATCATTCAATGTCTAGTCCCCCCACCCTATATCAGACATAAAACCTTTGTTTTAATCCGAAGCCCATGTGCTGTCTCCATTTCTGATCAGGTTTAATGTTGCATATAAATCTTCTGATAATCTCCTTACCAGATAAATCCTCAGGTTTATCTCCCAATTTCCAAATTATTCACCCACAATTGGGGAAACCCAGTTAGTATTTCTCGAAATGTGTTTATTGTACACAAAGTAAGCTCTGATGAGTAATGTGACTCTTCCGTTCAAAATAAAAGCCAATTTTAAATTTCAAGGGATGTGACTTATTTGTACATTTACCAAAGTTCTTTCCTTTTCTTCTGCTTTTAAAAAAATTTTTTTATTCCATTTTCATTTATAGGAATGCATTGCAAATTTTAATTTGCACTGCCTATACGACCCATATCATAGGTATGATTCAATAAACAATTAAATCAACATTTTCATTTCGCTCTAATGATTTCAGATATAGTGACACAGCAAATTCTGGTGGTAGAGGAAAAAAATGAACTGATTTTATCCTAGTGCTGACTGCATTTGAACCTGGTATATGTAGGGAAAGTCTTGGCTTTTGTTACTGCTACCCACTGACTTTACCACTGCTCTGTTCAGCTTTAGTAAATTCATGTACTAATAATTATAATCACTAGTGGTAAGGAAATATTAGCGGTGGTATCTGTCAGTACTCTGAGCTCAGGTCGTACAAATGATGGCTGGTGTAGTCATGGTAGAAAGCAACTGAAATTAAGATAACAGAAATACAAGTCAAAAATTGATGTCTCTCTTAATTTTATTCATAGCTTAAAGAACTTATTAAAAAATCTTATTTTAGGAAGATTAAGAATCATTGTGAAAATTGAAACCAAAAAGTTTTTTTTTTTTTTTTTTTTCTTTTCTTAGCTTCGTATTATAAAATTTTCTTTTCATAAAAGTAACAAATACTTTGATTTGCATTCATCATCATCATCCATTATAAGTCCACTTGCCTTTCCCATCTACTTCCATGATAGTATGATTGTACTTATCTCTGCCATGCCTTACTAGCTGACTTATCTATCCCATCTCTCCATCTTGTGTCTGGTCTTTTTATAAGTTTATGGTCCCATGTGCACCAGCGGATTAATCTTCTGCGCCATCTGTTGTCCTTTCATCTCACCATGTTCCTTAACCATCTCCATTTTTGCTTCTTAATCATTTCAACAATATGTTTTGCCCTGGTCCTCTCTGTGGGATCCTCGTTGATCTTTTTCTATTGCTAAGAGTTATTCCTAACATTGCTCTTTCCATTGCCCCCTGTGCCATTTTGAGTTTGCTTTTAAGCGGTTGTGTAAGTTTCTAGGTTTTGCACCCATATGTCATAATTGGTATGATGCATTGATTGTATACTTAACATTTTAAGCATATTGGCAATTTGCTTTTCAGTATGTCTCTATTTATATCAAATGCTTTTCAGCCTATTGTTATATGCTGCCTTATTTGTGTGTACGTGTGATAAGTTTATTTCTTAGACAGTGGCAAAGTCTTCTATCAAATCAATACCTACAGAACAGCTGATGGCAACTCTAGAAGCATGACTGGAGAAGGAAAGATTTAAAAATCGATAAAATGACTGGAAAGTGGTGATCTGCAGGATGAAATGATTTCTGCCACCATTTAATCTTGTTTCTTGAATCATTTATTTTCTATCAATAGGAATGATCATTTATTATTGGCTATACACTAATACCCTAGTTAACACTCTAGATAAGTCTCTAAAAAAAAATCAGTGCTAAATGAACCAGTCCTATATCAACCTAAAGCGTCACCATTGTTTTTTTGGTTTTTTTTTTGTTTTTTTTTTCAGTTTTTAACTTAGTTTGGTTATACAGGATGTACTAATGGAGCTAGAGGGCTGCAAATTTCAACAATTTTTTTTTTTTTTTTTTTTAATCCCACCCTGAATGGGTTTTCAGTGGGGCTGAGGCGGGGGGGCAATTTGCAATGTGAGTTTATGCTTACTTAATTTGTGTCTGGCAGCATTCATGTATGATTTTTCAGACTTTTTAGTTATCACTGCTCAACAAAAGGCAACAGGAGTAATTTATTCATTGATCACCTCTTTTTCCAATTTTTTCAATTGATCAGCCCTAACATGGCATATGGCCCGAAGATATTGGTCACTTGAGGGTTTCTATCAGTGATTAACCAAGCCTGTGGAAATATATTAATTTCTTTAAAATTTTTCTTTATTTTTCTATCTTAAATCTTGTTGGAAACTTTTATTCTCTCTATGAATCCAGTCTAATCTCCATATAATTCACAGAATGTCTATCCATTTGTCTGTCATCGCATAACTCGAAGATGGCTGGGGCTATTGTCCCCAAATTTTATGTGATTAATAATGGGAACCTGGAGTATGTTTTTAGCATTAGTTTTTGATAATTCCAAAACTTTTCAAATTTTTAGCGAGAATTTTGATTTATAATGTAAGTACAGTGCTAAAATGTACCCTGTACCACAACCTAGTTAGTTGCTTGCTGCATTGCCCACAACCAAGATGTATAGGATGGTTAAGTCAACAAGTAATACATTATTCTCACCCATTGAACATGACCTTTTTATAACTTACATTACTCACACATGGGCCACAACTTTACATTCACTATAAATTGGATTCAGATGTTGCCATACTGTCATGCATAAGCTATGAGTTATGTAACTCATTGGTTATGTTCAAGTGTATAAAATTGACATCTAGCTGAAAATCCCACCCAAAGTAGTGAAAGAAATTCATAATCTTTCTGACTCTCTTGTTGTAAGAACACAGGATCCAAACTACCTGCTAATAAGAATGCTTGTTAGGAGCCTCAGCATCTTGAACTTCACAAATGCCATGAGGTCAGACAAGAAATATGATTCTCAAAGAATACTCTTATGAAATCCAGGAACAGATAGAGATGTGCCTCCCCCAATAAGCGTGGAATGTGACACAATGTCAAGTTTAGTGTAGAGGGGAGGTACCCTTTTGCATACCTGATGGTGTCATATATTATCTAGTTTCTTCAGCACTTCTCCTTAGGACGCCCCAGGCATAAGAGATGCTGACCCTTCTCCTTCAAATGCAATGAGGAGGTGCAGCATGCAGGATGCCCTCCCCACTCCCTGAAACTAGATGTTTAATTTTTGGCTTCATACCAAACGACCTGTGATAATGTCAAGAAATTCTGGATTGTAATTCTTCGGATAATTTTGAATAATTTTTCTAACTTTTAACTGTATTGAGTTTATTTTTGAGCCAGAAGAAAACGGATATCTAAAAAAATAATTTTGAAAGTACCAGGACAACCAAATGCAAATGGTTGAGCCTGTTCACTTGCAACAAGGTCATTAATTTGAGATGAAACTTTTTTCAACTACACAATAAAGATCAGGTTCAGTTGTTCTGTGATTTGATTCAATCCACAACAGCACTGATAATGTTGACTCTCAAAGCCATGTTGACAGAAATAACAATGCCTGGATTGCTGGTTCAGCAATCTTTTTGTGTTCACCAGGATTATACTTTGGGAATCCTATGTACCCCAGGTTGGAAACCTCTGAATTTAGAGACATAATTCTAAATTTTTGCAATTGTCTCCTTTTGGAAACTTTACAAAAAGTTAATTAAGATATTAATCAGTCAATATATATATATATATATATGTATATGTATAATGTGGATTCGCTACACAAACTAGCTCATGTTTCTGCCCTCTCCAGGCCTCATCAGGCAAATCAAATCTAAACTAAAACAACTTAACTTCCATCGTATGAAGGTTGAATGTATCGAGCACTCTATGAAATAAATCCATCACATACCAGAAGTTGCTTTATATTATTAATATATATTATTATATTATGCTATACTGCTAGCCTGATCAGCACCATATGTACTAATATATAATATATATATATATATATATATATATATATATATATATATATATATATTCTTATTTATTTTAAAAAAAAATATTCCTCGTATTGGTATCATCCCTAGAAGAATATAGCAGGAAGAGACTAGTGTTGTTTATTTCACGAGGAAAAGTCAATATTTTTCATCTGTAATGATAGTCAAGTGCAATAACTGATAATTTTTTTTTTTTTTAAGTCCATATAAAATCTATATTCATTCTGTTTGAGAAAAAATTAAAAAATGTAGGGCTATTAAATGTTTTTGATACTTTTCAAGTGCAATGCAATCGCAAATTTTCAAATTTTAGTCATTTTTTGACTGCATGGGTAATTTAGTAATTCTATAGAGTAAGAAAAAAAAGATTTCACAAGTCCAAAGCTGCAGTGTGTGGCCTCTTTCCGCCAAATACAGTTTGTTCGATCAATATATGTTGTTGTCTGTATTCAAGAAAGCATCAGCCAACCATGTACAAAATGGCTGCTCCAATTTTTGGCACAAGACTTATTTGTTAGATCATTAACCAGACACTCTGGTCACTACCACGAATTATGTGAATCAATAAACAGGAATTACGCAGTGGTCACTGTTACCATAAAAAAATACTGACCACTGTTTTATCCAAGATGGCTACATTTACTGTAATAAGTTAAATTGTTTTGTGAGCTTACTTTTTGATAATTCATAAGAAAGCTGATATTATTCTGTTGTGTATGATTAGTATAATTCTAGTTTAGTACCCTTTTTTTTCTTCGTTTTTTTTTTTTTTTACAAATATATATATATATATATATATGGATTGATTTCTTGCCTTTTTTTTTTATCTCAATGGCAGAGTTCAGCTGTTCTTTAACAAATATCTTTTTTACTCACCACCCTTTTGTATACCACTACCCTCTGCTCCCCCTCTGTTCACTTCATGGTCTTTGTATTGCAATTTCATTCTCAGATCCTCTTCTCTACCCTAGAACTTTCAACATAATTATTTAATTAAAATTTGGTGTGAAGTATTTTCTACTCATGATGAATAATGGGATTTTTTCTCCCCCGTTTCTCTCCATAACAAAGGACTCTCCTGCTGAAAGATAACAATTTTGTGGATAGAAATATCTGCCAACCGCTGAAATGATTTTGGTAGTTTGAAAAAAAGATTATCTCATAGAAATTCAAATACATCCGTTAATTTTTCACGGGGATTAACTAGTTATATCGCAGATTTTTCAAAATCCCAGCAAAAAAAAAAGCAATTGACTTACCATTAGTATATAATCTGAAAGCTCTCTTCTGATTGGTTCTGGATTGACTAATCAGCATTAAGAAGATTTGTTTAAACTTTTTTATTCTCAATTGACAGTTAAGAGTCTATACTTAATTCAGGATGTTTTCATGTAGCTTTTATTATTTATTAAGCCCCGACTTATGTATGTAAAGTAGTTTTATCTTTTATTTTTTTAAAGTTTGCAGATGTGGGTAATTGTCTGCTTTTCATTATGACTTAGCAAAGAGTTACTTTGTCAGGGGTAGGGCTCGGGGGTTGTTTCTCTTCTTTCAAAAGACCCATGCTTGCTATCTAGCCCCCTAAGGATCATGTTAGGCTTTTCTCATCACAGTAATGATACACATTCATGTGCACACTAACATGCACTCATTACGCACACTAACATATACATACACTCGTACTCTCTCATGCATGCAAAAAGAACATACACTAACTGTGAACTTGAACCGTTCTGATACATTATATCTCTCACTTCAGTATCTCATCTACACTCCTTGTTTGATGAAAATGCAACTCTGCTGTTGCTCTTTAAAATAAATTCAGTTTATGTCCCTGGCAGAGAGAAGAGTTTCTGAACAGCTGCACTTTTAACTCCTTTGAGGTAGAGATATTGCGTTTGTTCTTTCTCTCTTATTCATAACAGTTATCTGATGTGAAGCCCTTTTGAATAGTGTAGAGTTTATTTATATACGGGGCCAACTTCAGGAACTGCAGACCTCAATTTGAAACATAGTTAACGAGAGCTCAGGTCCACAGCTGGTCTGTAGAATCTTTAAGATATGAAGAAAGTTTATTATAAACTTTATACTTCCATAGTAGAATGGAAAACAATCAAAATGTATGCTTCAGAAGTATGTGAGTTAAAAGACCAAATGGATCTAAGCCTCACAACTATTAATGCTACTGATGTCTTAGTAGTAGTATGGAAAATAATTTTGCTAAACGTGAATAGAAGTGATGTTTTTCTCATTCTAAAAAAGTAATTCATTTTTTTACCCAATTCTGTTGCTTCTATTAAGAAAAAAAAAAAAATGCATTGTATAATATCAGCAGAAAAATAAATTTTGTTCAATATATATGCTTTCAGCTTGCAACAAATTTATGATTTATCTTAACATTGATAATCATGCTCAACATCACATAGATCTCAAGATGGCGCATTATATTGGAAAGCAAATAGAGGTCAGAGATATCCTAAAAGTCATTAGGAAGCTGAAATGGCAATGGGCTGGTCATGTTGCTATAATTTCAGACAACTGCTTGATATCATAAGCCACAATGCAGATCCCCTGAGATTATTTGTGGAATTGCCTGCAAAGGATGAGATGGCGCGATCATTTAGACAAGTTTCAAAATTATTGGTAATGTGACTTTCGGGAGCGAGAAAACTGCCAGATCTTGGGGAATTTCTATGCCTGTTATTGGACTTGAAAAGGCAGATGATGACGACTATGCTGGTCAATTGAATATTCCACAACTGCACTCCTTTATAAAGACTTTAAAACCCATTTTCTAAAATCTCCTAGGGATTAAATGCAGTCTGCTTCTGTACATAATAATCTCTGTATTAGCTTATAAATCTAATCAAATGAATTTTTCAAACTAATTATGTTTAACTGAAGTTAAGTCTATGAAATTCAATTCTAAAAGCAGTGATGTGGCTAGAGATATGGTGGTCCGGAGGGCTTTGCTCCTTGAAGGGCCCTCTCTAACATTCAGTGAGATTTGATGAAAAAATGAAAATTTGCAATAGACCTGCATGATCACTCAGTTGGTGAAAAACATCCTAAAGGCTGAATCATTATTTATGCAATTCATGCTTATACAAATATAGCCTTGTTATTGTATAATGTAAGTAGGTGAATTGCTACTTATAAATCTTTTTGGGGCCTGTTTTCCCTCACTCCTGTTCTGTCCCTACCTTCATCTCTCTCTCTCTCCCCATCTCATTCCTCTCCCCCGTGTGTGTGTCTCTTTCCATGTATAGAGCATCTTTGATCATAATGATATAGCTTTTGAAAGATAAAGACTTTCATCTGGAGAAGTTAACTGAAGTTATCCATCAAAATATGTTAAAAATAACTGAAAACAAAGACACTAGTTTGACTAAACTGAATAGTAATTTGGTTTTTATGTTCTGCTTTTCTCGGTTTAGGGGAAATGTAATGTCCAAACATTAAACATTGGTCTGTCATGTTGGGCATATAACGCCATACTTTGTTTTCGAGAAGGTTCTACTCTAGAGAACATTACCGCACCATTAGCTAAAGTTTATCAACAAAAAATATATTTCCCATTTATGTAACATTGTATGTATGGTCACTGCAGTTTTCTGATATTAATGGGCAAACATTAATTCTACGTCAGCAGAATTCCAACCAATCAGTGATCAGCCTGTGCACATGTGATTGTGTCTGTGTGTAAGAGTATTTACAATTCGATAGACGATTCACTTTTCTACTTCAGAGATATACTGGCATAGTATCCATCAAAAATGACAGGATTATTTATGTAGTGATAGATTAAACTCACACGTGTGTGTGTGTATATATATATATATATATATAATGTATGTATGTATTCATTGTGAACGCATACTTCTACAATCCTTCATATTCTTTTTTCCTAATTGAAAAAAATAACAATTAGGTAAAAAAACAAATTGCTTTTATTAGTGACAAAATGTTTTGTTTTTTTTTTCATTAAAAAAGCGTCTATTTGTTTTCTCTACAACTACATCGTCATCAGTAGTAGTAGTTATGTAGATGTGAACATACAGACACAAGCTTTGCTATATCCCTTCCCTCTCTTTCTGTTTATTCTAGCCTAACAGAAACTAACAAACCAACAAAATAGTGAGATTGATTTTTATATAAGATCTGTGTGTAGGTTTTCTTAACTTTCTGAATTAACAATATCAAAATAGTATAATCTCTTCTGCTGGTCAGAGGGCTTTTAGGAAATTATAATAACTATCATCTTATATTTTGTAAAGCATTTTTCTAAAAGTGCCGTAAATTGCATTTGGAAATTGACAAATTTTCGTGTTTTTCTTTTCTTTTTTTTTTCTCCTTTCCTTTCTCCTTTCCTGTAGACTCCTTGTGGTGCATAGGGCCAAACCCACTCTGCTCCGGTTTCAGTAGTGAGTGGGTTTTATGGGTTGGAGTATCAAGACTCATTCCTTACCCTCCTCCTTTCACGTGAGATTGGGACAAGCTATGGTAACTTCCAAGCTGTAGGTTTTTTCCCTGTCAGAGTAATCTATTATGTTGATTGCCTTACTGGGCTAAAGGACTCCAACTGCTTTCAAAATATCTGGGGGAAGTGGATGCACGCCTTTCCCAAGGGCATTTGTGCAAAGTGAAGGTAAACTCAGTCTGCCTCTCCATTTTCCTACTGGAACTACAGCAGCCCTATGATGCACAAACGTGTCTATAGGAATGAACACATTGTTTTGTAAAGTTGTTGGAAAATGAATATAAGTTTTCCGAGAAGTGCATAAAAGTTCCTAAATAAACAAACCACCAGTGTAAATGGTGAATAATGAACTTCTTTCTCTTTTGTATTCATAGAATATGAATATGTGCTGTGATACTTGCACAGACGTGATGGGAAATTTCCACGGTGCCAAGTAGATACAGAAAATACAAAAAGAACCTGAGAGGCCCAGTGTGTTAGTCAGTCTGCTCCAGATCAATGATTATGCATGAAGTGATGCTAGAAAGTCATCAGGAGTGGGGAATGGTGCCTGTGGAAACGGTACACAAGACACTAGTTTGTTTAGTAGCAAGCAAACAGGGTTGGGGAAGGGAGCTAGTGACCCAATCTTGTTAAAAACACAAATCTTTATTGATTGGTTTGTATTCCTTTGATACGTTGGTCAGGATAGAGGAAGATATGATAGCTATAGTTGCTGCTGTATTGATGGACATCAGACATTCTGGTTGCTAGGGTTTGATGATTCTACCCCACCCCGCTGTAAAGTTTGTCTGGAGTCCGATGTGTTGATCACTGAGGCAATATATTAGTGGGTTACTCAGAATATTATGTCAGATTGAACTGCAAGTTTTTTTTATTTCTCAATTGCCCCTATCTCCAAGTTTTTGCTTTCAAACTCAGCTAAAAATTAAATTGTGTGTTGGTTGGCTTGTCTGGTTAGTTGGCAGTGTGTTGGTTGGCAGGTCGGCTTAATTGGCAGTGTGTTGGTTGGCAGGTCGGCTTAATTGGCAGTGTGTTGGTTGGCAGGTCGGCTTAATTGGCAGTGTGTTGGTTGGCAGGTCGGCTTAATTGGCAGTGTGTTGGTTGGCAGGTCGGCTTAATTGGCAGTGTGTTGGTTGGCAGGTCGGCTTAATTGGCAGTGTGTTGGTTGGCAGGTCGGCTTAATTGGCAGTGTGTTGGTTGGCAGGTCGGCTTAATTGGCAGTGTGTTGGTTGGCAGGTCGGCTTAATTGGCAGTGTGTTGGTTGGCTTGTTGGGTTGGTTGGCAGTGTGTTGGTTGGTTTGTCGGTTTGGTTGGCAGTGTGTTGGTTGGTAGTTTTGGGTTTGGTAGGTTTCTTTTTTCCCCCAGCAGTATTGATATAAATAGCTTAAAGTAACTATTTGTATATTTCCAAGATTGTCACAGCCTCAAATCTGGCATTAACCACAAGTCTGTGAATGCCAATTGTCCCTGCAGTGAGAGGAAAGGCATTTACTTCAAAACTCTTATTGTTACAAGACTCGTAACAATCGAAGTGGTAGGGGGAGACTGTTTGGAATCTGATTTTAGGTAGAACCAAAAAAATTTTCTCACAAGTGAACAGTAATTGACAATCACTAAAATACATTTTACTAGCTGTGGGCACATGTTTCCTGTTAGTCAACAGGTTTTCAACTATGTATTCAGTCTCCAATTTTCAAAACTAATAAATACAAGCTACAGGGTCAAACTCCTCTCTTACTTCTATTCTAACTGAAGATGATTACTGCAACTTCTATATTGTATGTATAATAAATAAATTGATAGGTATATAAGACTTGTCAGTTTTACCCAGTTGGTAACAGTGCCGTTTGGCGATCAGATGGTCGTGATTTCAAGTCGCGGTAGGAATAGTACCATTTGGCAATCATATGGTCGTAATTTCAAGTTGCGGTTACCGCAACTTGAAATCATGACCATATGATCACTAAATGGCATTGTTACCAACTGGGTAAAACTGACAGGTCTTATATACCAATAGGTTTGGTTTAATGTGACATGAACTGAAAAGTTTATTTTGCTCAATTCAAGGAGGATTGTTCTTGTTCTTTTTGCTACGAGGGGAAAACAGTCAACTCGGGTTTGACAATAATTTTTAAAAAATGCTTTTTTAAAAGTACCAAGTACAGTACATTATGAGGATGGATTTTACTAGCAAGCAGGTGTAATTTATGTTGTTTATCATCTTAATCCCTAAGCTTGAGCACAGATTAATGAAAGTGTTTTTAGCAGGATTAGTATCTTGTCTTCTGGCTTATGTAATTGTAATTGATTGAGAAATTAAATCTTTAGATTTGCTAATGAGCCAAAATCAGCTTCTGGTGATGTGTTACCCACCCCCGACCCTTTTTATCAAACATGAAATTTGCCTTCTTTTTTCCTCTATCATCCCCTCCCCCTTTAACATTTATAATTTGCTGAACATACACCATGTATTTAAGCTGTATAGTCCATAACCAAATTTTTTAGCTAAAATGAATGAAAAACTAGAAATCAAGCTGGAAGTGCATACCTCTGCCAATGCTGAACACTAAAAAAGAATGAAAACAGAACATAAAAAATTATGGCAGAAACTTTGATTCTTGCAATATGTACAAAAATTGAATAGTGGATATTGAATTCATTTAAATTTTGCATTTTTATTAACTGTCCATTTTTAAACTCTTTTTGCACCAAAATGATTTTAAAATTATCTCAATCAAAAACAAATTGCTGGATCTGTCCCAAATCTGATCACGACTTCCTTTGCCTATGGCCCACCATTCCACAAAATTTCCTTGAAAGTCAATCAAAACTTGCGGAGATTTCATTTGGATTGACAATAGATGGACACAATACAAGTACTTCTCTCAACTTCTGAGTTGTTGAATGAAGACTTGCTTCATAAATAAATACTCAAATACACATCATGAAAGGGAGATAATACTCAGATGGGGTATTTGATATTTTGATGACTTTCAAAAAAGTTTTAACATCTTTCTGTTTAGATTTATCAGGTTCCCTAGTCACCCACGTATGAATTTATTTTTTTAACCACATCACTTTAGAGCTTAGTACGTAGGAATCAAATTGATCTACAGCAGTGGTTTCCAGATTCCTGGATCACGTTCCTCCCCTTGCGATCACCGATTTCCTCAATTCCATCCCCATTTTGAATTGTCATCTAGTAATTTTTTAACCATTATACTTTCCATTATATGTTCCTCCCCTGACTGAAATTCCACCTCTTACGAAATTCCTCACCTTGAGAGTCAAGTGTCTCCTGTAAAAAAAACTGCCAATGTAGGTTTCTTCAGTTTTTAAGCTAGTCCTGCTGACTGCATTTGAGTTCGTTATTTGTGTAATATTCAGACTATTTTAGTATCCTGCCAAAGGTAAGAGAAGTGATTTTATCGTTTGATCACCCCCATTCTTCAAATTTTAATTGATCACCCACAAGTATGTTTCTGGAACATGTACATATGACAGTTTCTATTAAATGACTAAGTAGACCTGTTTGAGAATCACTATGGAGCCTAGTATGTAGGAATCAAATGGCTATAGAATGCTAAATGAAGCAAGTTTTCACCTTCATGACAAAGTTGTGTGCAATAGTGTTGCTATTTAGAGCATCATTGATTCTCATTATTGGTGCAGTCATTGTGACTGAGGTTGGAAAAAGTTGATATCCTATTTTATGCTCGTCTGTCTACGACCTGTATCAAGAGTTCAGGTATGGCCATGTCTGACAGCTCCTTCACATTAACGGACCGCCCGTACCATCCTTGATGGTACCCTGCGTGATGATCTTGAGAAGGCTCTTGTGCTGCATGATATAGTATGACTGAACCACATCAGCTTCTTTCATTTCACTGTGACAAAGAGATTACATTGAAACCACAAAGCTCTTAACTTTGCTCCTGATGGTATCTCTGTAGTTACTGATTAATAGATAATTCATCTCTTCAATGTTAGCCAAGCTTGTTTTGTTATTTGATTGTATTTTCTTCTAATTAAGTCTAAAAACCCGCTGAAATGCGGTTTTAAAAATTTCTTTTTGTATCGTCCAATCACTCAATCATATTATAGACTTGTATTTGTAAGAGAAGTGTTGAAATCGGTGCAATTACTTTAATGAATCTATTGTCGATATTGTGCTCTGCACGATTTGAAAACTTCTTAGATGTAATCCAACATATCTATTAGGTGAACCATGGCTTTATTAGTTGATGAGAGAATGGTAAAAGATCTAGTTCCAGTATTTGTTTTATATATATATATATATATATATATATATATATATATATATATATATATATAAATTGTGTCATCTACATACAGCTGTTTAATTGTATTACAACTATTCAGTGTGGCTATAGACTATCCAATATCCCATCCAGTATCATGAGGTAGGATTGAAACCTTCACTTCAGACCCAGAGGCTGGCATTTTATCCTTGCCCTAAGCAGAACTGGATGGTCAGCAGGACCGAATTTAAGCTATATATTCACTTATGCATAATTCCCCATCCACATGAGTGCTCCATTCCAGTGTTGCGAGAGCATTGCTATAGTAGCTTATAATGGATAAGTTGCCCTACCTAAAGAGTGCTCAACCCTGAAGAAGGGGTTGGTAGATATCGATAAATTATAGTTATGAGTAGGTATAATCGATGTATAAAGTATATAACCATTTCTAGTTTGGTAGGGTGGGATCTTTAATCCTAAAATTGTTGCTTTTGCTCAGCAAAGCTTAATGAATATTTTCATTTTTGTATGAAAATTTTGTGTAGTTTAGAAGCAGTGTTATTAGGGTATTGGTTGAAATGATCGCATCTCTGCTGCTACACCAATATTTCTTCGTCAACCTTCCCCTCATTTTTCTTTATGCAATATTAAGCTGGGCTTAATAGTGTTTTTATCCTCTGTCAATCGGATGGCAGTCAAGGACCCAGGATAACTAAATTTTTAGGTGAATCCAAGGATTTTTTTTTTTTTTTTTTTTTTTTTTAAATATTAGTTATGATGTTGTTGGTGGAGGTATGTAGGGTATGTATGTATTGGGTTTGTTTTTTGTTTTTTTAATTAAGGCATTGACCCTGAATTTCACTGGGGAACCCAGAAGAATTGAGTGATCAGCAGGCTTGAGACAGAAACTCAAGTCCTTATATAATTGAATATCTCAAAAGCGTTCCTCCGTCGGCTCTATTGTCACTAAAAACTGAATGATCGGGTTATAGGTATCAGACTATGCCATGACAAAAACTTATGATTATTCATCGGCAACATCCCTTTGGACATTGATTCACTTCAACACTTGATTATTTCTTTTCAGACTGAGTAATTTGTCATCACTGTGTTGTCAAGTTGGAAAAGGCCTCTTTCACGATTTTTGACAAAATTCCTAGGTCTGTCCCCAAATCTAATCAATTATTCCTCGGCCCATAGTCCACCCCATCACAAAATGTCAATGAAATTCATTGAGAACCTTCAGAGATATTGTGTGGACAAGCGGCCAAATAGACAGACACAGACAAACATGGGTGAATACATAACCTCTGCCCAACTTTGTTGGCAGCAGTAACTACTGTCTTTCTATAAAATTACAGTTTAGGTTGAGATGAGTAAGATAGGCTTAAAAATAACTTTTTTATTTCACCGTCTTTAGTAATGAAAAACAAAAGAGTTCTCCATGTGAATTGCTTAATGACAATGTGGCTTCGTAAGAATGACGTAGTGGACTGTATTATGGAAGAGGTGGGTTTTTATGTGATCTTCATTTATATATTGGCAAAGGCTACTTGATCGGGTCATAATTAGGTGAGATGTCCACCCATAGGTCAGTTAATACGTAAAAGTTTCCTACCTGCATTTATGTACTTACGTTGACTACACATCTCAGTGGAATAGATTTGTTTTAATAAAGGTCAGCAGTCCCCCCCCCCCCATTTCACCCAGAGTAGCTTTAACAATCTGGCAATTATGAAGTGTCTGACACTTATAATTTGTCCAAAATACGTTATTTTAGGTTGGACAGTAGCTAGATAAATAAAAGCACTTTGTCTGATGTTTGCTGTATTCATTTGCCTCCTCGTGAGGACAAATTTGACACAAGGCCAGGTTTAATGTGAGAATCCACACCAGTACAAGTTACTTGGCTTTTGGCATGCCTTAGGCATCAGGGACTGCCCTTCACTCTTCCCCCTCTTAGTGCAATGGGGAGGTATATCCTAAGGAAATGGATTCCTGGAACTAGACAGTTTCTGTCCTTTGGCCAGGAATGACCAGTGGGGATCGGCTATTTCACTCTGATTCTAGCCCGGAGGTTCAAGAGGAGCTCTGGGATTATGAGTTGAACCCTTAATCTGTTTGTTCTACCGTTCTCCTAAGAAACAAATCTTATAATAATTATTAATTTTTTTGCTGCCATTTACCTTCATCTTAATTATTGTTGCCTTTCATTGTGGTTAAAGTTAGGCTGGCTTCACTTCAGCAGTGAGTGAATAAATTAACAGCGTGGGTTGAAATGGAGTATAAATTATTGATGAAAACTGAACTTAGACTCTTCAAGACGGTGACTCAGTGACTATGTTTGTTAATTAAAATGAAGGTAAATAGTGACAAAAAATTATGATTTATAATATCATATCTGATAAAATAGATGAAATGAAAACGATCTGAATTTTTGACTAGTTTATCATTGATCTTATTCCTGTTGCCGTTTATCACAACATTCAAGTCGTTTTACATTCTATGACTGTTAAATAAGCAACATGGATAAAAAAAAAACAAAACAAAGTAGCCTTTGAATAGATTTGAGCTTGTCTCCTGTATTCTTGAAAGGTTGTCTGGCATGAACTTTGAAATTTTGTACTTGGTAGATAATCCAAACAAAGTGATATTGTTACATGATTGATATAGTTTTTTTCATGAATCTAGTTTCGTCAATGTAAGTAATTATCATATTTAACACCCCCCCCCGCCAACACTTAGAAGAGGCATTCACTTTCAGTTATATCTGTGTGCCTGTCACAATATCTTTGAAAGTTCTCAATGAATTTGTATTAGATTTTAGTGCAAGGATGGACCATAGGGTAAGGATGAGTTGAAATTCAAGGTGAATCCGGAAATTTTTTTTCCGATTGAGAGAGATTTGAAAAAAAAAAAAATTTCTCTACGTATGTATTCATTCCTGTTTGTCCACACAATATCTCTAAAGCTACTCAATGAGTTTCAATGACATTTTATGGAAGGGTAGTGCATGGATTAAAGAAGCATTGATTAAGTTCTTTGGCAGGTAGAGGAATCGTTCTCATGTAAAAAGATGATAGTTAAAAATATGGAAATCAAAACTTATGCACTTATCTTCCCTACATTTTAGTTATGTATAAACTGATCCTCATTCAGGTATGTTCTCTCTGCGGGCTCTAATTGGTCATTTTATTTATATTCAATGATGAAATCAGTAATGATATTTTTCTGTAATGATGGAGGTTTGAAACAAAGACTGGAGAACATTTAATCAAAGTAATTTCCATGAGTTAACCAATGTGTAATAATGTCTTTTATGCCTGTATTGTAAACAAACCATTGTTCCTCAAATCGATGAATTTTTGAAAAGCTCGGAGCATTATCATCAAAGGATAACTCCCGTCGTGTTCATGATCTCTTAACAAGAAGTTCTGTATTGTATGAATAGAAACTGATCTTTGGCCAAATACTTGGTTGATATTTTATGCTGTGCCAGTAGTTTTTTGTCCAAGTTTGAACTCTTGAAGAAAAATCCTTTAAAAGTCCTTCTGTCCAGCCTGAAAAGAGAATTGAAAATCGACGAAAACTGGTACATAAAGAAAAACTATAAAATTCCCGACTTGTCATAAACTGTGCTGTTTGTTTTGAGTATAAATGTCAGTGGAAGAAAAAAAAAGAAACAATAAAAAAGCTATTACTTTCTAGACAACTTAATTATTTTTTTGAGGCGCAGAGGACCTTCATGACCTCCAACTAATGCTAGATGAACTAAATGAAGAGAGCAAGAAAGTTGGCTTACACGTGGAATTAAGCAAAAAGAAGATCATGTGCAACAACCATGTTGGAAATAAGAATATTAAGATCAAAATCAAGGACACAGAACTGAAGGAAGTAGACCACTACATCTACTGAAGACAACAAATCTCTATGAGACCCTCAAAAGAAGAAATCAAGCAAAGAATCAACCTAGGATGGGAGCCATTGGCAGAGCAAGCTCAACCTTCAAAAACAAGAAGATCCCATTAATCCTAAAAACAAGGATAAACGACCAATGTCACTTATGGAGCTGAAACCTGAAACCTAACCGAGAGACTGACCCGCAAATTGAGAACCAGGCAACACACAGGTGAAAAAATTATGCTCAACCTCACATGGAGAGACTACAATCCATCCGGAAGAAGACAAGAGTCAGGGACATCATAGAATCCATTAAAAAACTCAAATAGCAATGGGCTGGCTATGTAGCAAGAATGGCAAATAACCGATGGATATCGCAACTCACAATGTGTATCCTCTGGGATCACATGCACAACCAGGGCTGGCAGAGTTCTAGATGAAGAGACAAGCTAGACAGATTAAGAAAGTACTGGCTCCGCGACGCCCATGATAGAGAAGTGTGGCAAATCCTAGGTGAGATCTATGTCAAGCGACGGACATTAAGAAACTGATGATGATGATGATGATAACACAGCATGGAAAATAGAATCAGCTAACAGTTTCAGCCAAGGTTGTTTATGTTCTTTTTGCATTAATGCTCTTGGGAAAGGCTTGAATGCATCTCCCCCCAAGCTATTTATGCTGAAGCAACTGCTACAGTTTAAGGGATGAGCCACCTTTGCTAGAGTCTCTGAAAATGATCTTAACCCTTTTAAGACTAATGTGCTTAATGACATTTCAATATACAAAAAGCTAAAAACACGTCAATCTTAATTTAATGGTTGGAGGAAAGTCTTTCCATATTTTGAAGAACCAAAATTATGATGGAATATTTTTGTTCCGTTTAGACATTTATCCTGGGACGTATGAAAAACACTGAATTAGCAGATCACTCCGCCTACGTGTCTGTCTTGTTCAGTCATGTGATGCAAAGTAATTTTTGCATGGGTCTCATATTATGATGACATCATTGCCTACGGTTGTAAAAGCTAGGGAAATCTCAAATTTAGTGCAAACATTCTACAAATACTGGTTCAATTTAATTCATAATTTGTTGTACTTGTGATATTCATGGTGTCATGTAGCTTTCTCATATGGCTATGATTCCCCGAAGTGTGCCCTGTGATTCCCCAGTGTGTTGTGGTCATAGCTGTGGGATTTACAAACATTTTAATAATTAAAGGAAGTCATAATTCAGTGCACTGATGTACAATCTCAATGATAGGAAGCAACATCTGATTTGAATATCGCTAATCACTTGGTCCATCTAGAGTTGAACTTTAGTTTCAACACTAGATAGCAATGCTTGGTCGGTAGACGAGGTCTATGTTCTGGATTGTTTTGTAACTGTGACAAACGTTTTCAGTACATACTAGTTGCATATGTATAACTGCAGTACATTATTCATTACTTTTTTACCTAACCACATGAACGTAAATGCAACTGTTTGGTATTCGCTGACTTGGGATGCAGTGAAAAAATTTGTATACTAAGGGTGCTGTGATTTGAAAAGATGAGGAAGTCGCTGATGTAGGGCATCTCTCACCTTGTTTTAAGGATATTTTTTTTTTTCTTTTTTCAATTTGATTATCATCTAGAAAAGACACTCTTCCTTTAACATCATTTACATTGAAAATGAGACTGCTTGCTCATCTTCTCAGCTGATTCATAATGGGGGTGTATATTAGTCACTCTGCCTGTGCGGAAGTACTACCACCTGAAGACAACCAGAAATGAATCAGTCGAAATGTTATTGGAAAATTTAATCTTCACGAAGTCGGTGGTACTCAGTCTTGAGAATCTGCGTCATGACTGACTCCTTTCCCGACCAATCTCGTTCTTGCTCTTCTCCTACGTTCGTGCTCTTCAGATACTGTAAGTGCATTAATTGTTTAATTAATTTTGATAATTATTGAGCGTAATGAAATTTTAAATAAACACAAGCAGTTTCGACTCCCCCTTCCCCCTCTCATTAAAATCCCAAATTACATCAGTTGCTCTGTGGGGATCTCGGGGTACTAATTTCCATTCATTGCCTTTAAGTCACAAAGGTTATCCAAAGTATGTGTAATATTTTTTTTTCATATATGTAACTTATTTTTCTATTTCAAAGGACCATATTTACAAGCACATAAGAAAGGACTTTTTTTTTTCTCTTTCCAAATATCGCATTATATTAGCATAGTACCCATAAAAAATGACAGGGGTATTAATGCATCAATCAGTACTTCTACCTAAGATCAGAATACCTATGCACTCTGCTGAGGATCAGAGTGTTGTGTCTGTGTGCTCATTGAAACCTGTTGCATACATGAAAAATGTGTATAATGGATCCACATTGTATATTATATATGTGGATTAGAGATGAAAGAGCAAGCACCAATGAATTAAGCTCTAAAATTAAATGTACTAATTCTTATTTTTGTTCCATTTGTTGTTTATTTTACTTAATACTCCTGTGAAATCGTGGGGAGGGATTTTTATAAGCTCACAATACTGTAATTATGTTCTTTGTTCCCAAGAAAGTTTATTTGCAATTGCTTCAATCCCTACACCCCCACCACCACCATGGACACCCTTTTGTAAGAACTTTGAAAAAATCAAATATTGGAATCAAAGCTAGATGGAAGTTCAGTTTTTCTCTCTAGGCAGTTTTTCTTATTTTTGAAATCTCATTACTCCTGACCCCAACCCCTCATCAACATCAACATCATCATAAAAACTGCTACTGTTCTTTAAATTACTACTGTCTACTCTGCTTCGCAGGTTTCACTCGTACCCCACACCGATCTGCACTAAATCTAATCCAGGATTATCCTAATTTCTCTTTGCTTTTTCTTGTCTGTCTAAATCATTGTGTGTCAAAGTAGTACATTTTTTTGCTGGATTACTAACCCTACTTCTTTAACGGGACACTGTTACCTTTTTTTGCTTTGTACGACTCTTTCATTCTCTTCATTTTTATAGAAACTATGTTGTCTCCTGGTGCCCCCCTCCTTATTTTATTTTCATTATTTTTTTTATTTTTATTTTTATTTTTTTGTGACCCTGCTTGATTTGTTTTTGTTTTGTGGTTGACAAATAGGTCGAGGGTGAGACAAGAAAAATGTGGAAGAGTCTAGCCCCCCCCCGCTCCTATTACATAATTAGGCAATGCATTTTAAAGTTAGGAGTCACCATCACTGCTACCTTGGTTAGTCGAACATACAGTGCAACAAAATAAGCGTGTCCTCTGCTTGGTTCTGAAAGGTAGAAACTGAGTCGAGCGAGTTGTTGTAGCTATTGGTGTTGCCCTAAATGAAATCGTGGAATGGACGCACTTGTACATTGGAGGCAATAAACAATATGCCATAAGATGCACACGTACATCACGAGGCAAATTGTTCTCTCCCTTTCTAACTTGCTTGAATTTTCTTTCTTTTTGTTTTTTTTTTTTTCTTCCCTTATACCTCATAAAGGCCTATTCATGTCCAAAATTGGGGCAACTTAGGAAATGTTTAAAATATCCATTTTAAAAGAATCATTGACTGATATAATTTTGTAGTGAATGATTCAAAATGGCTGATCTCATTTAAATTAGAGGTACGTAATAGAAGTAGATCTTTGTCATCTAATCACTACAAAGAAGTTACTTTTCTCAAAGGTTTCATACACACACACACACACATATATATATATATATATATATATATATATATATATATATATATATATATATGAATATTTTGAGTAGTTTTGATTTGTGCAGTTGAGGTATTGCTGTACTTGTTAATGTAACTTAGTAAGCTGAAAAAGAAACTTTAAATTATAAGACATTGAACAGTGTGGAAAATTACCCGTTAATCTGTGGTGTGTGTATATATATATATATGTATATACTCTAACTTTGGAGTATTTGAACTGTATGTGCAAACTGAATGTAGTATAGACTCTTTTATGAGCAATATGCCAACAGTTCACTTTCTCCTTTTCTTTTGAAGGGGACTGTGGAAACTAGCAGTTTGGGTCTCTAATTTTCTTTTTGTTAAATTCTTCCTACTTTTGAGTAGAACCTTATATTTCTGGCAATTATGGGCAACCCAACATGGGTTAATGAAGTGGTTCCCAAACTTTTTTGAATCGGGGTTCTTGGTGTATGAGGATTTTTTCAGTGCCTCAAATCAATAAAAATTACCTTTTTTCAAGTTCATGCTGTTGAGTCAGTTGGATAAAAAAAGTTGTGTAATTTAAATTAAACTGGAGACAGCCGCCATCATTTCTAGTTCCACATTGATTTTTGTGTGATAATTGCTTTTTTTGCTTCAATAAGGCCACGGAGAGTCTGGTTATTTATATGCAACTGCTATATACCGAGAATATCCAACGCGGTTGTTTAACAGAGCGCCATCTAATGGTGAAGTTTGATACTTGATGGACAGCATGATTTGCGATTAACCTGTTAGATGTTGCTCCTTATTATCATGACTGTGCATTGAATTATGATTGCCTGGAATTAATAGAATTTAGTATACAGCAGTGCCCCAGGAACCCTGAGCACACTTCAGAAATCACTCAAGTAATGGTTAAGAAAATAGTCTTGCAAGCTATTACTGTGTTGTAGGTTGGAACCCTGCTTGGTACGCAATACTTGTGACCTTGCACTCAAACTAAGCCAAGCTTAGTAAATACCTATTTCCGGCATTGATTGGTCCCTCTGCATATAAATCTTCTCACCTGGACTAATGCTCTAAGAATCTAGTTATATATATATATATATATATATACACGCACGCACACACACACATTCATCTACCAGCAACAGGCAGAAGTGCCTTTTTTGCAATTACTGTAAATTTAATCTTTATTTATTACACTAATATCCCACTTAGCATCTGGAATCTGTTCCTGAATATATAAGGTGGTGTGAATAAGTGCTAACTAATGTCATTGTGACCTTTCACAAATACAGGTGTATCTTGTCAGTAGCTCTATGAGTAGGTCTAACGATAGTTGGCTTCAAGTTCTATGGGTCAATTAAGTAAAGCTTATTACATCAAGGTATGATCTCCTTCGTAATAAGATAAAATGCTTAAATAGCATCTATTCCAAGAAAGATTGTGGTTTATTTTTTTAATTCTAAAATTAACTCCATCCTGAGCATCACTTGATTATGTTCTTGAGCAAGTACTCTATGAATGAGATCTTGTACCAAATACAATAATACCTGTTACCTCTTTAGATATGATCCCCCAAAAAATGCATTGCTAAATGAAACCTCACTGTGTAGGGTTATTATAACATGTCATGAATAGTATAAACTCTTTGCCTTGCCGCTGCACTCCAAGGCAGGGTCATTCTCATCATTTTTAAATATATGATGTCATTGTTGAGCCTCAACAAGATGGAATGGATTAGTGCTGTGTATCTCACCTGGTAGCTACCTTCTACAGCCGGTGAAATATTACTAAGAGTCAGCGCATATTGCTATTGGATACGTGATGAATTAGGAGTAAGACTCTTACACTAATCCTCCACTTGGGCACAGACTTCATGCCTTGAAAAATCAGCATTCTAAACCCTGACTTTCTACAGATGACTAGCATCTGTGAGAAATATGCAACTGTCATGAGTCAGATAACTTCTACTTAATTAAACTTAGGTTGGCACAAGGCCAAGGCTGCTTAGAGTTCTATTGAGATAAAACTCACTAGAGTAGGGAATGATTTAATACTACCTTGCATTCAATGTCAAGCCCTAATCTCTTTCTATGACAAGTATACAGATAGCTCTTTTCTCAATACTAGGGCAGCATATCACATTCCCTGTTTTTTACTTAACCAGCTGAAGAACATTGGACGGCATTTTCAGTCAGATGTTACTCCTATATGATTGAGGAAAAAGATTCAGTTTAGCTGAGTAAGGGTCCTGATTAGCATTATACTTAATACTGTGAATCAAACTGCACCTCTACAAACTTGGAACAGAAAATTGATGTGCTAAAAACATCTCCCATGGTCCCATTAATAAGCACAGAAAAGTTGATGGCAATAGCTCTAGACCTTAAGTTATGCAATGACAGATATACAGACAGACATTTAGTGAATTACATACAGCATTTCCTCTCAAATTGGTGAATGAAATAGTCTGGGGTTTGAATGAAAGGTGAATGACCCAATTTTCACTGTTATTGATATTTTTTCTGTATTTAAAAAAAAAACCCATAATTTTTTGCAGTAAATATGTACAATAATAGAAACGTTGTTTCTTAACCTTACATAGAGAGATCAGTACTGTATACTTGAGGAAATACAGGAATTGGTCATAGAATCCATTAGAAAACTGTAATGGCAATGGGCTGGTCATGTTGCAAGAATGGCAGACAACTGCTGGACATCGCAACTCGCAATGTGAATCCCCAGAGATCATATGGTCGACAGAAAATGAGATGGCCTGACAAACTAGAAAAATTAGGAAAGTACTGGCTCTGTGACGCCCATGATAGTGATCTGGCAGATCTTAGGAATATCTTTGTCCAATGTGAATGTTAAAAGGCTGATGTTTCTGAGAATTTAATTCTACGACTGATTTACTCACTTGACTTCATGTGAACGTAGAAAAAATTCAAATTTTTCTGGGATTTTTTTTTTTTTTCATTTTATTTTTTTGTTAGTCCTGGTTTTCTTTACATACTTTTAGGATGTTCGAAAACTTGGATAAAATAAACATCTAAGAGTTAATTTATGAATTTTTCTCCTGATTCAAAATGAATTCTGCATAAAATGATTTACAAGGGACAAGAAAAGAAAACAAAATTTGTTGAGGGGGTGAAGAAAATTTAGTGAGAAAGACTTGGGGGTGAATAACACTGAAATGGCTCAAGAAGCTCTGCGTTACAGAAAGAAAGATTAGTGTCAACAGATTACTTGCGATCTTTCATTGTAAAGGTTTACTCAATGCATTCACAGGTGTCAGTAGCTTGCTCATCTTTTTTCCTTTTTTTTTTCTTTTTTTTCTAAATTTAGATTCTGTACCTTTACATGCATTGTTATTCTCGGTCTCCTAGGGTGTCGGTCATCTACTAAACTGATACCCTCCCTCCCCCAGCTACAATTTTTTTTTTTTTAATGATTGTTGCCAACTCCCTGCTGGATAATGATTCCTTGTTTAGTGACTGTGATTAGAAACCTGAGAAATGAGGTTGAAATTAAGGCTAGAACCATAAATAATCCCGTTGTACATATCTACTTGTTTGTTCAAAGTACGCATGCATTGTATACGTTAGCCATCTATGAGACACCTGGTTGGCCTACAAATAGAACACTCACCTGCAATCACCTACTTGATAGGCACCTGGCGTTGCTTCTTCACCTGACTGCACTTTAAAAATATTTTTTTTTCCAATCCCATCCTGCTTTTTGTTTAATTAAATCTAGTTTAAATATCATTCTTGAAAATGATTTGAGAAATTTTCTCCAATTTCTACGTGCTATTAAGAATAAAAGTGATGTTTTTACAGTCCACACAGAAACTGCTTGTTTGAAAATTTGAACTTCATACATCCTTTTCCTTGAAACTAAGTAAGATCTTAGATACCGCCAGAAAAAATATGTTAATAGTATTTTCATACTTATAGCTGGGTCCTATTTCAAATACACCCAATTACTTCAGTACATCACAAACTCTGGGCGGGTGATATATTTATCAATGCATATACTAGTGTAGTAAAAAGTGACTGGACTATTTATATACCTATTGGCACTTCTGCTTAGGATCAGAATGTAAATGTGCTGTTACTTCGGACAAAATTGTCATGTGCACATATAAAATTGTATAGAATAAAAATGAACCAAGATGAAACGGTTTTACATCGAATAAGTTTCTACTCATTCTGTTTAACTAACTAGTCACGGTATAAATTGCTTGATTACAGTTTAAACCGTGGTTTTAAACTGAACTGAAAAAATCTCTAGTGGCAGATCTACAAACTAATGACAGCAGATTCAAAACGTACCAGACCATGGAACGCCAAATTGAAAATCTATCGCATTTTCGAAACTGGGGTCCGGGGATGCCTGGGGATCCATCAAATATTGCTCTGGGATCTGCAGCACTTTGCCCTCTGAACCTAACATGGTTGATCTTGTGGCAGAGAAACATGACCATCCATTGCACATCTATTGAAATAACATAATTATCATACACGGAGCAGTACAATGTTATAATTCGAATAAATATAATCCGTTTAAAATAAATATGGTTTTTGATGGTAAAATTTTTTTCTTTTCTTACTGTAATTATGTAATACTTTTGCTCATCAAAAATATCTTCTTCTGATCATTTAGAACAATGGTCTCTTCCATATTCATTTTCTAAAAAAAATAATCTAATAGAAATTCAAATATATCCGAGAATTTTTTTTACAGGGAATTACTCAAAATTTTCATAAAGTATTGAAGTCAAATCTTTCTAACGGATGTTTGATTGACAGACAAGCAGCATATTCTTTCTTAACCCTCCCCCTCCTCTCCAGCGTTCAGGAAGAACAAATCTTCTTTTCTGCCCCTAAGTCCCCTCCCCCAAACATTTAATGTCTTCAACCAGAAGCTAATCTGGCTTTGAAGGGATTTCGATGTTATCTTCTACCTATCAAAAGTGACGAGATTATTTATATATTGATTGGCACTTCTGCCTAGGATTAAAGTGTTGATCCCCTGGTACTTCTGCCTAAGATCAGAGTGTTGTACGTGTGCTCATTGAAAAATTTTATGTATGCACACACACGCATATACACATGCTATATATTTATAGCATTTTATATTAGTTGATATTTGCCATAGAGCAGTGGTTTGAAAGCAATGGCTATTGTAGTGAGTTTGACCCTAGCCAGGTGTCCCACACTTTTGGCCTTGTGCCAGACTGATGAGTGAATATGGATGCCTTGCTATATATAAGTGATTAGCAATCTAGTCTCACAAATAATCTCTACTCAATAACTGCATTCAATAAGTGTTCCATATTTGGAACCTTGTGCCAGACTAAGTTTAAATATCAGCGTCGATTCATCAATAAGTCTGTAGCCCTATGATAAAAGAAGCATTTATTTTACACAACATTTATTTTTCCACATAATCTTATGCTTACCCTTCTGGCTACTTGATTAACCCATCAATTGTGAATGACAGAAATTTCAATCATTGCAATTCTATGGCTAACTCAATAAAATTTCCATTTTATTTCAATTGATATCAACCATGCTCTCTGTATGAGTTAGATCTTTTATCTTGCAATGGATAAGTATTATTCTTCACCATCTGGCACAGTTAATGCAGGGTGTTAGCCAATTTTTATTCTAATCTCTAATTCAAAATAGCTTAATTGGTAAATAGGAGTAGGTTTCTGAGTTCTGTTTTGATCCTTTTTAGCCATTTTTGGCATCTTTTTCATCAGTGATAGTGTCTTGACCATTTGGGGTATTCTTTCCATTTTGGGCTTTTTCTAAAAATACAGGAATACAGACAATATAGATATAAATTTTTGGGAAATTAAATTCCTGGCTTATACCCTGTTGAAGAAGCAGCTGCTTTACCAGATGAGCTATGCTCCTAAATGCCTCCTGAATAATGTTGCAGTTGAAATGGTTTCTTGTATTTGGAATGAGTGCATCTTTGATTGTCATTGTTCCATTAGATTCTAAGCACCTTAATGCAATTGTTTTTTGTTTTTTTTTTTGTTTCGTGATATTTTTTAATTGTCAACTGCACTTATTCTTAAGTGATTCCTCCGCCCCCGTATTTTTTCCTTCTTTAGCCCTTTTCTTTCATCTCTTACTTTTCTCTTTCTCTCCCCTTGTTTGTCATGTGACTGAAAGCTTCTTCATGCTACACTCTATCCATATTTTTTTTTCTTTCCATTATGAGGGGTAGGTGTTAAATTTCTTGTTTTTATTTAAGTCTTGCATTTTTCTCTCTGATTTCCTAATACTTTTTGTATCTCTCTAGATCTGTGTCTCAGCCTTTTTATATCTCTGTGTCTGTCTTAAGAACTCTGTTTCTCTATCTCTCTCCAGTCTTTCTCACAACCTCCATTTCATTGCTTCAAAGTCTGTGAACAGATGACCCCTATTGTGTCTGCGAGTGATCACTAATAATTTTGTCAACAATAAATGTATAGCCACAGCTGATAGAATTCTTTGTCTGCTGCTGTAGCAACAGCTACTCAAGATATCCACTTCTACTGCCATCTGACCGATTGTATAGGCTCTCTAAAACCTGGTTGAAAACAACTCTCAAACTAAGAACCATGCAACCCACACTGGATCATGCTTAACATCACATGGAGAGATCATAAGACAATTAAATAAGGAATAAGAGTTGGAGATGTCGTTAAAAAAACATCAGAAAGATCAAATGGCTATTGGCAGGCATTGTCGCAACCACTGGACATCACAGCTTACAATGTTGATTCCCCAAGTTCATAAGTCACAGAAGGTATTGGCTCTGTGATGCCAAGGAGCTAGACAACTGGCATAATGGTGAGCAAGCTCATCTTATGGAACTATTCACTCGTGTAGTGAATATGATGATCATGGTTGCCATACTTCTGTGCTAGGCTACATCCGATAAAGTAGTTGTCTACCATGGCATGAAGGTGGAGGTGCAGATTGGTGTAACGGTTATCACTTCTGCAGAGTTTGGGTTAAGGCTGTTTATATTCATATGAACACAAATCCACTTCTCCCCCCACCCCCCAACTATGAGTAAATAGCAGGGCAGTTGGAGCCCTTTAGCTCTGTGAGGCAGACAACTCCATGCCGACAAACCTGTTGGCTACTGGAACCAGAGCGGAGTAAGTTCTACTGTCTGGCACAAGGCCACAAGAGAAGACCACCCAATGAGGGAGGAACTTACATTAGTAATGGTCTATGAGACTTGCTTACTAACCATTTACACCATGACAAGGCACCCTCAGTAATTGCTAAGCTTCATTAGAAATGGTCTGTGAAATTAATTTGCTTACCTCTACTCTACTACAAGCTCTCTCTCTCTCTCGCACACCCACCCTGGGATACATAGCTAAGTTTTACATAGTCTCCCATGAGGATGAGATCTGGCACGTTATCTTTTTTTTTTTTTTTTTTTTTTTTTTGCCCCACGCACATTTGCATGTGGGAGATGCAAAAAATTATTTAGTTCCATTGACACCATTTATGCAGACATCTGGTTAGAGCTCTGATCCTACCTCTTTTCGTGCAAGGGGGAGGTCCTTGCTGTGAAATCCTAACATGTGCAAAATTATTTTTCGCACAGTGAAATTGAAAGTCACTCATTATTGGCAAGCCTAGAGTGGTTTGAAATTTGAAGAATTGAAACCATCTCTATAACAATATTACCAAAATCAGCAAGAATGCTTAGAAGCTGGAGTATTGAGGAGACTGGCTGTCACTTGATCTTTAGCGAGTTTCAGCAATCCTCCCCCCCTCTATTAGTTGGAAACTTTGACTTTTGATATATTTCGTTCATCACGTTATTATGCGGACACTTGTTAAGAGAATTCTTGAAATAATTGAAGAAATTCTTACTTTTTCCCTACAGACTCCCATTTGAAATTACATTCTCATACCTAGGAGGGGGGCATAACCCTGGTTCAGAATCACTGCACTAGATATTACTGGTGTGGTGTGAAATCTCAGCGAGTACAAAATGAATTTTTTTTTTTTTTTCGTTTGCATCTGTTAAAATGGTTCAGAGGAGTTAAGATACTCCATATGTCAGATGACACTGGGATAAAAAAAAAAAAGAAGAATTTAGTTTAATATTTACCGATTCAATGACTTTTTTTTTTCTCACTCCACCCTCCTTTCTCCATAAACTGAAATGTTTCTATAGCAATAAAGATTAGTTAATTTTTATTTATTTATTTATTCATGAAGCTATTTTTACTGCCATGACAAAATGAAGTAGTGTTTTCGCCTACTTACTCATTCACCCAAAAACTCTTCTTTTTTTTTTTTCTTTTTCGTGTGTTATCTGATGTGGACTTCCCTACGATTACGTCTTTCCTCTTCGACATTTCTTGTAAAGTCACCAAGTTCTCTTGTCACCCCTTGCCTCTCTCTAGAGCGCATTTGGTCTTACCAGTCACCCCAGGTTAACGATTATCATATGTTGGTGAATTTTTTCAGAGACAGTCTGCCTTCACATTTTAAAAAAAAAAAAAAAGAAGAAAAAAAATCTTGGACCCAAATCCCTTAATGCCTCATATTCTCAGAACAGCTCCAGAGGAAATGTTTAAAAATAAAATCTGTTTTTGCCGGATATCAGATTGCAAAAAAAAATTATATAAGAAAAAATTGGGAAAAAAAACAAAACCGTCTGTGACTATTAATAGTTTTTAGAGCTTATTGCTCAAATGGGAAAACTGACTATCAGTCCACATTTACGAAATGTAATGTGCATTCATATATATATATATATATATATATATATATATATATATATATATATATGCTGGCGTAGTACCTATAAAAAATGACAGAATTATTAACAAATATATTTTGTTGAAAATGCATATATTGCACAAAAAAAAAAGACGCATGCCTCAGTTTATTTTTCTGTCAATTTTTTTTCATCAGTTTTATTAATGACAAATCAGATATACCTATATTTAATGGAATTGTTTTCCATGCCACTATAGTGCAATCAGCAGTAGCTACATTAGTAGTATTGATGTAGATGCGAACACACAGACACAGCTGTTATATCATTTCCTCTCTTTGTTTGCTTTAGCATGACAGAAACCAACCAACATACAAAAGTGACATAGGCTTTTATATTATAAGATAGTGTGTCTGATACTTTTCAATGAGTACACAGATATTCTGATCCTAGGTAGAAATGCCAATTCATATGCAAGTAATTTAGTCCTTTATGATAGATACCCTCTTGCATCTTAATATTGTCAATCACTGTTGAAATCATAGACTATATTATCATTCCAAATTTTGTTCTGACAATAGAACTCTTGTGTTCTTCATGTTGTTACATGACTGTTCAAGTCAATCCATTCTTCTGCCATATTGCCTTATGATTGGCAAGGGGATGGAAGTTTCTCTTGGAAAAAATGACAAAATTAATCACCATTCTCTTCTGTTGCCATTTTTGAAATATTTTGATAAAGGCTGGAGAGGGGATCCACCATAACATTATGGTAATAACATCAAGGACATGAGCTTATTTCTTCTAACATTTTGGAATGATAATGTCCCTTCCCTGTCTGAGCCCTCTCCCTTCCCTGTCTGAGCCCTCTCCCTCCCCTGTCTGAGCCCTCTCCCTCCCCTGTCTGAGCCCTCTCCCTCCCCTGTCTGAGCCCTCTCCCTCCCCTGTCTGAGCCCTCTCCCTCCCCTGTCTGAGCCCTCTCCCTCCCCTGTCTGAGCCCTCTCCCTCCCCTGTCTGAGCCCTCTCCCTCCCCTGTCTGAGCCCTCTCCCTCCCCTGTCTGAGCCCTCTCCCTCTTGCATCTCTCCCTAACCTTCTTGTCTTGTTTCTCCCTCTCGCTTCTCCTTACCTTCTTTGCTCCCTCCTTTCTCTCTCTTGAAACCATATTGTACAAAAAAAAGCAAGGTTTCTAATTCTGGTTTATAGTTATGAGGCATCAATCCTCGAAATAGAAACTCTAATCGCTTTGCCATATGCTCTGCCCTTTGGCTGCACTTTTGACAAATTACTTTTGGAGAAAAAAAAAACTACTTTGAGTTTGATGGAAGCAAGTTCAACCAAAACCGCTATTTTTCAGCCGAAGATGGAAAACATGAAGTTCAAGGTTGTTTTCTTCAGATCTGAAAACCCCACCCTACCTCATTTGAAAATCACCACCATTACAAACTATTGGATCACATTTAATATTAATGTCCGGGGGAGATTTTGCATAAAGATAAGTGAATTATTATAAGATAGTTTGATAACTATCTGATTTCTATTATCTTTGTGAGCATAAATGCAGACCTCTCAATATTTTTCATTTTTATCATCAAAAACCAACTTGCGAAAAACATGCCTGGGATCCCATTTGTACTACCAGAAAATTTCATGGGGATATGTTGTGGTTCTTGAGTTACTGTCACATACAGAGAAATGATAGACATTTGGTGAATAATCATGAGATTCTTATTGTGTCACAACTTGCTATAGAATGATGTTTCATCGAAATGAACATCAAAATGTTTGATTTATTTTTATTTACCCTTTTCAAGAAAATTTTTTTTTTTTTTTTTTGTGTGGAGATAATAAAATAATTATTTATCTGCAATCTGAAGTACATAATCTATAAAACTGGTTGTAGGTATGCCCAAAACTTTTCACCGGGAAATAGACTACTGATTTTAAAATCAATTTGAACATTTCCTAGATGTTTTTCTCTGGTTTTTGCTTGAAAGAAAAAAGCCCATACTTTTATCTGAAAAAAAATGTAGAAATGGATTATTGTGAAGTCAGTGTTTACTTCATTTTTCAACCGTATTTCCAATTTTTCTTGACTAAACATTTTTTATCTATCACTTTTCATGCTGTCAACTTTTTGAAATAACTTAGATTTCATGGAGTCTATTCAGAGAAAGTTTATATCAGATTTTTCTCCAATCTTTCTTTTGACTAATTTCTTTTTCTCCCCTTCTTTGTCTGAAGAGCTTGAAACAAAAATGATTTATGCTCTGTGTTCTCTTTAGCAAAATGATCATACCTTTACGTAAATTTTCGTCATTCACATTGAGTTATAAACGTGTAACTGATCGAAATTTTCATTATTCACTGTTGAGCCTTTGAACTGCAATGTCTGAAATTCCTGTCATCAACAGTTAGCCGGTTTTAAGCTCTTGTGGGAATGTATTTACAATGGGCATTAGTCAATGAATGTTTATTCAATTTTATTTATATCTTTTATATCTGGAAAAAAAATTATTTCCTATCAGAGCCGAAATTTTGCTGGAGGGTTTAAATCTTTGATTTTCATTCTAATCCATAATTGTTAATCTTTTGCTACTATTCACCTTTGTCTTAATTGTTGCTGATTTTTATGGCAACTAAACTAGTTTCTCCTCACCAGTTAGTAAGCTGAAAGTACAGATTGAAGTGAAAGTAAAGTTCCTGGTAAGAATTGAACTTGTGGCCCTCTTTGCTGGAAGGTGACTCTCTTTACAGGTACCGCTCTTACCACTAAGCTGCAGGAACTTAGTGGCAAGCATGAGCCCAAATCAAACCTTAAAACTTATTCTCTATCTTGATCTCTTCTACACCGTGTTTGTTTTTAACTGGCAATTCAGTATTTGTAATTTATTCTGTTTTTTTTTTTTGTTTGTTTGTTTTTTGTATAATTTTTCATCAATCAGATGAAGTATCGTCAGTGATTGTTGATTTTTTGCTACTATATACTTTCATTTTAATTGTTGTAAATTTCTTTCAAGTTTTTATTTGTTTTCTATTTTCCAGAGAAGTTCACCAATCTGGGAGGATTTTACCAATAAAGCAACAAAATTAAATTCATCTTTGAAGTAAGTACCTTTTCACTTATCTTATGCTCTCGCTCTGATGACAAATATTGCTTTTATCAGGAAATTCAATTTTTCTAAGATATTGGAAGTTTGAACTCTAGAGGTACAGGTCTTCCCTTTCCTGAATTTTTTAATTCAAATTTTATTGATAATAATTCCAACACCAACTTATAAGAGCACAACATCCACTCTCGTCAATTATTGATACCTTATACCTGTGATATTCAAATCTTAACTACTTAGGGAGCCCTTTTCAATGATTAAATTTTCTGGGCAACTCCTTCAAAAAACATCTTACACATACATATTTTATATATAAGGAAATGTGTATAAGTGAGTATTGGATTATGAAATAAACCTGAATGTAAAAGCTGTGAAGGAATCATTTATGTAATGATGAAAATGTCAATTTGTTTTGTGGAACCCCAGGAAGGGTCGAGTGGAGCCTTGGGGTTCCACAGAACACGGTTTGAATACCGCTGCCTTAGATACACTGATAAAAAAAAACATGCCTACATGTAATTAAAAACGAAAGAACATTTCTAATGGATTAATAATGTTTGAAAAGGAAAAAGGAATTTCCTCTTTTACTGCAAAACATCCTGAGTTGTGTATGTAATAGTGTTATTTACACCCAATGTTACAAAAAAGATGTGGTACAAAAAGTGCAACTTATTCGTGTAAATACAGTAATCCTCCGCTGACTGAAGCAGACTTCCCCCTCCTCCGCCAATTATGTCATTCAGCGAAACTCTTCTGCATGCGCAACAGAGAGGTTTCCATAGCAACAACAACAATGATGTAAACAGCCAACTACATCCTGTCAGAAGGATGAAAGATTGATAGTTTGCTTGTTTTTGTTTTTTTTTTTGTTTTGTTTTTGTTTTTTGAGGGAATTTTATTTCTTTATTTCTTTACTCTTGCCTTCATTTCTTGATGGCAATATTTAGGTAATTTCACAATTGCAATTACATAAAAGCTCAGAATATAGAGAGAAAGTGTGAAGCTAAATCAGTTGAGAGATTCTCAATTCAAATATTATTGTGTACAATCCTCTTCCCATTACAAAAAAATGAAGTAATGAAATAGTCTTCTTGGGGAAGTAACTCTTGCTTAAAGATACAGGTTGTTTCTCTTGAGATGTTACGGACAAATAATTATTACGCTTCTTATGTACTATTGTATTGGATTGCTGGCAATAGATTTGACTGTTAATGACCAAATATATTTGTTTTTGTTTTGTTTTCAAATAATGCTTCATTTGTATGATATCATTGGTAGGATTTAGTGAAATAAAGGGGGAAAAAGACTTTCATCCTAATTTTGGTGGTAAGAGTAGGGTCTGAAATAAAACTCATGGTCATATTTTTGTATTTCATTACTGCTGATAGACTTGACCGTTACTTTAGTTTTGGGGATTTTTTTTTTTTTTTTTTTTTTTTTGTGGCACTAACTGAATAGGGAGAAAAAATTGAGGATTCAGTATACAATTTTGCAAATTTTAACTCAGATTATCCCTCGGTGCTCAATACGTATATGGCCAGGTATTGAGGTAAGTGTTACTGACGAAAGTTATGTTTAATAGGTAAGCCTTTGCAATAGAATTGCATTGTAAATTACTGTTGCAACAAATTGAAAATCAAGAGAGGGATTGTCAATGATCAGGAATGAAGACAAGCATTACAGATATATTAATTGATTAGGTCAGTGTGAACCCATCAAGGAGTCGAGGCTTTGCTGGCCACTTGCTATGCAAGATATACTCTCACTGGGGAAGGAAGGCCTTCAAATCCGCCATAAAGTCTACAGAGAAGGCCTGTAGATTACTTTGGATCAGTAGTGATCTATGGGCCAATGCTGTTGGGACACACGCCAGAGTTCATCTAACCCTGCCTGGGTGGCGGTGTATAATATTGCAATGCCTGATCACCTCGGGAACATCACTTACATGTCCATTACATCCTAGAATGTATTGTTGAATCATTTAATTTTTGTTGGTGTTATATTTAGGGTGTTTTTTAAAGTCGGTCAATCTTACGAAAAAGTAAGCTGATGACCTTGGCATGGCAGTTTTAATGGTAGCAGAAATCCTTATTTATATATCAGACACTTGTCCTGAGAATTGATGAGATTTATCATATTCTTTTATGTGATAGACTGTGAAACCTGGCTGCTTAGGGCAACTCAAGTGAAGAAAATTTTCTGCTTTTGACACTAGATACCTACTTAAAACTATGGGTATCAAATGGAAGGACTACATCAAGTAAAAAGGTCAAGGAAAGATCAGAACACCCTCCCCCGGTTGGGGTATGTCTTGAGGCTCCCCACAACAAGACTTGTAAATCAAGCCATCACGGGGATGCCGACAGACTAAAGAAAGAGAGGATAGCCCAATGAGGATGGCAACAGACAGCAGAGAGGGACCTCTGACTGGTCAACGGAAGCTGGAATGACACCATCATACTGGCTGAAAATTGAACACAGTGGAGCGTCTTGACTGCCTCCTGTGTCACATGATGCGGGAGTAACCGAGACTGATATAGGTAGGGTTAGTGCACTGTGTTTGTGCGTGCTGCCTATGACCTTTCGGGTGAACTTCCAGCTTGCATAAATACACCAAAGGTCATCAGTACCATATATCAGCTTTTGTTGATCCATAAGCATCAAATACAAGACCCTAAATGTCACAACATTGTATGCATCTACCTCCTAAAATCGTAAACAGTAGCTGAAAATCCACCCTATGGGTTACTTAGAGTTTATGCTTGGTGGTGTAGGCATCTGACATCAATTAATGGTGAATGTATCCGATAATGTAAGCTTCTACAAAATTGAGGCTGTGGCTCGTGCTCAAGTTGTTGAGAAATTATGTTTAATGAGTAAGAGAAACGTATTATTTTTTGAATTCACTCTTTGTCGTGTGCTAAGTAGCAAGCGAGTAGCTCAGTTGTGGCAGAAACAAAGTAAGGTCAAGGTTTACCCTTGTACTCGCGTTGTAAATTGTGCCCCCCCCCCCTAAAAAAAAATTTGGTGATTTTGCAAAAAAACAATTTGTTAAAAACATGCCTCAGGGTCCCATTATTGCACAGAGAATTGTGGCCATAGTTCTAGTCATCCTTGAGTTCTGCTATGACAGACAGACATTTGGTTGATTATAGCGAGATTTTTATATCTGCTATTTCCTTTGTTACTTAACGGTGTAATCTTGATTAGCAGATCGTTGTATATATTTTTGTCCTTGTTCTCTGGTCATGCAGTAAGTAATGCCCTTATGCTGGTTATGGCTTCAGCTGTCTCTGATGGGACACCACTTATCACATTACTACTTATTAGGTTTGTTCGTGGTATGTGAAATATACTTAGCAACAAGCACATATAGTGGTGTCACTCACTTCACTAAGTGCTATCATACCCTTAGCTAAGGTAGAGGTGAACTCATGCCTTTCTCAAGGGAGTTAGTTTGAAGTTAATACAAACTGTCTTCGATGGCATTTAAACTCAGCTTGCCAAAGAAGACAACCAAGCTATTACTGAACTAGTCAATTACAATTTCACCTGTGAACAATGTTTTTACTACAAAATCAAAGAAATCATTTGTAAAACACCATGTATTTATAAGTTGTCTGCAAATTGAAGAAATCTTATATTTTTGTCATATTAAGGAATACTGAATGTGTTGGTGATAATGTATGTAGGTAAAAATGAAAAACCTTATATTCTGAACTATTCTATATTGGGGGTCTCCTGTAGTGGGCAATGAAGTAATTTGGTATTCCAGTTTTTTCACTGCTTTAGAAAATCTATCTACATGTATATACTCCAGAACTCTTTCTTGGTTGGCTTTGTGCTAGACTAAGTTAGAGATCTTGATATTTAGTAAGTTTATCTTCAAATTAGGAAGTAATAGATAAGCAGTGTTCTGATGACTCCAGAATTGACTGTGGAATTCCAGGTGCAAGGATTTAAGCCAAAAGAACTTAAATTCAAAATGGCTTCCTAAAAGAAAGAAAGGAATGGTAGAAAAGAAGTTCTCTTCCCTGATGTAGTGATTTTGACCAATGTGTGAAATGTCTGGCAAGAAACCTAGAGAACTGCTGTGTAACTTCACATATGAACAGATTGATCAATCTGTATATATTCCCTAAATTTTTGACTAACATAGACAGCTCTCCTACTAGCATATACCAAACATTTGTTAATAACATGATCTAATTTACTCTTAACTGCATAAAAAAACTTTTCAGTTCCTGTAATATAGAAAGCTCAAAGCTGCATAATATCTTCAATCAAGATACTTGGATTTTGAATGAATTGATTTGATAAATTTTGTGCAGAAAAGTACCTTGCAAGAATATAGTCTCCTATGTGACATCATAACGTGCAAACACTGTAATGTCAAAATTCAAAAATTGAATCCCAAGAAGAAACTAACATTTATGATCAGTTTTGGTCCCCAGCCGTTAAGGTCTTGGATCTAGATTATGGCGAAGCTAAAAGCTAAAAATGTATAATCAGGAACTTTTTGGCAGGTCTCAACTTCTCACGTATTTATAATCACTTGCACTGAAATAGGAAATGGTTAAATAAAAAGAAGCTTAAAAAAAAACTTTGCTTATCTGAAGCTGTTCATCAAACGTAAATTAATGAGAAAGATTGCTGCCTCTCGAATACACACTCACTTTCAATCTCCGTTGCAATCATAAAATGTACTTTTGACTCATTTAATATGTTGAGACCGTGCCCTTTTCTTTCTTTCTTCTTTCCTTTCACAGTGGCTTAGCAAGGGCTCTCAACATCCGGGTGCAAAGATAGTGCCCGGGGCAAAGTTAATGGCCATGGGCAGGGACGCTATATCCTAGATGGGATAATAATTGATAGGCATTATAGACCAGAGAATATTTTGTGCCCTTTCACACCTGCACCTGGGGGCAGCTACCTCCTTGCCCTCTCGTGGTACACAGCTCACTAACTTTTGATCAATATGTTTATGTCCTTTGTATCCCTCGGATTCTCAACAATTTTGTCCTGAAAAATTTGAAGATATCTTTGAATAGGGTTGGTTGCAGTGGTGTGACATTGGGTTGGGCATCTATCAATGAAAATCCACTCGGGGTAACTCATTTTTCTAACTACTTATAGGATCTTCTGCCCTGAGGAAAACCTTTTTTACCAGAATTTCTCTACACGTCTTTTTTTTTTTTCTTCTTCTTGTTTTTCGTTGTTTTTTTTTCAACTCTCTTAAGCTTCTTTGGCACTAAGGGTAGCTGCTGCTGGGCTTGTACAAGTGTGAATTATTTATCTATTCATCTTCAACGTTTAATAAGGTCAAGTGTCTACTTCTCTTCTTTTTCATCTTTGGTTCTACAGAACTGTCATCTGAAATGCTATCAATTTTAGATATCAAATTCTGTTGGTTTTCCAAGGAGAAGGAGACTTTCTTTTCTTGGCAAGTCAGCAGAATGTATCTATAGACTGGCAGAACTACCTGGTCCTGCCCCTACCCTTGTTTCTAAATATATAACATGAATAGAATCACCTGAGTTCACTACACTTGGTGTTAATTGCTTTAAAAAGATGCTTCAGTTGGTCTGGGGATGTTGATTCTCTCAGAACTGTTGTGTCTAAGCAATTAAAAAAAGTATTTCTATTTTACCTCTTATAAAAATTTTGGAATAATATAAGTATAAATAAGCAAATATAGAAACTAAAATAAAGTCCTATTCTTACAATCTTTAAAAACATTTCCTGGGGAAAAGTTATCTTTTATTTATTCATCTATTTTTTCCTTCTCAAAATACTGTAATTTATGCAATAACTGTATGTGAATTCTTTTAATTGAGAATTGTTCTTTTTTTTTTTTTTTTTTTTTTTTTCAATGTCAATTGCATCATTTATTCCTATTCATGCCTTTCCCTAGGGTAATAGAGCAAGGTGAATGCAGATCAACTCTGTTGGAGTTTGAACTGGGCTCGCTGATTCCAGTTCCATGTTGCTCACTGCTGGTCTACTGGCACTTCAACCCATATGTCCCCAGAGACCTGTAGAAGTCCACCTTAAAAAAATTACCATAGGAAATATACTTATGAAAGAAAGTGGATCAGATTGAATAGCATTTTCAAGATTTCTGATCTTGCTTACAGTTTTTTCAAAAAAAAAATTTGCATTTCCATGCTAATATACTTTCATTGAGAGATGAACTTGACAAATTCAGGAAATACTGGCTCCGCGATACCCATGATAGGGAATTGTGGCGAATCCTGGAAGGTCTATGTCCAACGACAGATGTTAAAAAACTGATGATGATGATGATACTTTCATTAACCCCATGTTTCTAATTATACTAAAATCATTCTAAAAAATCTGACAATTATGTATAAAAGGGTTAAATGAATGTTTCGATAGAATCTTGTTTGGGTGCTTCCAGTTTATATGAAGTTGTATAGAAAGATGTCCTTTTCTGAAGTCTTGCTGGAAATTGCAGTTTTTGATGCTAAATTGATCTGTGGTATTACAATCAGCACCATCTACCCATGTTCATCCTCAAGACAAGTTACCCTTATGGTCGGAAAGAGGCTTACTATAATTTACTTATAAGATTTTAGAGCAACTCCTTTGTAGTTGGTCTACTTTCCTATCAATTCAACTAAGGGGGGCTTTAGCTCAGTGGAGAAGTGTCTAAAAATCTACTACCGTTGATTTACTTCATGAGTAACCTCAGGAATTGTTAACAAGTCATTGAGGGTGCCTGCATGAGCAACTTTATGCACTTGTCTGCGATGTTTCCTGTAATTTTCAAGTCGGTGTGCGCAAAAATCTTGTCATGCAAAATTTTTCCTGTGCTAAAAGTATGTGCACAGTGTTGCAATTTCTAATATTTTGTTGATCCAGTTAACTTTAAATAAACTTGCACTTCATGCCCTTAATTACTTCTGCGTTTGTCATCGTGAATCAGTATTTTCATACAAAAGCTCAGTAAGCTATTTACAGAATTATCATAAACTTTACGATATGAATGCTGTCCACCAAACATGACTACAGGAACAGGAAATTAGTGATGTGAAAATGTGGTATTTGAATAACCGACTAACTTGTTAACATAAACAGTTACCTCAGAGATTATTTTCAGTAAGAATAGTCCAACTCCTGTCAAAGTTAGAGTTGACTTTATTTTTACTCTGTAACAAAAACAATCCCCACCTAATTTAGGGGAGTAAAACTCACGGTGTGTCTATCCCATCACATTAAACCATACAACTATATAAAATTAACATTTCTGGGCCGTGATCAGTGTTGGCAAGTTACTGCTTTTTTGGCTGCATGAAATAGCGAGGAGTTGTGCCTGCATGCTATTTTGGTGTGATTAAACATTTTTAGCACTATTTTAAACATTTTTTTTATAAATTTTATTTCTTCTTTCTTTTACATTACAAAGATTTAAATGTCAGCAGGTAGCCAGACTGTGGCGAGGACTCACAGTTCAGCAACGTGGGCCACTAAATCAGGCAGTCTTTTCCCTTTTCTGTCTAGAATTCCCTCAAATAATACCTTGAATTATCTAGATTTTCATGCTATCTATCATGATACTATTTTATGTTTTAATAATGTTAAAATGGATTTTATAAATAAAAAGATTTGCACAATTGTATGATGGGAGACCCAAATTTGACTCGCTTATGTCAACATGACAGTATTTGTTACTTACTTATTCTTTCTACCCATATTTTTGTATTTATTTTACTTAAGACTGTTGATTGTTATTGTTTTGATTAAATCAAAACTATCTGATTTACTAACATTCATTTGCAATCAAGTAAGAGTCATCCACATTATCGAGGCAATTTTGTATTTTAATTTTGTTTTTAATCGCTGTAAAAGATTTATGTTGAGGTCATGTCATATGTCAACATGACAATACTTGCTTGTTACTAATTTTTTTTTCTTTCTGGCAATCCTTTCAATAAAGGACCCATGCTGTCTGTGGGTTTAGATCAAGTCTCATGTTGAAACCAGAAATAGCCATTTTTATAGCCAAAGTTAAGCAAAAATAGCTATTTTATAGTCAGCTGAAATTCAGACTGCATTTTGGAATATTCTAACCAAAGATTAACAAATATTTTCCTCTTGGCACACTTTTTTTTTTCAACTTTATTTTTTTAAAGATTTAGTGCTTTGTTGTTGTCAAACTATCGTGAAAATATTTTTTGTGTTGGCAACATTAATCATGTGGTTGCTAGGTGACGCTCATACAAATTGAATGAGAACAAAACTGAAAAGTCTTATCTATCAATTCATTTATTATCTATACAATATAAAAGTTGCAATAATTATCATTCAGTCAAAAGTAGGAGTGGAATTCGCCTCTGCAGCAGCAGGGTTTGTTATAGTATTCTAATGATATTATCATAATACTTGAAATCATAAGTCTAATAATTAGTTGATACATTGTTTTAAGCAACCTTTTCTTTTGTGCGCATATTAATTTCCTTTGTGCGCTGGTTGCGATAAATGTATGCTTGCACAGCCTGGAGGGAGCTATGTTTATCTGTGCTAAAAGTACACAAGAATAAGAGTGGGGATTTGGGAGTTGGGGGTAAGGAAATGAAGACTCCACCTTGTGGAGTTATTTATCGCTTTTATGAGTCGTCATCAATCTGTGCTTCTTGTGGTTGTCAACCTTTTTCTAATTGCATCCATTGCCTTCAGATGTCGGCTTTTAAAATCTTCCGCCTTCCTCGTCATCCTTATGAGTGTACATTTTGCTTGTCAAGCTGTTCCGTCTTTTCAATTGCGAACAAACTACTGCTTAACAAATGGTGACAGGTTACCTTGACAGATGGGCCAATCTATTATTGGCACACCTCTTAATTCTTTTATTAATTTTTCATTTGTTACGTCTTATTTTATATTATTCTATTCTATTTTTATTATTCTATTTTTATTTATGTTTTATTTTTATTATTTCTACTTATTTTTATTTTTACTTATTTTTATTTTTACTTATTTTTATTTTTACTTATTTTTATTTTTACTTATTTTTATTTTTACTTATTTTTATTTTTACTTATTTTTATTTTTACTTATTTTTATTTTTACTTATTTTTATTTTTACTTATTTTTATTTTTACTTATTTTTATTTTTACTTATTTTTATTTTTACTTATTTTTATTTTTACTTATTTTTATTTTTACTTATTTTTATTTTTACTTATTTTTATTTTTACTTATTTTTATTTTTACTTATTTTTATTTTTACTTATTTTTATTTTTACTTATTTTTATTTTTACTTATTTTTATTTTTACTTATTTTTATTTTTACTTATTTTTATTTTTACTTATTTTTATTTTTACTTATTTTTATTTTTACTTATTTTTATTTTTACTTATTTTTATTTTTACTTATTTTCAATAGTCTGGCATTGATACAAACATTAACCAATTAAGGCCATTATATACGTAATAGATAAACACTTACTAAAGAAATGCATTGAAGATAGGGATAGTCTATGGTCAGGAATTGATGCAAGTGCTACTGACTGAAGAGGGTTGATTCTATGTAAAAAAAAAAAAATGTTTTCTGCATTTAATAGATCTTTTATTCTATAATTCGAAAAAAAATATTCTTGATGTTTTACTTTTTCTCGGATTTTTTTTGTCTGAAACATTTGTCAAGGAAGATTAAATGCTGATTAGAGAGTAAACTCCTTTTATTTCTATATTTTTTTTATTTCATTTTTTTTTTTCCACAAATTCATTCTGCTTGAGCCATAAACATGTAACCGCTACATAATATACCCAATATTTTTCAAGTACAATTGAAAAATTATTTGAATACTGCCATCATATTTGACAAAACGTGTAAACTAATTATCGCAACTTATTGCTCAGGCCGATGACCCTCTGGCTGTGAGTAAATGACATTGATTGGAAAATGAAAAATAAACCTTGGGTGGGATTTTTGCAATAAAAAGGCAATTAGTAATATCAAGATGAAGATAAAAAGTAGTCTAAAACTTTTCAAGTAATGATGATTTATTATAATTCATCTAATGAAAGTTTAAAGAAAACCCAAATGTTTTGAATACTGTAACTACCAGAATGTAAACAAACATGGCTACAATAGGAATGAAGGATGGGTTTAAGTGTGTCTTTTGAACTTCCGTGTCCAGTTGAAATCTTGGTGGTTTAATTGGTAAAGATGTATTCTTTATTTTCCAATCAATGCTATTCACTCACTGTCACAGGGTAAACAGCCCGAGTAAAAAAAGTTGCAGTAGAAAGCAAATAATACTATTAAGATGAAGGTAAAAAGAAGTAAAAAAAAAAAATTTTTTTAAAATGTAATAATAATAATGTATGAACTATTTTCTCTCTCTTATTCTAAAAAATTTATTTTATTTCATTTTTTTAATTTTTTTTTTCCCTAAATTATAATGGATGCTAAAACATTTCGGGTAATTTAAGAAACTTAAAAATAAAAAGTTTCTTTTTCTCTTGGCTATTTTCCCTCACCACTGAAGGGAGTGTTGAAAATAGCCCAAGCCTTTAATTAAGAGTTAAGTTCATTAACAGGTTAACGATCATGCTGACTGTTATTTTCATAAATCATGGTTGGTCTGCAAATAACTTTTATTAAATAAAATTTTGGAATGCTGTCTACTGAGCCTTAATTCAAGCTTTTTTTTTTTTCTTCTATTTACTGATGAAGTTACTAAGTTTGAAATAGTCAAGGTTCATATGATGTCGGACCTAACATTTTGTCTGAGCCATATCTAACTTCAGAGAGAATGTATTGAAAATAGAATTAAAGAATTATTTACCTCTGCCACTGAAGTTGAAAGAGGTGTATGTGTTCACTTATGTCTGTCTGCTCAAAGTTTTCAATGAATCTCAATGGAATTTTGTGCCAGGCTGGGCCATAGGCTATGTAAGAATTGATTAAATATGGGGGCGGATCCATGATTTTTTTCAGATTTTCTTTTTTTTTTTTTTTTTTTTTTCCTCCATACATTTGTTTTCAAGAAGTTCTCAGTGACATTTCATTGAAGGGTGGGCCATGTGTAAAGAATTGATTCTGGGGTGGATCCAGAAACTTTTTATTGTTGCTTTTCCTGCATTATAGCTTTATATGTACTTATTTTCATTGTTTTTAGTGTCAATGACTGCTTTCAGGTTTCAACTTTATGCAAACTAGTTTCCTTATCTTGGTTGTTACAGTTACATCATATTGGCTGTTGTACTCTCCGCAGGTGTCTGTTGTGGTTACTAAAATTCCACTTTGCAATTACAGTACAAGTGATGCGGAAGTCTTATACTCTGGTTTGATGGCAGAGGCAGACAAGCGACATAAGATGAATCAACTAGAAACAATTAATTGATTCACGATAAGAACAATCTACACCTGTGGATTGAATAGAGGGTTCTGTTCCAAATTCCCATAATGTTATCAACCAACTACGACAGATGAGTACACCCAAAATGTTGTTTAAATCGACTAGAATGAGGCCACCTGTCTGAATAGATCAGTGTATGAATGGCTGGGCTTTGTGAACAAGGTTTTGGGAGGGTTTCCAATGACTTGGGGACATCAGTTGGCAGAATGAAGTTTTGAATGGGGTGTGATTTGCACATGGTGATGCCACCCTTTAAACCTAGGCTACGGTCTACTGAGGTGTCATAAATTGGAGCAAGGTTCCTAGGTTGTGGTTTTGAAATGACTTGCCTCATCTTGGCAAATGCCAGAGCTATCTATGGGGGTCTGCCACCTTTTTGTGGAAGTATTCTAACTATAATATGGCTGACCTGAGTAGGTAAAACCATAAGATATGAACACTCTGTAGATGGTAGATACCAATTTAGTGTATAATCTTACTGAATATGCCAGTCAGTCTATCTATTTACCATTACACAACTAAAGGACGGCAGGAGCTATGGACACCAAATTTTCTATGGTTACAAATGGGATCCCAGTGCATGTTTTTAGCATGTTATTCTTCTAAAAATTAAAAAAGATAATTTTGTGGGTTCTGCATTCATGATCAGACCTATGATGATCTGATTTCTGTACCGTATTTCACTTATCTTTTATGAAATCTCTCAAGATATTTAAATTGAATATGATCCAAGAGTTCATGATGTTGATGACTTTCAAATGAGGTATGATTCGATAAATCCATAGTTTGAATCAATGATTTTGTTGAGGCCAAAGTCTCACTTGCATCCTCTGCAAGAACTTATCATAATTCTACTGAAAAAACCAGAACAATTTGCATAACCACTTGGGTGCTGCTGATTACATTTCTTGTTTGAACTTTGGTAATGAAAGAGGTGAAAAAATATGATTATCCTCGAGTGGTTGACAAGATATCTTGCGAGGAATTTCTTTGTACTTGGTTTTTTTACCTTGACAGTGAATCCAATAATGATCCAAGACAATTCATCAAAGGTGCCGAAAACAATGGTTGTTTAAAAAAAACATGCAAAGTTCAGCTTCTCAAAAGTGTAAATTAAATTGAATCATATTTTGCAGAAGATACTACTTTTAAGTTTGTCAGTATAACCATGTTTTTTTTACCTGCTTCAAAACCGATTTTCTCTAATAGGAATTAATATACAGTAATACATCACTCATCACTTACCCCAATTAGCACTATTTGAATTAAGATTAAATTTATTCCAAGTATTTGAAGAAGAGATATAACAAATCAGCGCTATAGATTCTCTGTTAGGTTGGGCTGGTTTAATCTTATTTGCTGTTATATACAGCAATAAGCAATAATAAGTATTTTGTTTTCTCTGCTATGCAAATAGAAACATGCTTCATGGATCAATGTACTTTACTTATATACTCATCTTATGCTCAATGTTTTTATACTATTTCTTAAACTTATAATTAGGAGTTCAAACACGCATCAAGTCTGTAGGCCTAGCTTTGGCCTAAAATGTTTAGTTTCCTGAAGCATAGCTTGTATAATTATCTAATTATAAGTTTTAAAAAATATCTTTAAAAAAATTTTCTTGAAAAGTCAAACATTACACAAGTATATACAGTAAGTGGCTTCTTAAAACGAGTGTCAGGCTGGGGTGAAGAGGATAGAGTTGTTGTGGGGATAAGTTTGAACAAGGTCTATAGGTCAAGTATCTTATTACTTACACAAGTAGATTTCAGAATTATAACTTGGGGTCCAATAGTCTTATATTTTTAGGTTATATAATAATTACCTAATAAGTGATTTGCTATATATAACTGAGTACTTGGAGTGGATTTCACCATTAAGTGAAGTAGACTGAATACTTAAAGATCTGAGGCTACGTTCCTTGATCAGATCGGTATGGCTAAGCACTTCATAGAGCAAAGCTTCTCAAAGGTCCAGGCCCCCTCCAGTGAGTATGTAAAAATTATTGGGAATCCCAGAAATATTCAAAATCTTTTTTCTTTTTTTTAAGATAAATTACATAACTAGTGTTTTTGAAATATTCCTTCTTCTGCTTATCTTATAATCCATAAAATGTCTATCTATCTATAACAGCCTATTGCAAAAGTTTTTGGCATAACTTCATGAAATTTTATGTGGGTGCCCTTGGTAGCGCTAGGAAGGTTTTCAGCAAATTGGATTTTTTCTGACTAAAGTGCCATAACAAAAATCAGCCATTATGAAAAATGGTAAAATTTTTTTTCTGGAACTGATCTGGAATGTCTATCCAAGATATTCTTACTGGAGATCCCTCTAGCATGTCCTATTGGTTTCATTAGTCAACTAAAAATTCCTATAGGGCTCCAGGACTATACAGGAAAATGTTCCTTGGGTAAGCAAGATGTTATTTTTTGTGGGCAATGCTAGGATTCCCTTCTAGTATGTTCTAAATATGAATAGACTGGCCTTTTAAAACAATTTAGTGCACAAAATATACATGATGTATCAAAAATAAAATATATATATCAATTTCAAGTTGGTAATTTTGGAAGCATTACTCTCCATATCTCTAGAACTCCAGTGTATGAAGTTGATGAATTTTTTAATTATCCTATAAACCATACAAAGGTTGTAGTAATCATCTTCAGTCAGGATAGAAAGAGTGGTTTGACCCTGCAGCAGCCAGGCCTGTTCTTAAATATTCCTTTCCAAATTATAGGTGTATGTTATATGCTGGAAAATACAGTGATTTTATATTCAAGTGATGTTTGCTTTATCGGTAAGTTGATGCTTTTAACATCAATAACAAAATAGGACTGAGTGCTCTGTGAGTGCTTTCTAGTTTATCTTCTCTCATCTTGTTTTTGGTCTTGTCACTGGCATGCCATGATGATAGAAAAGTGTTAATGAGTACAGTTGCAATCTATTCTGCAAGAATTTCTTTACCAGCCTGGGTATTGGGAGTAAAATAACTGCTATATCCTTTGCCAATCTTGATTGTTGAAGTGTTCCTTACCCACAGAAATAAATTATGGCTTTAAGGGAGGTGCAAGTGCTAGTATGTAAAATTTAGAAAAAAAATTTCAAATTAAAAAAAAAATCTTTTCAAATATCACAATTAGTCTAATGCGCTGGTATTATGACTAGTGGGCTGTCTAACAAAGCTCAATACAGACAGTCAAGCAGCTTATGAGTTGCAGTGAGCAGTAGTATATTTGGTTCAACTCAGCAGAGAATTGAACAAAATCTATTGTGATAAGAACTCTACCACTGGGCCACAGTGATTGGTTCCATTTAAGCATTTATGTGGTAAGTTGCAGTGAATGAATGACTGAATATCTAACGAACCTTAATTAATTTTCATTAGCAATGTTATTAGCAGAAAAGCAAATTGGAACTGTGTTCTCAATTAATGCCATAAAAATGATTTAATAAGCACTCGGAAATTTGAAACAAAATCAAGAAAAATGCACATCTGCAGTCATGAGTGTCCATTTAGTGAGGGCAAAAGAAAATTTGCACCCCTCCTCCAGATCACGTTGGAAAGCTTATCATATAACAGGGTTGCCCCTACAATACATTCCAAATGTGTCCTTTTACTCCCCAAAGTCCTGGAAAAGTAGATGTGGATACTCATGTCTGCAGTTATTTTTCCTCTTTCCGTTCTTATCCGTTAGCAGTTATATTTTTACGTATGGGTGAGCTTACAAGCTGCGGTGCTCATTTGGAAACATTATTTGCTGGGTCTTTGGTTCACAGCCAATGTCTGTTGAGTTAGAATATCAAAGATTTAAATGAAGTTTTCTATAGACTTCATCCCTGTTAGAATGAAAAGCAATCAAAATGTGCTCTTAGAAATATCAGAAAAATAAAATTTTACACTATTCTACAATTAGTTGATATATTATTAAAGTCTCATATAAAAACAATATAAACAAACATTGCTGAATCACAAATCAGGAGAAAATTACTGCTATCCTCTGTAAGACTAGCAATTGGTCCAATTGGTTGGCCCCTGGGGGTGAAAGATATCAGAATCACAGTAAATCTTGGTGTGAGATTCTGAACATTGGTATGACAATTGACAAGGCAGTATTGATTGTCTTTTATAATTGGCCATAAAGTCAGAGGAAATGTCAGGTGGCTGAGCAGTTAACAGTGTAGAGAATGGACTCGGCAGGCCTAGCTCAAACTCAGTTTGGGATCACTTCACTGTAATGTCCTTGAGAAAGGCATGAATCCATCTCAACACCCAAGCTATAGGTAAGATAGTGGGGGGGGTGATTGATGCCAATTTGGGTGCTTGTCGACTTTAGGATTTAGAGGGTAGAGTGAAAAATTTGTTTGAAAAATGTGTAGCACTTAAAACAAGACAAATATGTTAAAATCGAGATGAAAATTAATTTTGCTACCTCTCCTACCCTGGCAACAGTCGGTTCAATTTACAATGTAAGCTTGGTCCTTTAGTTTGTGTCTGGGATTGTGAATAGACCAGAAGTTCAAAGACTTTCTGTGTTTTCTTGACAGAAGAGTTGGCATCCACCCAGAATTAATTTTAATCTCAATTTTGACATAAATTTCTGACAATTCGTCAGGGTTTAAGCACTATTGAATTTTGAGAAAAAAACTTAATTTCAACTCCACCCTACTTAAAGCGCAAACTACGGGCAATACAGAGAAACTTGTGATATGCAGAGCCCAAGCAGTTTTTTTTTTTTTTTTTTTTTCTGTATTTTATAAAATTTTATGTGTTATGAGAGTCAAGTCAGGTACTAATATACTTGTAGTCATGCTTTTTATTTTAGCTTTTCTAACTATTTATTCAAATGGTTGAGACATATTTCTCCTCTCATAATACATTGTCCAGATTAAGTAAAAATGAACAAAATTCTGTGGATCCCTGGTGAAGGCTTCTTTTTTTATTCCCTTGGAGTGTGAGGGTGATACTATTGGGTGCAGGGGTGATCTATAAGAGCTTATTAACAATTTCAAAATTGAAAAAATGCACACCATACTGTATGAATTTTTTCTAGTCTATTTTCTTAGATCTGAAAATATACAGGGTATCATGGCCTCTAAATCCCTTCCCCACCCCTAACAAGCTTATGACAGAATCAAAGAAAAGGTACGTCATGAGTTTAGAATACAAGTTTTTACATCTAATTAACTATCTGCAAATTGAGAACTATGCAATGTACGCATGAGAAAATTATGCTGGGCATCACATGGAGAGACCACAAGACAGCACAGTACATCCCAAAAAAACAAGATTCAGGGACGTCATAGAATCCATTAAAAAGCTCAAATGGCAGTGGGCTGGCCATGTTGCACGAATGGTAGACAACCGATGAACATTGCAACTCACGACATGGATCCCCTGAGATTATATGTGGAACCGAGGCCGGCAGAATATTAGATAGACGAGCTAGACAAGTTCAGAAAATACTGGTTCCGCGATGCCCATGATAGAGAAGTGTGCCGAATCCTGGGGAAGGTTTATGTCCAACGACAGATGTTAAGACTGATGATGATGATTTAGACGTGCATATACAATATAGAAACTTATGTAAATATGTATGTTATGGTATCTTATGTTTGTTTCATTTTACCCTGATCCTCTACATTTGGTTCAATTCAATTCTGGCATTAAATGACCCATCAGATGTTGATATGCCGCTAAACCAAACCATCCATCCCTCAGCGACTTACTATCAGATCGAGTTGCATCCATACTACTAGAATGTAACCGGGACAGAAGTTGATTTGTGATTTTGATTTTTACAGGCTGAACCATAGTGGCGGTCTTGTACCACTTCTAAGCTTAGCAAATCATTATACATGTAATAAATCAAACATAGTAACAGTAGCAACCATCAGCCTCTATTCCTTGCAGGGTTGAGCTAATGATTTAGAGAAAAAAACCTTGATGAATATTTGTTCCTTTCTCTTCGGAAAGGCGAGAAAGACGATAGTACAATATAGAGGTTTAGGTAAATATGTATTTGTCATGGTAACTTATGTTGTGCAATGTGTATATTCCACTTCACCCTAAAATGATTGACTTGTACCTAAATTAAGTTGCATCCATACTACCAGAACGTAACCTGGCACTAGTCAATGCATGGCTGTACTGAACTGTCTCTTATAGGTATGAATGACGCTTTTAATTTGCACCTCATTTAATAAATCAATAAAACTAACCAGAATAACTGCTTTGGCTTGCATTCAAGTTCCCTCTTGTCTGAACCTTTCGATAAATCCATGATTATTCTGCATCATCAAGCAGTGTTCAGTTCTTTTGAAGGCATGTGTTGTAGAATAGATAAAAGGGTTATCAATCAATGTATGAATGCCGAAAAAATGAAATAAATATAGATTACATGACCCACATACATGTTGATATTCTGTCTTGAAAAGTCCTGATACTATTCAAAGCAGAAAGAAGTATGACAAATAGCAATTCATGACTCATATTTTGCTTGCGCTAGTTTCCTTAATTAACTGAATTCATCATGCTTGAATGAATTTACTGTATCAAAGCGAGAGTTTGTGTTCAATCAATCAGCTGATAACCCAATTTCCTCCACTCTTGAAATTCCGAATGGCTAAACCCATCCTGTGGTTGGAATTTTCAGTTAGTTCCTGGAGAAGACTTAAATGGTATCTATGGCCCCTATGAGATATCATAGATTTGAATTTTCAATGAGAAACTTGGTTCTATACTACAAGTAATACAATTCTGAGCACAATTTCCAGGAGACACGTTTGCATATAATTCTCAGTTGACAATCTTGCACAAAATTTGTCTTAGTTGGTTGTGAATACTTCAGAATTCTAGTGCTATAACTAACCTTGCATATCCCTGTAATTTCTTCTGCATACCCCCAGGGGTACATATGCCTTTGTTTGAGAAGTCCTGATCTACCCTTTTCTCGCTTGAGCCAAAGCTGAATATTCTAATAGTCTCCATATATAACTTCAGAAATACCTCATGTTGACTGTTTACCTCAAATGGTTTCCAGTTTTTTCAGGGGTTTTTTTTTTTTTTTTTTTTTGTCACTCACTACTAAATGATAAATTAAGATTTCCCAGCATGGATACAGCTTTTTGTTTCTATTAAATAATCTAACAAATATTAAAACAATTTCCTGGTATTTAACTTAGTCTGGCACAAGGCTAAAGTATGGGTACACACTGTTGATTGAAGAACAAAAATTTATCAGAAGTGAATGAATTTTTGAAAAAATGTAACTGCGGCAGTGTCTCCAAGTTAAGAATTGACAAGTTGCTGGCTTTTGGAAAAACTTTTTGATTTCACTTGGATAATTTAATTATATTTTCTATATATCTCATGCTAATGCAGTTTCCCAAACCTTTTAGGACTACTGCCCTCTTTTAAAACATATTTCATCAGCATCCCCCTCAGAGGGACAGTAAAAAATTATACATTGAAAATTAACTGTGGAAAAAAAATTAATAAATAAAATTTTTTTAAAAATTCATTGAAGCATTTATTTTTTAACCAAAAATATTATTATAGAAGAGTGTATGAAAGTACATGATTAATTTATATAAAAAAAAATGATTAATATGATAAATGTGCTTAATGTGATTCGTATTCTTTGCTCCCTGTCCACCTACCCCTTTACCCTCCAATGCGCATGATTGGCCCTTTGCCTTCCAGCACCCAAAATGGGGTGGTAGCACCCACTCTGCGAATCACTGATCTAACACATCCTTTGAAGATGAGACAATGGGGGAATGTACAATTGCATGAAATACAGGTTTGGCCAGGTTTTGTTTTCTCTATCTCTCAATGCTCCCCCCCCACACACACACATTCGTATCGCCATAAAACTATCTTGATAGAAAAATGACAATTATTCATTACCTCCCTTCCAACAGTGAAGGGCTTAAAAGTCCTGTATGTCTGGCTAGAACAACATCTTTCAACCTCATGAGAGAAAGTGTAACTGTTGACATTTTATGCATCAATGTGTTTATGAAATACAGGAAGCTGCTTATTGTGATCACTTTATGGCATTGTCTTTTAAATAACAATGACTGGCTGATAACATTAAGCAAAAGATATAAAGAATCAGAACACTTAACATTCATTGTGATAAACAACTCTGCATTATGATTTTTTTTTCGTTTTTTTGGTTTTTTTTGTTATAATAATGGGTCATTTCATGCCAAGAGGACCCTTTTGGGGAAAGTACTCCACTCAACCATCTCTGACTTAGCACTAACTTTGGTCATAGTTTTTTTTTTTGATCTGAAATAAAGTCAATTTTTTTTTTTCCATTTTCAACTAGCCCCCATTCCATAACAAGAACTTTTACTGCACTGAGAATTTGTTTTCAGGGTCAACTATTTATAAAGAGATTAAAAATGTTATCATGCTTCCTCAATCCTACTCCTAATACCTAGTGCCTAGCATAGAGGAATTGTGTACCATATTAAAAGTCTTTATGGAGAACAATGGGCTCCATCGTCCAAGACATGCCCATAAGTGGGTGCCCCATTGACAGTACATAGGGAAGAAAACTCTGTACTATGGGACCAAGAACTGAGTTGGATTGGAAATATTTAAAGTTTGAAAAAAAACAAAGATCTATACATTACATTTATGCATCTACATGGTCCAAAGAGACAATTTCATTGGCCATCTACACAAAACTGTTGCGGTGCAGCCAATAGGTATGACCCCTAGGTGATAGGGATGCCATCTCTGTAATAACTAGATGTGCATTTTTGTTATCAATATTATGCTTAATAGTTATGAATGAAACAAATTGGCAGTAGCTTATAAGCCACCCTGGAGGATGACCAATGAAATTCCTAATTTATGATGTCATTAAACAAAATCTCAAAGGTCTATTAGTACCAGTGATAAAAATTAGTTTACAAACTAGGTACACGGTGAGGTTGAGTTTGAAGTTGGGGAGGAGGGGCTTGGTAGTTTCTATTTGGAGACATTGAACATACAAAATCCTCAGAAATTGAGAAGTAGGTATATACTATACACCTGTATATCCTCTTCTTTCTACCATTGATTATAATATAAAGGATTCGAATTTCCAGTAAAAAAAAAAAAATTAACCCCAAGTATTTTCCAGCATGCTCTTTTCCTTTGGTTTTTGTTAGAGAATGGTGCAGCTTGTACTTTGTGTTCATTTTTGCCTTTTAAAAATGGTACATTTTTGTCATCCTTTTAAAATCTAGCCATTTTTGAGATCTTACGTCTCGGGATATAGAGAAGCTTGAAAGATCCAGTTTGTGACATTTTCTTGTGCATTAACACTACATTCTTCCCTGACATACAGACATGACGAGCTAGGACAGGCCCTGAGTTATGATTACCTAAAAATCACTCCTTGGAAATAACGAGTCCAATCCAATATCTTTTTCTGAAAGTATATTCTCTTGAGCTTATCTAATAACATTTTCAAAATTTGCACGAAGAGTTGACCCTCTGAACAAGTTCTCAGTGTTGTAGTAGAACCTGTCATAGAATTGTGGCTATTGAAAAAATAAATCATCTGTCATCACACCAAACAAAGTAGTTCCTATTATTTGATCTATAGTGACTAAATGAATAAAGATATTGAGCTTCATTTTAATGCCAAAAGATCTTGTGACCAATGTTAGAGCAAAATCAGATGGTTGAGTGGAAACCTTAATCCACTTGGCATGAAGTGATCCTAATTTGTGATAATTTTTCATCATCATCAATCATTTAATGTCCTTTGTTGGACGTAGACCTTCCCCAGGATTTGCCAGACCCCTCTATCATAGTCTTGTGGAGCCAATACTTTCTGAACTTGTTTAGTTTGACTTGTCATCTTATTTTCTGCCGAACACAGTTTCACGTATGATCTTTGGAGATCTACATTAATCATGATGTTTAGCGATTGTTTAGCATTCTTGCAGTATGACAAGCCCTTGCCATTTGAGTTTTCTCATAGATTGATTATATCTCTGACTCCTGTTTTTTCTGTAATATATCATGCTGTCATGTGATCTTTCCAGTAGGATTTATTGGTTGTATACCTTTCTTTTTAGGACTATTGGGATTTCCTTATTTTTGAAGGCTGAGGTTGCTCTACCAAAAGCCTACCAGTGTAGAGTGATTCTTTGTTTGATTTCTTCTTTAAGGATTTCATAGAGATATGTTGTCCTTGGTACATGTAACTGTCTACTTTTTTCAGCTCAGCGATTTTTGATTTTGATTGTTGTCCCTTTGTCTTCAACATGTTTGTTGTACATGACATTTGTTTTACCGAAGTTCATTTGAAGACCTACTTTCTTGCAGTTCTTCTTTCATTCAGTTCTTTTGAAGTGTTTGGGACCGACTGATTTTGATACATTAATCTAACAGTTATTATGTCAAAACAATAATCTCTATGAAATCATAAGGATCTCACTAGATTTTGTTTTGACAGACTTGATAGGAGCACAATTTGGATGCAATGTCACTGGAAAATAGGCACCTGAGAAATTTTAAAATCTGGTAAAAATCAGCATATTATTAGATTTTTATAGAATTCTTGATACTTATTTATTAAAGGATGAATTTTTAAAAAAAAATAATTTCCCATTACAAATATCGAGAAACAATTTTTTTTTTTTTTTTTTTTTTTTTCAGATGATCCCATCATTTTTATGATTTATAATATTTAATCATTGATTTTTACACATTTGACTGATAAATCCCTTGAGATATTAACCCCCCCCTCCCCTGCAAATATTTCATAGGACAGTGTGGCAGTGTAAGGCTCACCCTCCCCCCATCTCTTGGGCCTCCCACAAGTACGTCGAACAACGGACTTTGAAAGGCTAATAAAATGTATATATTTGAATTAAGTGTTGAAGTTTCATGAATATTTCATTTGGTGTGAAAGAACTTTCATAGAACTAAAGTATTTTTTAAGTCTAACCAATGATAGAAAAAAGCCTCGATACTAAGTTGTACCAGTCAGAGGTGATGTTAGACTTGTGACCGAAAAGAGGTTTTTAAGCCTTGACCTTTAGCCTTTTGTTAGTTAGTCGCCTATTGTTGGTTCAGTTTGAACTTAGTAGATCTGCACAGAGGAGCTGACCGATTTGAAAACAAAGCAAGTACTATGTAAATATTTGTCTAGAGACGATATTTATGAAAACTACTTGTTGATCCCCGTTAAAAATGAAAATTCAGAGATATTTGAATCTCTAGGAAGCATTTATCAAGGAAAGAAAAAAAATGAAGTAATCCCCCCCCCATGTAGAAGAGTCAAGTGATACGGACAGAAAAATAAAAAAGGTCACACTGCTCATTTTATAAGTACTAGAATATCACCCATCATTTGATCGTATTTTAATACTGTGAATAAACTTGTATATTTTGGATGACGACGTCAAGTTTTCTCTCAACAAGTCGTCCATTTTTTTAGCTGTCCTATAAAAGCTTGTAAATTGAAGAGGGCTTTCATCACTTATGGTTAAGGAAATGTGACAACACTCACTTTAAAATTGAACTGATAGTAAAGATAACAGATATGCTGTAAGCCAATATGTTTTTCACTATATTTCTAGTTAAAAGAATTTTTTTTGTGAAGTACAGTTAAATAATTATCAAATTGACCAATTTTCATAGAATCTTAATCAAATAAATGCTACTTTATTTTTGGAAAATTATTAATCACAGTAAATTCGTTCACTAGGGAGAGTGCATAGTTTGTAATAATGGGTAAAAAGTAATTTTTTTTATCAGGAAAACTTTTACCCTGAGTGGAAAAGTCATGTGCTATGAACAACAAACCAGGAAAATCATATTGTTCATTATTTGAGCTGATTAATTACATGGTATGAAACAATTCAGTCAGCTACTCTTTGTACCTATCTATTCAAGCAATTCAACTTAGTTTTTATTTAACTTAGTTTTTGTTCAGGGTGTGAACATGGTGTGTTGCATAATCATGACCATAATTAATATTATATAAAAGCCAATGTCACTATTTTTGTTGGTTTCTGTGAAGCGAATAGAAAGAGAAAGTGGGCAAAGCAATTGTCTGTGCTTTTGAAACAATGACATGTTATAAAACTATTGAGTCAGCCACTTTTTGTATCAAATAGAAAGCAATTCTGTTTTGTTTTTCTGGTTATCTGTATTTTAGTTTGGGCTGTGAATATGATGTCAGATAATCTTATTATATGAAATCCAGTGTCGCTATTTTTGTTTGTTTATTGGTTCCTGTCAAGCTAAAGCAAACAGAAAGAGAGGAAGGTGGGAAAGCAAAACTTGTCTGTGTTCGC